>CM043114.1:60999464-61078373 GCA_023701765.1 Hylyphantes graminicola | reverse complement strand
AATAGGGTGGATAAGCAAATTGTGTGAATATTCATTAAACGAATAAAATATGAATTTATAAAAAAAAACTTGATAAATATTGGCACTGTGTCCTTCAAACGTCAAGTGTTACAGTCCTGCACAAAAATTTAGACACAGACGCAATTCATGAAAAAATCGTCAATGTTACTATTTTTCAGTAGTTTTTTTTTTAATATATAATCTTTAGACAGCATGAAAAATAATAGGGTAAAATTTTTTGACAAAAAATATTAATAAATTTGACTTCCATCAACAAATTAAAAATTTCCATACTTTCCTTGCCACAAAAGTATAGACACAAGTTTCCGTTTTATGCAAATTCTATACAGGAAGTGATGGAGGGAGGGGTTTTAAGTTGCTTTAACAGGTTGAAGGTAATTTCCAATGCTTAGAACCATTCTGAAGTCAACTGAATTTTAGTATGAATAGATTTTAAGGATATGGACATTCAAATTCAGAGGTAAATCTGTTTCGGATATTTCTACTAAATTTAAGCGTTCGAAGCGAGGTATTTATAGAGTGTCAGCACGTGGCGATCAACATCCACCAAAATCGCGGTCTGGAAGACCTCCAATCACCAGAAAACGAGAGGACAGACAAATAAGAAAATTGGCTTCAGACAAACATTGCTCTTCAAATCAAATTAAAATCCCAATTGTGGCTTAATTTTTAACAAACACTATCAGGAGGTGAATCAATGAATCTGATTACTTGATAAAATCCAAACTTATAACGCATCCTAGCTTGCTATCTCATCATAAAGATGCAAGACTGCAATGGACTCAACAACACATGTCTTACAGCTATCCATTGCTGTCTTGGTTAGGTTAGGATTGAATTATCGTCGCACTAGAGCTACACCAGGGCTATTGGTGACGGGCGTCGTATTTTAGAACCACAGTCAAGTGACGACAGCCGACACTGAATAGCACGCAAACCAAACCATTGTCAGACTTGCACTCTTGCATCTTTTGATGAATAGCAAACTAGTGCGCTATATAAGTTTGGATTTTATCAAGTAACCAGATTCATTGAGTCAACCTCCTGATAAGTTTTGGTAAAAATTAAGCCACAATTGGAATTGCAATTTGATTCGAAGAGCAAATTTTGTCTGAAGCCAAGTTTCCTTATTTGTCCGTCCCTCGTTTTCTGGTGATGAGTCTTCCAACCGCGATTTTGGTGATGTTTGATCGCCACGTGCTGACACTCTATAAATCACCTCGTTCGAACCTTAAATTTAGTAGAAATATCCGAAACAGGATTTACCTCTGAATTTGATGTCCATATCCTTAAAATCTATTCATACTAAAATTCAGTTGACTTCAGAATGGTTCTTAAGCATTGAAAAATTACCTTCAACCTTTTAAAAGCAACTTAAAACCCCCCCGCAATCTCTTCCTGTGTAAATTTGCATAAAACGGAAACTTGTGTCATACTTTTGTGGCAAGGAAAGTAGGACATTTTCATTTATGATGTGGGAAGTCAATATTGTATTTATAGTTTTTGTCAAAGATTTTTTACCCGATTATTTTTCATGCTGTTCCTATCTTTAAAGAATATATATTTAAAAAAATCTACCTCCCCCCCCCCCCCCCACCGAAAAAGTAACATTAAACGCCTTTTTTCAAGAATTGCTTCATGTGTCTAAACTTTTGTTGCAGGACTGTAACTTTCTATATTAATTATGCTAGCAAAAAACAAAATTTTAACTAGAAAGAACAATTAAATTGGCTGACAGTGTTAATTTGTTTTCAATTCTTTATGAACATTAAATTTCTAATTTAAAAATTTAAATTCTTTGAATTTAAAAAGAAAAATAAATGTCTGCAGCAGACGATTTTAAAGATCCCTACATCCTACACATTAAAAAAAATTAAATTTTTAAAATTAAAAATTTCAAAAAAATATGTGTTTTCTGAAAAGCCCAAATATCAGGTGCGGTTTTTATAACGTCTTTATCTCCCAAGGTTAAGATTAAAATACAAAAAGCAAGTAAAGTGCTGAAACAAATGCAGAACACTAGTATATTAATTTATCCTTCTTCGGCTTCTACTAAAGAAAATCGATGAGAAGAATAACTTATTTACTGTAATAAGAGAGGAGAAATGTGAAAACTTATTTTAAGAAAAAAATATTCCCATAAACTTCAATAAAGTACCATTTTAATTTCCACTAGAAACAAAACAATCAAAATACAATTTCGATAAACAAACAAAACCAATCACATACTTCCACCTCCCTTTGACCAATCCTACCTCCAAATTTACAAACCCTACCCATAGGCGAGGCCCCCCCCGAACAATCCTCGCCATACTATCTTACTCAGCAAGTCAAACGAAGAACAAAAAAAATGCATACATAAATAAACTAATTAATACGCGGGGTAGAGTCGATGTTGGCGATGGTTCGCGGGCCGTTGGCAATAATGAAGGGCGCGCGGCTGCGAGAAGGCCTTATTGGAAACTGGCCCTGTCCGGCACAATTGAGTTGGGCGATAATTCCACTGTCGAACCCACTAATAGGGTTACTAGATAGTTGTTCTGAATGATGTTTATGTTAAGGTTTGGATTATCTTCACACAGCTAGTTACATGCTTTCGAGCGTATGATTCGAGAAGCCCATTTGAAGGAGTGACTTGATTTTCTCAAGGTAAACAATTTAACAAGCAGATACTCTACGCTTCTGCTGAACTGGCGTCATGGTCACGAAACACAACAAAACCAAACGAGATGGGTTCGTTACATTTGAGCGCCAGTTTCAGCGGAAGCTCTAGGGTATCTTGCTTGTAAAATTGTTACCTCTTGAGAAAATCAAGGGTCACTCTTCAAATGGCTTCTCGAATCATACGCTCGAAAACATGTTACTGCGGTGTCACACTAGAGCTACACGAGGGCTATTGGCGGACGGGCGTCCGTTATTTTAGAAACCACAGTCAAGTGACGAGAAAACACCTGAATAGGCACCCAACGCAACCGTTAAGGGCGACATCGCACGCAGCGTTAGGATTTTGAAGGATAATTTAACGTGCACATCCCTTACACGGGGAATTATTCGTCGGTCATGTTTGGGGGGGGGGGGGGGACTGCATTGGCCGTTTATAGGTCGGCAGTTATTTGGTGATACCCGGACCCGAACCTGGGACCTTCCGCATGCTAAGCGAGTGCGTTAACGGGACTGGGCTCCCCAGCCCCTACCACTTAATAGGGTTACAAGATAATTGTTCCGATGAAGTGTTTTAGGACACAGTTGGGACAGAATTAACAAACCACATTTATCAAAGTGGATCCGTGTTCGTTTGACACCAGAGGGATTCGAAGTCGGGCCATTAAATTGCTTCGGGAGGTTAAAGGAACAATGTAGGGAACAGGAAGTTTAGAGAAGGTCCCTTTCACCGCATCCATTCTCACTCACATATCGGAATTTGGATCCAGTTCAAAGGCCGATAACCCCATGATCTGGTACGCCCATGATGGTATTAGTTTGGTATGGGAACATGGAGGACTTTGTGATTCCGGCGACATATTTAACGTGCCCAGCCACCATTAGTCAAACACAGCTAGTCTTTAGCCGAATACAAGCGCCGCCCTAGCAACCATCAGGAATTGCGAGCACCGCCTAGGACCCAACCCACAACCCCTCCGATAAAAGCATGGGAACGCTTTCACAACGACTGAGATACCCCGCGGCTTCGTTGTTGGTTCTATACCTCAAATTATGATTTTAAATAAAACTACGTTTTATTGCATAATTTTATAACTTGTGCTTATGCGGTTTTTTTTTTTGTTTATTTGTAAAATACCTTAGGCTTTCTTTTTAAAAAAAATACCTTTGATTAGACCAGCTTAGACCAGCTTTTACACAAAAAAACGAACAGTCGTATCTCCAACAACCCTCAACCCTGAATACATTTCTCCAATAAAATCCTTTTTGTATCCATAAGTGGCGTCGACGGTTTAAGCCACCCCCACAAACAAAATATATCACCAATCGATTTCTCGAAGTTGAAGACAAGAGAGCGAAAATCTCTTTTCCGCCCTAATGAGTAGAGGTTTTGTCTATCATACTTCGGAGAGTCGATCGGTGGTGAATGACTGGTGCACGCGGTGGCAGTACACGGCTTTTAACGGCCACTCGTTTAGTCGATGACCCTGATTCCAGTATTAATAGGGATGATGTTTTGTGAGGGAGGAAAAAGTTGGTTATGCCTTAAAAATTTTACATTTTGATACAAGTTTTTTATAAACTCTGCTTTATCTTAAGTAGAATGGAGTTAAACAAAAATAAAGAACTAAGAATACATTTATTTATATATTACTAGAATAATCATTAGGCAGTTTGGAAACAGACTCTTTAAGTTAATCTTAAATACCCTATCCCTCTCTCTGAAAAGTAATTATGATTATAAGGGACCGGGAACCCAAACGACGCTTCAAAATATCGAAATTTTTTATTTTAACTTTTAGTCACTGAAACGAGTATTTATGCGAAAGCGAATATAATGCACGCGATGAATATAGGGCTGTAGTTGGCTCAAAGGTGATGTAAGTTAAGGGGTCTAAAAGGAGTCTTAAAAATGTGCAAAGAAGATACTACAAAGCATAGTTTGATCTTTCGTGTTATTTTTTAACTTTTTTACTCAATGTATAAGTATAATTTTTTTATACGTAATTCTACAAGATTTACTTATCATAAAACATATTTAAAAATCTATGAAGATTTAGCCAAAACTAAATCAATGATATTATTACACATAAAGCTATTTATGATACAAAAGAACACATTGGGATTAGGCTTGCGCGGCAAATTTTGAGGGCCAAAATTTGAAAAAATGACCAAGAAACCAAGAAAATGACTTTATATTTGTACAAATATGTACCAATAACAAAGACTTATACCTAAAATTCTCAGTCTCAATTTTAATTAGAAAATAGGTTTTAACGAACTTTTTTCTAAAAAAATTAATAAACATTTAAAAATTTTGATTTTAAATTATTTTTAAAATAATTTCTAATATAAAAATTGAGCTGAGAATTTAGGTATAAGTCTTTGGTTTGTACATATTTGTACAATATAAAATCATTTTCTTGGTTTCACATTTTTTCAATTTTGACCTCACAATTTGCCGCGCAAGCCTAATCACAATGTGTTCAAATCAGCTGCATGTTTAATATCATTTATCTTAGTTTTGGCTAAAGTTTTCATAAATTTTAAAACTTGTTTTATAATAAATAAATCTTGTAGAATTACATAAAAAAAAATTATACTTATACATTGAGTAGATATAAATTCAAAAATGACATGAAAGATCAAACTATAGTTTTGTAGTGCCTTCTTTGCACATTTTTAAGACTCCTTAGACCCCTTAATTTCCAACATAAACTGTTGCCAGTTCCAAAATGTACTAATTAAAAAAAAAACAATTTTCAGCCTTAGGTACCACTTTTTCTTCTCTTTTGTGTTTTAATGGCTTTAAAAATTTTCTAAGATTATGTAAATTGGTTTGTTTTAATGTACAAAGTAAACCCCAATATTTTTATATAAAAAAACGTCAACTAAAAATATTATTTGAAGGCAAAAGTAAACTTTTTTTTCATTAAAAAAAGGGGACGCTAAGGCTGTATTAAGGGTAATAACTTCATAAATTATAAAGATTCATCATCCAACTTCTCTTAAACTTTTGTTGATTTTAATGGAATATTTTTTTTTAATTTATATAAAAAATATTTAAATATTCCTCAATAGGGTGTGCTGAACAAGTGAGCCTAATGGCTGAAAAGTGAAAATACACTGTCATCAAATAATGGCCATTTGATGCTTAAAAAAAGTAACATTGGAAATAACTTTAATATCCTAAGCCCAACTACAACCCCATATTCACATGTGTATCGATACAAGTTTTTTCGGTAAACATTTAGTTTTAGTAATTAAAAAGTTAACATGATAATTCGATATTTTGAAGCTTCGTTGACTTCCTGGTTCCCTTAAACCAAGGACTCAAGCGAGGAGGGCTCTAACTATATATATATTTTTTTTAAGATTCCAAGATATGTTTTCTAAGGTAGACAAAGAAGTCGGATGACCAGTGACAATGTCGCCGTCAAAGTGCAACAACATAAATATGCTTTAGGAGAGGGATGATGTATATTAAAGAATTAATTTTCTTAAGTTTTAACTTTAATATCCAGATTGATGTTAGAAATATATGGGGGGGGGGCATTCAGAATGCAAGTGAACCAAGGTCCCATAAACTGCTTCCTTGTGCTACAGACGTTTAAAGTTGAAGCCGCTAGGGGAGAAGCAATTGAAACATTTTTTGTTTAAATTGCGCACGCTTAGCGCATTTTATCAGTAACTGGGAATTTTTTCAATTATTGCACTGTAAATTCTACATAGATCAAACTACTCGGTGCAACAGCTCATTAACTGGGCCAAGGCCTGCCGTGCACATTTTAGCATTCGTGACCTTGGGCTCAGGGGTGCTAGGCATATATTCTGGTAAGGTGGTCAGCCTCACGCGGAACCGTCGGTGTTTAGTTCCAAGCATGCTTGGTACCCACTTTTATCGACCCACTCAAGAGATGAAAGGAGGGGTCAACCGGTATTTGATCCCCGGCAATGCGAAGCGCTACCACTAAGCCATTTGGTCCTCAACATAGATAGTAAAGGAATTCCGTTGCTAACTCGAAAATGATAAAAAGTGTACTTGGTTCGCTTTTAGAGTGGCTGTTGGTGATAATTATATAAATACTTCTAATCAACTTTAAGGAGGAAACTTCAGCAATTTTAAATTTAGTTTAATTTTGGTCTGCCAAAGATAAATAGAATCTTTCGAATTGAATAAATAACAAGCCCCACTTGACAATATTTGAAAAGATAATTTGTTTGGTGTTCATTCTATTTTAGGAAAGAATGATAGGATTTTAAAATTTTCAGTTGGGTTGAGACGATATACGGAAACGGCAAAGGTTTCAATGGATGAACTTGTTCAAACATATACCTTATTTACTCTGGTATTGACTAAGTCTAATCACCGTAGCTTTGTCATAGCTAGTCAAAATTGAAACTCAAAACATTCATTGAGTTATGAGAAGTGTTAAAAATTTTAAGTTTAGTTTTGGGAAGTGTTGTAGGACAAAAAAAGTTACTAAAAAACCGGAATTTATAGACTTAAAAATTAACGTGCTTAGTTGGAAATACAGGCCTATATTTTATTTACAAAATCGACGTTTAACACATTTTCAGTTACCGCGATGCCATTCGGAATGATCATGTTTCTGATCATAATTTTAAAAAAATATTGTGCTGATATCTATTGTGATTAATAAAAATATTTTCTAATAGAAAAAATTGAAGTATCAAATGCTGTGCTTGTTTGATATCATAAATGGCTATAGGACGATCAGAATTTTTTTTTCTTCTAAAAGATGATGACCAAATCGTCATTGGGACTGAAAAGGGTTAAATAGATAAATGTATCTTAATTTTTTTATAATCTCTGCATTTTTTTAACTACCAATGCGTGCAATTTTAGTGGTTACTTCGTTATATTTCATTATCCACTACCTGTACAACAAAAAATGTTTAGTAAATGAGAAAATAATTATAATAGTATTAGGTACAATAGGAATAAATTATAACTTTAAAAAAATTATAGCTTACTAAAGTAATTGTTTGCGAACATTTAAAAAAAAAATAAATTATAATACTTAAATTTTCAGACAAACTAATTTAGTTAGTTTTCAGAAAACGCATAATTTTTAATTAAAAGTAAATCTCATCGGAAAATAATTGTCTCAGAACAACTGTTTGTGTTGTTTATTCACACAAGTTTTGCTTATCATTATAAGACTTTCGTGGGAAAATCTAATTTATATAATAATTAATAAAATATATTATTCAAGTGTTTTTTGCCTGTGCAATTTATAAACTATATTTGCATTTTTAAATAACTTTTACCTTTTCCATCATTTTCTGTCAAAATCCGTGGGCTTTTCAACACTAAAGACTGTAGGCAATTACCATGTTTCCCTGACAGTCACTAACTCGTTTCAGTTTCCAGCCTTTTCAATCACCCTATACAATTAATATTTAAAGGTAATGAAAATATTTCGATGGGGCCGGAAGTCCTGTATGGAGATTGGTTACTGTTCTCTACAACGTTGTTTTATGGAGGGTTCCGATTAAAAAATGAATTATTTTAAAACTATGAATTTTAATTTTTTTTAAAGTAACGTCTTTCTGAAGTCATTCGACATAATAAGGTTATAAAAAGCTGCGGTTGCTCAGTCGTGCTAGCATCGGAAGTGAATGAGTTTTGTTTTTTTGTTATCGGTACGTGCGGTGCGTGGAGGTGCGTGTATTTGGCTAAGACCACCGTGTTGCTAATGGTATCTGAGGCACGTTAAATATGACGTGTCACTTCCTCCGTGTGTCCATGCCGTGGTCACAAAGTCTCCATGTTTCCCATGTCGTGGTCACAAAGTCCTCCATGTTCCCATACCAAATTAGTACCTCTGAAGGTACCAGATCAGCATGTTATTGACCTTTGAGCTGGCTCAAAATTCCGATATGCGAGGGAAAATGGATAGGTGAAAGGGACCTTCCTGTAGAACGGATGTGTCATACTGACGAGCAAAAGTCAGACTTCCCTTTTCCCCCTTGTGGCGCTCAATGAGAACGGAAGCCGCCTCTCTTTGCCTGAAAATCTGGTAGTTCTGTACTCCGGGCTCGGTTACCGAGTAGCATTAGAAACCTAACAACAACAACAGGTTATAAAAAAGTTTTTAATAAAGTTTTTGAGAAGAATGGGCTTGGGCAAAGGGTAGCTGCCTTAAGTCATTTTAAGTTTTAAAGATATTAAAATGGTCTTATATGGCATAAATAATGTTAAATATGTATTGATTTATTGAGTTATATTTGAAATTCTTTTTGTCATTATATATGCATCTTTTTTAAAAGATGATTTAATGTTGAATAAATATTTATAATCCCCCCCCTATATTATTCCGAGAAACTTTTACGAAAAACTTGAAGTAACGCTATTAGTATTTTCAGTCTAATGTCTCGATTAATTTTAAAATATGAAGACTTCTCTCTACTTTGTAAAAAGTGTGTTGTGTAGATAATGACTTTTATACTTTCAATGTAATCAACTCCTCGTTTTTGACAAACTACTCTTAGCAAAATTTTGCCAAAGTTGTAACGGATTTTCAAGTTTTGTTAAATTTTGTTGATTTGCGCCTCGCGGAACACAATATTTTAAATCGTGGCTAATGGCTAATTTCGGGCTAAATAGTCTTAAGTGTTGAAAATTAATTTTTTCGGATATTTTATGTAACTAAACTATTTATAAATACCAAAGTTAATAAGGACAATACTGTTTATTCGATTGCTTTACGGTTTAGACAAGAATATCATCAAAGAAAAAAACATCGCAAAACCATAACATATGCCCTCGTATTTCTATAAAATCTGTTTTTTTTTTTATTTACATTTGTAAGGGATATTTTCTTAGAAGTAATTTAAAGGAATCGGCGATTATTAGCTTCTTTTGCTCAATCATTAATTATCTATGCGAGATTGCAATTATCTCGATTGTAGGTTCTTGTCGTTAGATTTTTGTCAAACCAATGCATCTTATTTCCAAAACTGGAGTTCGGATGATTGATTTCTTCAATTTTTTATCCTTTGCTGTCAATGAAAAAATACTTAATGTATAAAAAAAGTTAAATTTCTCTGGTCCCCAAGATTCTTACAATCATGATGGATTATCCGAGTAATGATTGCATTCAACAAGAATTTTTAAATAAAAAAAGTAATTTAAAAAATCTAATTAAAATTTTCAAATGAGATTAATTAATGTAGTCATAAAAATATATTTAGTTTGGAATGCAGAGTCTTAAAAAATAAGCTCAATAGAAAGTAGCCGTATTAATGTTTAACCCTTTCAGTCCCTGTTTTGTCATTTGGCATCATCACTTTCAATATTTTTTTCCGAATGTTTATGTTCTGTTATGACATCCAAACACACATCATTCGATTCTTTACACTTTATTCTATTCCGACAATATTTAACATTAATCTCAATAGAAGTCAGAACATCTATTTTTTTTATTTTGAAAATAGCTAACAAGCGTTTCTCCTGATTTTTGAAAAGTTCACTTCAGTTTCACAGATTTAAAACACAATTTAAACTATTTTTCGGTTAGAATAATTACTATTTTTTTAGATAATATGGTTCAGAGGGGGGGTGGGGGGGGGGGGGGGGGGGGGGGGGGGGGGGGGGGGGGGGGAGTGGGTGTGGGGGGGGGTGGGGGGGGGGGGGTTGCCTTAAAAATATCTAACTCGAAGTGTTTTTTGGTTTGTACGATATATTTTTATTTTGTTGATTTTCCACAGTTAAAATTTTGGCATTATTTCAAAAACCATATAAAAAAATTAAAATAATTTTTTTATTATGGAGCACTTATCTTTGACCTAATAATAGCTTATTTTATGAATACTCAGATGTTTTCTGTAGTGTAGTAAATTGTTTGGGACTGAAAAGGGTTAAATAAAATCTTACCTAGGCCTAAAAGAATAATATTTTCATTAAACAAAGTTTTGTTTTTCAGTCTTAGAGAATGCCTAAAATAATTAAATTTGCATGTGGTATCTAAATATTTTTGTTTAATTAATAATAAGAACGGCAAGGCAAGCGTGTAGGACATCAATGTATCAGAATCGCATAGACAAGAATTAATACTGTTACAGATATTTATACTTTGCATTTAGTTGATGAATGGGATTAAATGGCAAAAACCGAATAGAAAGAAAAGATAATGAATTCATTTTTATTTCGTTCAAAACTTTGAACGTTGTCTTGCAATTCCGCACAGCGCGTTGAGCTATTTTCCATCTATTTTACGCATTTATAATGGCCCTGTAAACTAGGAATCGCGTCACATTAAAAAAAAAACTTGAGTTAGAAGTATTTAAAAAAACGAACTACTTGACACACTCGATTATAGTTTTGACTATGTGGGTAACACTTTAATGCTGTGTGCCATGGGTTTTGGTTTTTGAATTATCGTCGCACTAGAGCTACACGAGGGCTATTGGCGACGGGCGTCGTATTTTGGAACCACAGTCAGGTGACGAGCCAACACCTGAATAGGCACCCAACGCAACCGTTAAGGGCGACATTGTACGCAGCGTTAGGACTTTTAAGCATATTTAACGTGCACTCCCTTGCACGGGGTATTATTCGTCGGACATTTTTGGCTGCACTGGCCGTTTATAGGTCGGCAGCTATTTTGGCAATGCCCGGACCCGAACCTGGGACCTTTCGCATGCTAAGCGAGTGCTTAACCGACTGGGCTCCCCAGCCCCCCTGTGTGCCATGGGCTTTCTAAGACTTAAGAATTTAAACTTTTATTTTTAATTTTCACATGCGTGGGTAAAGTGATGAAGCTCATATTCAAAAAACAAGATTTAGTTCTCCGTCTCTAAAAGTACAGATCAGAAAAGTATTGAAGTTTTTAAAGTAAAAAGTACTATATTTATTTGTTTGTTAGAAGATTATGATCTACACTGCTCAAAATAATTAGGGGAGCGCATGATTTAAACACTTTCACTCCAAATGATTCCATTTGGAATCATCAACTTGCGATTTTTTTCTATAAAGATATATTTTATTTAAGCATCGTTATGTAGAAGAATGAAGAATATTCTTTTGAAGAATTAAATAATGTTTTTTTTTAATTATAAATGAACATATGAGAAGCATGGTAAATAAAAATTCACTCTGAAACAATTTTATGAAATAAATTGACAGTAAATTCTTCATGGTTTCATTTTTAAAAGTTTAAAAATTGATTTCAACGATTTTAACAAATAAAGTTTTGAAAGAAATATTGTTACTACCTATTTACTCAAAACCTTGATTCCAATTTTCTCCCCTTAAATTTTAGTTCGAAAAATTAAGATTTTGTTCTCTGTCTTTGATCTTTTCATTCTGAATATATAATTAATCTATTTCACAACATTTAGATTTGTATAATAAAATGTTGCGACTGAAAGGGTAACAAAAGTATGCAAAGTGCTCCCCTAATTGTTTTGAGCAGTGTATAGTTAAACAAAAAAAAGTTGAACTATGTGTATCTTATGGTTCAGCCAGGTTTTTTTTCGGACATCAATGATGCATAAAATATTTAATTGCAAAGTACAGGGTGTCTATAAAGGAATGTCAGAGTTTTAATGTATATTACAGCAGTTTATTTTATACTAATTATAACAAATCATACATGAAATTGATGGAAAACTAACCTAGTTTTTAATGTAAGTGCTCAATGTGTGCACCTTTAGTGATACGGAACACATCCAAATGAAAATGTAGTTCTTCCCATACTGTCTGCAGCAGGTCCGAAGAAATGGAAGCAACATCTTGTGCAATTGTGAAAACGATGTAGTGAAGGGCATGCTCTTATCAGAAACTGCTGGAGTTAGTCTTTATTCGTCACCTTCAACCACAACTGTGGAACGATTACTGTTGATTCTATTACAATTTGAATCTCGAACATTCTTTTACGGTCACCCTGTGTATATCTAGACTTTTTTTAGCCATAATATAGTTAAATGTGAATGAGCTCGATCAACCGTGGGTCTCCAAATCAACGTGCATTTGCGTTAATCCAATGTAAAAAAAAATATTTTCTGAGCCACATTTCTCTGGCTGCATAAAGGGGTCATAGGAGTCTTAAAAATGCGCAAAGAAGGTATAGTTTGATCTTTCATGTAATTTTTTAACTACTCAATATATAAGTATAATATTTTTATATGTAGTCTTACAAGGTTTATTGATTATAAAACAAATTTTAAAATTATGAAACTGTAGCCAAAACTAAAATAAATGATATTACACATAAAGCTATTTGAACACATTGGGATTAGGTTTGCGCGGCAAAGGCCCTCGCCAGATAAGACGGTGAAAAATGCCCCCGTTCCAATCGGGCTAATTTTTTTTCTGAAAATACCTCATAGTATGGACAACTTCTCAGCCAAGTTTCAGCTAAAAAATATGACGCATTTTTGAGTAAAAAATTAAAGTTTTTTTTCTTTTTAAATTGATTATTCCCTGAATATATTTGATAAATCCAAAAAACTACTCATGAGTTTTTAGATATCATTGAGTAGTATTCTCAGAAAAATCCGCTCATAAATCTGATCGAGCGATCATTCTTAAAAATGCATTTTTATTTTTCAAAAAAAAATTTCATGCCAAAATCGTTTGGTCACAACTTAGGATTTTGTCTCTACATATTCCTCTATTATCAATCTATAATATATATTTTTTTCAGATTTTTAAAATTATTGGACGATAGTTAAAAAAAAATAAAATATTCTTAAAACCTGACTTTTCGCACTACTTACTCGGCAGATGGCACTCCTAACAAAGGCGGGGAAATTCAATCTGGGAGAATTTCTTTCGGACTAAAGAATTTAGCATAGATTTAGAAAGTAGCAGATCTGCCTCTAGGGGGAAAGGTGAAGCCATTTGTTAACCATTATCCCATAAGGCAGTTCGCAAGCTCTTGCACATGGCATGCCATACGCCACCAGATGGCACCATGAGATAATTCGATTAATAAAAGATATATATTCAATATTAACTAATTAAAACTTTTTACAAGTTTCGCTAGCATAATTTTATAGCTGCATGCGTATTGATAATTTCTGTAAGGCATGAGGTATATATTCACAAAAGAAGCAAGTTAAAAATGCAGTTTTTATTGTATGTAACTCTTCATAAAAACCATTTTTGTGAATCAGTATCCCGTGATGCATTGCGAAAACGACGAAATGTGGATTCATCACGCATCATTGCGTTGTACGGGATTGCGCAATCGGTTGGCATGCTATTTCTAAATCTATGGATTTCAGAGCAAAAAAATCAGGCTTTAAGAATTATTTTTTTTCTATCGTCCAATAATTTTAAAAATCTGAAAAAAAAATATATTATAGATTGATAATAGAGGAATATGTAGAGACAAAATCCTAAGTTGTGACCAAACGATTTTGGCATGAAATTTTTTTTTTGAAAAATAAAAATGCATTTTTAAGAATGATCGCTCGATCAGATTTATGAGCGGATTTTTCTGAGAATACTACTCAATGATATCTAAAAACTCATGAGTAGTTTTTTGGATTTATCAAATATATTCAGGGAATAATCAATTTAAAAAGAAAAAAAACTTTAATTTTTTACTCAAAAATGCGTCATATTTTTTAGCTGAAACTTGGCTGAGAAGTTGTCCATACTATGAGGTATTTTCAGAAAAAAAATTAGCCCGATTGGAATGGGGGCATTTTTCACCGTCTTATCTGGCGAGGGCCTTTTGAGGTCAAAATTGAAAAAATGACCAAGAAAATGACTTTATATTGTACAAATATGTACAAACTAGGACTTATACCTAAATTCTCAGCTCAATTTTAATTAGAAATTATTTTAAGAACTTTTTCTAAAAAAATTAATAAAAAAATTTAAATTTTGATTAAAATTTTTTAAAAATAATTTCTAATTAAAATTGAGATGAGAATTTAGGTATAAGTCTTTGTTTGTACATATTTGTACAATATAAAGTCATTTTCTTTGTCATTTTTTTTCAATTTTGACCTCAAAATTTGCCGCGCAAACCTAATCCCAATGTGTTTAAATAGCTTTATGTTTAATATCATTTATTTTAGTTTTGGCTAAAGTTTCATAAATATTAACATTTGTTTTAGATTAAATAAATCTTATATAATTACATATAAAAAATTATACTTATATATTGAGTAGTAAAAAAGTTACATGAAACATCAAACTATTCTTTGTAGTACCTTCTTTGCGCATTTTTAAGACTCCTCTATGACCCCTTAAATAATTTTACAAACTTTTTTGCACTATAAATGATGGTTAGGCGAGTGCCTAACATACTGGGCTCCCCAGCCCTTTACATCTAGAGGAGTTTTATTTGTATTTTCCAAGTAAGATATTAAATAACTGTAACAGACTGATCAGTTGTTCTCCAAAAGCAGCGATCATCGCGCCAACAATGACGGGAGACGAAAGAACGAGGAATGGGATTTTCCCTTTTCGCCATTCGGAGAGAGAGACTAAAAACTTTGAAGCTGTTTGTTCTTTTTTCGCGAGACGTTTGAATGTTTTGTTTTAAATGATATTTCAATTTTCTAAACATGTATAAAAAGGTTAACTCGTCCATTAAAAAGTTAAACGTTGACTTGTGAATTTATTCCTACGATTTGGACAATGAACAGTGCTATATTTGCTACATAACTAATATTGAATGCATGCATCCTTAGATGGAACATATTAATATTAAAGGAACGTAATGATTAATGAAAACTATACGCCAAATTTTTAAGGATGTCAACGGTATATAGAAACCACTTGTAATAAAGGTCACACAAGTTCAGCAGAAATTATGAGGTAATGCGATTATTGATTATGCATCGTAAAGCGTCGTAAGACTCTTACAAAGCTGAAGTTATAACAATAACTATAGTTGAAAGAAAAAAATGATTATAATTAACTTGAAACAAAAGAGTAGAGAAAAGATAGTGCAATAAAGAACTTTATTACTACCAATACTAGCCGTACATTCAGTTAAAATAGTAAAAAGATGCTATAATTTACACTTAAGAACCGTAAACGGAAGTTTAGAACTATAAAATTTAGAATAACGAAATAAAAAAAAACATCTTGGATACGAAAATAATTAAAAATTTATTCTCCGAACTAATTATAAAACGTTGACCACAGTTTCAGTAAGTGAGACTTAGTAAAGGGTAATTATTTATGTCTTTTGTTTATATTGATCTATGCAGCAGCATGTCACAATGAAAATCTGTAGTCAACGTCTCCAAAATTGGCTGCGTACTTTATATAAAGTAGACTTGTGTAGAAAATTATATGAATTAGTACTTTATAACATAAGTTAATTTTTATCTTCGTATCAAAAGCATGCATGGAGAAAGAATTTCCCTTATATTTTTTTAGGAAACAATGGACAATCGACACCTTAGAGTGTATATTATTTATTTAATACAATGCATCGGTAGCTCATTACGTAAAAAGTATAAAGGATTCTTCAAAAACAAAACACTTTTAAAATTAAAATATCTAAAATTAAAAAATCTTCAGAATTATTTTTCAAAACAAAAATAAAATCTTTTTATTTATAGATTACAGCAAAAAAACAGCTTCATGGTGAATCAAATATTTTTGCTCATCAACTATTTCGCGCATACATATAACTAATTTATAGGGGCCTGTTCCTTAATAAAAACCATAGTATATAGCACTGGATCAAAAAAATCGAAAATTTTATTATTTTAGCAGCCACATAACAAAGAACTTTTCACACAGTGTAACAAAAAAATAATAATAATAGTTTTCAAATTCCAACAATGAATTATGGGATCGAGTAAAATTGAAAAATCATTGTTGAAGATCAAATAAACCACAAAAAACCTTTATCGTCCCATTTGAGCATTTGACTGCTGATCTTAATTCTGACGGTAACAAATATTAATTTTTTGCGATTTTATTGTAAAAAAGAAAACACCGTTAATTTCATATTGCTTGGACTAATCACAAATCCAAAGTAATTTTCCAACAAAAGGAAAATCTTAACCGCTATCTGTACCTGAATTCGTTGCACTAAAAACCAGGATAGCTAAATCCTGCACACGAATTTTAGGTCATTTGAAAAAATAACCATACAAATAAACAATGGGCTGCTTTGGATGCTTCGCTTGGTCTATAAGCACTTGTAAGTATTTTTTTTTTCTTTTTCTTGTTATTATAAATGAAATGTATGCCTTCAATGCTGATTTTAATAAGTAAACGCTTCTAACAAATATACTTTTAGAGTTTATATCAGTAAAAACTAGAGACCAAATAATAAAGTTTTAGAATATCAAAAACAATTTACATTCAAAAAGCTTTATGCAGAAGCAGTTGTAGTTTAGTTTTGATAGCGAGTGTCAAAATGTGAGTGTGAAAAATAAAGTTTGGATATATATGATTAAACACATTAGTGGTAGAGTAATGCAATACATCCTAAATAAAACATTATTAAATAAAAAAACATGTATTCAACTAATTTCAAATGTGATTGTCATATGCATGAATTCGTGATATGGATTTTACTTCTAATTATACTTAATCTCTTTCTCCATGTGTGTCAGACCATAAAACATCAACCACAAACAACGCCACACTAATCTTGCAAATAAGCAAAACTGGTTTTAAACTATTCAAAATCAAGATAACATTTTCGACAATCTCGACAGTCAAAATACTGACAGCCCAGAATCCCGACAACCAAAAATTAATAGTTAAAATGTTCTTAATTAGGCAAACGTCATTAATATTTGATTTGTCGAGATTTTTGAACCTCGAGGGATAATGTCTATTGGAATCACCCCTGTCGGTCTTATGTCTTGTTGGGTTACGTCCAATTACATAAATGTTCTTTGAATAATTTTTTGAAAAGATGATTTTAAAATCATTTCCAAATGAAAAAAAAGTAAATTATGAATACAATTGTATTTTTTATAAAATTTTACAATTTAGGGTAGCGGCTCAGTGACTGAGAGGTCTAACGCGTCCGCCCCATAAGCCCAAGATTGCGGGTGCGAGCCCCAGCTGAGTCGTCGGATTTTCTGGATGGGAAATTCCTGGGCGCACATGTTATATGATTATGTGGCATGTAAAAGATCACTGGAGGGTCCATTTGGCTTGGATTCTCTCGGCAAAATTAAATCTCGGTATACTTTAACATCCACACAGAGCTCAGATTCATTGTTATCTGCGCGTCAAATTTGGTAGCGAGAGTCACCTAGATGGTGCCACAAAAGAATGGCTCTCAGTTATGGGGAATATGCCGAGTCTGCAAAGGCTTGACTGCCAATATTGCAGCCCCGTTATTAGAAAAAAAAAAACATTAAGGTTATTGTAGGAAAGAATGGTGCATAAACTGTGGAAGAAGCCATTTCTAACGACAGAGGGGGTTTTAATACGAAAATTTGACCGAAGTGTCTTACTTAAAATTTTTCTTCCCTAGGTGACCCCCCCCGAACGTCGCCAACAAAAAGCAGCACAAATTCGCCGCGAAGCCTTTGTAGCTTCACTGTGGCAACAAGTGGACATGGACAGATGGGTCTGCAGCACTAAGCTATGCAGAATGCCGGAGTCGCACTACATGGCCCGTACCTCCAGAGTGACTGTCTAAAGAAAGTTAGTTCGAAAATTGACTATTTTTCTGAAGTAGAAATGATATTTTATTATGGATTTTCCCCAAACATTTTGTTAAAAGTTACTAGAGCACTATTGGTCATTGTGGGAATAGGACAGAATATACATAATGAAAGCTACAAATCATACATTATCCATTGAAATAGAAAACAATAACTTTTTAATTTTAAACCTTTAAAAAAATCATTAGATTTAATTTTATTATTTGTATACCCTCCGAGATCCACATACGTATAAACCCGTCACCTGAAAAAATGTCAGGTTTTCCTTCCTTTTCGTCTTTTATTATCCTCTGAAACCGAAATAAAGTTTTATAAAATTTAAAAAAAAATTAAATATTCAGTTAAAAAATTTCAAACAACAATGCAAACAATACTCTTGCAATGAAAACTAGTTTACACTACATCCAATTTCCTTATCCCTCAGAGTAATAAACATTTGGTCGAGTAGTTTGGACCATTACGCTAGCAGTCTGCGCGCTGTAACGGGTGCGGGTTCGATTACCGCCCTCGTCCTGGGTGTATATTCCTTTCTCTAAAACCTAAACTAAACTCCCCGGCGCAACAGTCCATTACAGGGCCAAGGCCTGCCGTGCCCATTTCAGCTTTCGTGACCTAGGGCTCTGGGGTGATAGGCATATGTCCAGGTAAGGTGGTCAGCCTCACGCAAAAACCCCAGTGTTTAGTTTCCAAGCGCGCTTGGTACCCATTTTATGGACCCACTCAAGGGATAAAAGGCTTTGTCAACCTCGCCCAGTCCGGGACTCGATCCCCGGACCTGTGGCGAGGCAATGCGAAGCACTACCACTAAGCCACTGGTCCTATATTCCTTTCTGTGTCACAGTACAAATTCCTTCTGTGTCTGTCTTACTTGACGAAGGCTTCATAAGCGGGTCTCTGATCAAGCATACAATCCGGAATAAATATGTAATAGTAGTAGTTAAACATTTTATTTTAAAACAGGATTTTATGACAAATAATTAGATCTTTCAAGTGAAATATTTATTAACAAATATGCATTTATAATATTAAGATTTGTAACATGGAATTTTCTTTTTTAGTCTGGCCGACTAGAAATCGCCTAAGAAGGGGGCGACCGACAGGACAAGAGTGCCTGTTGTGTACATAGTGTATATAGATTGTGCCTTCGTCATGTGTTTCGTCCCTGTTTCGTCCTTGTGATTAGTCTGTTTTTATAAAAAAAATTAAATAGTTGTTCACCTCAATAGATTGTAACCCTCGCTCCACCTCAATAGTTTCAAATAAAAAAAAAAAGTGTATTTTTGAGTTATAGTTATTACATATAAAATGCATATGTTATTATTTTATGTAAAAATCATATGTGACAACAGAAATATTTTTAGTTTCTATTCACATAGTTAACAAAAATCTAAATTTTTCTAATATATCACTTCTTCCGCTAAGCTCTTTCAACCCTTTCAGTCCCAATGACAATTTGGCATCATTTTAGATTTTTTTTTCTGACCGTCTATAGCCATTTATGATATCAAAAAGCACAACATTCGATTCTTCAAACTTTTTTCTATTATAAAATATTTTTCATTACTCCCAATAAATTTGAGTCCTATTATTATTTTTTTTAAATTATGATCAGCAATATGATGATGCCAAATGACATCACTGGACTGAAAGGGTTAACTTCGAATTGTTCCACCATACATATACTCCTAAATAAATTTGAAATTATACGAACTATTCACACTACTATTTACTTATGAATTGCTATCCTTTTAAAACTAGAGGTGCGCAACATTACATGATACCCTTAAAACTAAATAACTTCTTTTGCAACTACCCTTTGCACGTGCATGATTTTCACGAAAACCTTATCATGACGTCCAACAAGTACTAGAAACTTGTGTACCAAATTTAAACCTTGTAGCTCTTTTTGTTCGATCTATAGAGTAGTTTAAGACAAGCACACCAATGCGCAAAATCCCCCTTTTCAGAATCAGCACCCTCCAAAACATGTCGAAAACACAAAATCTCCATTAATGATTTTCGACCACCTCGCAATACTTCTACTACCTTATATTTCATATTAGGTAATTGAAGGCAATGAACAACCAGTTTTATAGGCTAGGGAAATGCTTTCAGTTCATTTAGCGAAATTTCGTGTCCAGCCAGTTCGTGACAATGAGTAGTACGGTGTATCCAATGGGAAACTGACAGTTGAAGAACACAGGGAAGAACCGATTGATTTCGTACAATCCTTTCCTTAAGGGGTCATAGGAGTCTTAAACATGTGCAAAGAAGGTACTACAAAGCATAGTTTGATCTTTCATGTAATGTTTTAATTACTCAAATATAAGTATAATTTTTTTATATGTAATTCTACAAGATTTATTTAATATAAAACACATTTTAAAATTTATGAGACTTTAGCCAAAACTTAAATAAATTATATCAAACATAAAGCTATTTGAACACATTGGGATTGGGCTTGCGCGGCAAATTTTGAGGTCAAAATTGAAAAAATAGAAGAATTTGGGAAATTTTGGGTATTCGCCTACCTTAACACCAAAAAAGAAAATGCATTTGATGGGCTGTTAACTGTAATTAGAGTTGTCCAAAAGTAAATATTGCTCAATGGTATTTGGAAACTTTATTCGAAAGAATGAAAAATGGAGAACTTTTCCAAAACAGAACGAGCCGAATTCCATTCCTGTGATTACAGGGCGACTCTTAACAGTCATAAACACACTAAATTACCGTTTATGGCTTAATTTTTGCGACAATTCCGAAACCCTATTGTGCATCCTCGCCATTAAAACAATTGAAGAGCTTATTTTAAAAAAGTGGTAAGTGACATCTTTGAAAATATTGAGATTTTTGTGTCAATGAATATGTCATTCCCGTCTTTAACGATGGCAAGTTTTCGATTATTCATAACATTTAAGTTTAGCGTATGTTTTACAGTTTTCAAGTAAGGATTCCAACAGAACTCAGAGCTCTAAACTTTCATTCAAACTCACTTTCTCATTTTAACCTTTTTTGTCACTTAGCACGTTTTTAAAATAAGTTCTTCAATTCTGAAAGGAGAAGTGTTTTAATTTTCACAGTCATAACGCGAGGGAAAATCTCCGACAAACTCTCAAAAACGCAATTTCCATAAACATTTCGGCTGTGAAAACGGCACTTTTGTTTTCACCAAGCGTACGTTTTTAGGTTTTTTAAAAACGTTAATGTGAACAAACTGCATGAGCTTTCAGACGCTATTTGTTAATTTTATTACCTTAAGAGAGAATGAAAAGTGCTTCGGAGAAAAGTTCTTTTAACTAAAACTTTGCATTTCTGGAGTATGGAAGTAAATATTGAAATGTTTCATTATTCGGTCTTTGTAGGTGATAATGTTTTTACTGCGACAAATAAAACTTCTTGTCGCTTTTAATTACGGCGAAGTTAAACATAAATACAAGTTTAACTAAGATATTTTAAGTTTATTACATCTTTAATATAAATGTGAAGGTTATTTAAGAAAATATTTATTTGCGTCCTTTTTCTTTGACGAAGTTTAATGTATTTAATTTGGTTTAATAAACTTCCTTGTCATGTTTCGTTGTTGTTTTTTTTAGTTTATTACATCTTTAATATAAGCGTAAAGGTTTAAGTTTTAAGAAAATAGTTATTTGTGTCCTTCTTGGACGAAGTTAAATATTGTCTTTAATTTAGTTTAATACACTTCCTTGTCATGTTTCGTTGTTGTTTGCTTTGACATGGAGAATAAGGTGCTTTGTTATTTTAACTTCAAAGTTAACTTAAATGCAAACTTATTTCATCTTAAAGCTTAAAAAAAAGTTTTTAAACACTTTATATTAACATTGTTACAACCTAATTAAACAAGTTTTACTTAAAAATGAAGAAAACGTATTTGTATTGAAGTGAAATATTAAATATATTTTTAACAAGGACTCAATTTAAAAGGTTTACAAGGAAACATACTATTGAACAAAAGAAAATCAGTAGCTTCACATACTTATAGTAAGAAGTGTAGTCAGTCTTACTATTCTGAATAGTTTTGTTTGTTTATTATTCTAAACAGTTTAACATTAAAATTACTAATGTTATTAAAATATTCATTCTACCCACCAAAGTGCATGGCTCGTTTTATACACCATGGTTACATTAATATTGGCCATATTTACGGCAACGGATGATCGCATTAAATGTGAAGTGCTATTTAGATCTTCCAAGTGCGTTGGAAGCAAATTCCGTTCTTATGGTTTTACATGCGGCTTGCCACCGGCGCAATCGTTAGGACTCTAGCCTCTGGAGTTGCAAGGGTCGGATTCGAATCCCGGTCAGTCATGGATGTTTGTGACCGTCAATAAATGTTATTTGTCTTTGTGTTATTCCTTTCTTTGTGACTGAAAAAATTCTTTCTGTGTCTGCCCCACTTGACGAAAGCTTATAAGCGGTACTCTGAACAAGCACACAAGCTGGAATCTATATGTACCATACCATACCATGCCATGCCATAAATGCGGCTTAAAAGTAAATGGTTGCAATTTAAAGTATATCTGAAGAAATTTTTGTACCGTGCCCAATGACGTGATGGTAGTAGTGCATCACATTGATATGCCAGAGGTCCGGGAATAAAATCCCGGATCGGGCAAGGTTCATTCAACCTTATCCTCTCTTAAGTAGGACGATAAAATGATGACCAGACATGCTAAACTTGGGGAAGCTGAGGTTGACCACCTTACAAGTACATATGCCTAACACCCCACAGCCCTTGTTCACCCAAGCTGAAATGGACACGGATAAAAAAATTTGGCCCACTTACTGACTGTTGTGATAAGGAGTTTCTACCTTGCAATGTATATTGCATTGCAAGTGTTATTTTTGCTTCCGTGCCGCATGCGAAAGATTAAATTCATTTAGCACTGCGTTTTTCTGTAAATGCGGTGAATTTTACCATAAGCGTTGCGTGTCAATCGAGTAAAAAATATTAACATCACTCAAAGTCAAACATTACTATTGTTTGAATTTTGTAGATAATTTTAAATATACGTATTGAGCGCTGATTTGTAAAGCCCGTCCTTAAGGCATATGATCCAAGAGAAATCCACTACTCTTTATCAGTCTTTCTAACTGCAGTGACCTTTCTGCCTTAACCTCTTGGCATGACAACAATGCTACTCTAACACTTGATTTTCATCGATAATTGAAAATTCAGAATTTAGTTCGTCTAAAATTACATAATTGTGAAAAGTTTCTTGTACAAACAAACTCTTTATTTTTAATGAAAAATATGAGCATTTAATAGACAGTCATTTAAATTTATCGTTTAGAATGACATAAATTCATTATGATCCTATTTGCACTTCAGAGGGTTTTAGTTCATTATCGACGACATTACATTTATTTCCAAGTGAAAGCTTTAACTCAATTTGTTCTGCCTAAATTGTTCAGGATTATGGTCTGCCTTATATTTTTTTATTTAGTTAAACTTAGAAAACTTTTTTTCAGTTGCAAATTATATTGATGAGGGAAATACATAGAGTTTATATTCGTATATTCTGCCTACGATTTATTTAAAACAAATCAATTTTAAAAATAAATTTACTTTATGTTTTTGTAAAATGAGAATTTGCGCGTAATACATCCAGTTATAAAATTAAATCACACAATAATTTACATCTTTCAGGTGATTTTCTTTTAAGCTGAAAATATGTGCTGGTATTTATTATTTTCTTGTGTAGGCTCTTCAAATTTTATTTGATCCAAATGACTTTTAAACTACCAATAGAAGTCAACTAATTCACACCATTTACAATTTCTCCAAACCAACTCGAATCTCAGCCCAGGAGGTATTTCCAGAAAAGGCGAAGAAGACCAAGAGACGAAAGGATTGGGAGAGGATGGAAAAACTAAGTCTCTGTTCATCAATCAGGCGAGGAGGAATCACTTTGTTATCTCAAGTAGGGGGATATATCGGCGGAATCCAGGGGATTTTTATTCCGGCAGTAGGGGATAATAAGGAAAAATGAAGGCCCAATTGATTCCTCCGGAATACGGAAATGAGAGAGGTTCCGATTCCTGAGAGAACTTAGTTATGTAAGCTGTCTCTCTGGAAGTGATTATCTGTGAGCCAGGGTGTGTTATTGGTCAACAAAATAGAATCATATCTATTTTTGTCTCCTAAGGCACACAATAATGTTTTCGGATTCATAAGAAAACTTAGTTTTGTAAGACGTCCATCTGAAATCTATTCAATGGACATTATCTGTTTTATTGGATCCTGATAAATAGATTGAGTCAATAAAAAGGACTCAGATTTTTCCGAGATCGTTTGTCGATACAAATGCATAACAGTATTTTCTTACAGGCACACATAGGTTTTCTCTTTTGTCTTGTAAGTGCATACAACTATTTAAAAAATAATCGAATATTTTTATAAAATAATTTTGGCAGTAAGGCATAATAAGAAAAAATGAAGGCCCAATTGATTCCTCCGGGATACGGAAATGAGAGAGAGAGAGGTTCCGATTCCTGAGAGAACTTAGTTATGTAAGCTGTCTCTCTGGAAGTGATTATCTGTGAGCCAGGGTGTGTTATTGGTCAACAAAATAGAATCATATATATTTTTGTCTCCTAAGGCACACAATAATGTTTTCAGATTCATAAGAAAACTTAGTTATGTAAGATGTCCATCTCTAATCTATTTATTGGACATTATCTGTTTTATTGGATAACAGATTGAGTCAACAAAAAGGACTCAGATTATTCCAACATTATGTCGAAACAAATGCATGAAAATATTTTCTTACGGGCAACGATATACTTTTTTTTTCTCTTTTGTCTTGTAAGTGCCTACAACTATTTAAAAAAACATAATCGAACGTTTCTATAAAATTCATTTTGGTAGTAGGGGATAATAAGGAAAAATGAAGGCCCAATTGATTCCTCCGGAATACGGAAATGAGAGAGAGAGAGGTTCCGATTCCTGAGAGAACTTAGTTATGCAAGCTGTCTCTCTGGAAGTGATTATCTGTGATCCAGTGTGTGTTATTGGTCAACAAAATAGAATCATATCTATTTTTGTCTCCTAAGGCATACAATAATGTATTCGGATTCATAAGAAAACTTAGTTATGTAAGACGTCCATCTGAAATCTATTCAATGGACATTATCTGTTTTATTGGATCCTGATAAATAGATTGAGTCAATAAAAAGGACTCAGATTTTTCCGAGATCGTTTGTCGATACAAATGCATAAAAGTATTTTCTTACAGGCACACTTAGGTTTTCTCTTTTGTCTTGTAAGTGCATACAACTATTTAAAAAATAATCGAATATTTTTATAAAATAATTTTGGCAGCAAGGCATAATAAGAAAAAATGAAGGCCCAATTGATTCCTCCGGAATACGGAAATGAGAAAGAGAGAGGTTCCGATTCCTGAGAGAACTTGTTTATGTGAGCTGTCTCTCTGGAAGTGATTATCTGTGATCCAGGGTGTGTTATTGGTCAACAAAATAGAATCATATCTATTTTTGTCTCCTAAGGCACACAATAACGTTTTCGGATTCATATAAAAACTTAGTTATGTAAGATGTCTGTCTGAAAGTGATTATCTGTTTTATTGGACAACAGATTGGGTTATTGGACAACGAAAAATGGATTCCGATTATTATGAGATCGCTTGTCGAAACAAATACATAAAAGTATTTTCTTACTGGCTACGATATATTTTTTCTCTCTTTTGTCTTGTAAGTGCCTACAACTATTTAAAAACACTTAATCGAACGTTTCTATAAAATTCATTTTGGCAGTAGGGGATAAAAAGGAAAAATGAAGGCGCAAATTGATTCCTCCGGAATACGGAAATGAGAGAGAGAGGTTCCGATTCCTGAGAGAACTTGTTTATGTGAGCTGTCTCTCTGGAAGTGATTATCTGTGATCCAGGGTGTGTTATTGGTCAACAAAATAGAATCATATCTATTTTTGTCTCCTAAGGCACACAATGATGTTTTCGGATTCATAAGAAAACTTAGTTATGTAAGATGTATGTCTGAAATTGATTACCTGTTTTATTGGACATCAGATTGGTTTATTGGACAACGAAAAATGGATTCCGATTATTATGAGATCATTTGTCGAAACAAATACATACAAATACAAATTAAAATACAAATACAAATACAAATAAATACAAAAGTATTTTCTTGCAAGCAACTATATTTTTTTTCTTTTGTCTTGTAAGTGCCTACAACTATTTTAAAAAAACATAATAGAACATTTCTATAAAATTCATTTTGGCAGTAGGCGATAATAAAGAAAAATGAAGGCCCAATTGATTCCTCCGGAATACGGAAATGAGAGAGAGGTTCCGATTCCTGAGAGAACTTAGTTCTGTAAGCTGTCTCTCTGGGAAGTGATTATCTGTGAGCCAGGGTGTGTTATTGGTCAACAAAATATAATCATATCTATTTTTGTCTCCTATCTATTTTTGTCTAGGCACATATCTATTTTTGTCTAGGCACACAATAATGTTTTCGGATTCATAAGAAAACTTAGTTATGTAAGACGTCCATCTGAAATCTATTTATTGGACATTATCTGTTTTATTGGACAACAGATTGAATCAACAAAAAGGAGTCAGATTATTCCGAGATGGTTTGTCGAAACAAATGCATAAGAGTATTTTCTTACATGCAACGATATATTTTTTTTCTCTTTTGTCTTGTAAGTGCCTACAACTATTTAAAAAAAATAATCGAATATTTTTATAAAATAATTTTGGCAGTAAGGCATAATAAGAAAAAATGAAGGCCCAATTGATTCCTCCGGTATACTAAAACGAGACAGAGAGAGGTTCCGAATCCTGAGAGAACTTAGTTATGTAAGCTGTCTCTCAGGAAATGATTATCTGTGAGCCAGGGTGTGTTATTGGTCAGCAAAATGGATTCATATTATTGTGTGCCTTATGAGACTTTTCGAATTCATAAGAAAACTTAGTTATGTATAATGTTTCTCTGGATTTGATTATATATGTTATAGGTCAATATATTGTGCTATTGGACAACGAAAATTGATTCAGATTATTCTGAGATCATTTGTTGAAACAAATGCATTTAAAAATGTTTTCTTACAGGCAACTATACATACTATACCAACTATATCACAAAAAGGAGTCTCATCTAAGGAAGAAAAAATACGAAATACTCATGTAATTACTAACTCCAATCATTCGGGATGTCTGCTTAATATTTAAAGTGCGTAGAATTAATTAAAAAAAGATGTTCTACAGATCCTCATAGTATTGATTAATGTATCTACATTATTTAAAAGTACAACATTTATTAAAGAGGACAAATTGAGAAGAATAGTATGGTATAATCAGCTTTAAGAAAATAAATAAATGACGTGTCATTTAAGTGTTCATATTCTATACAACAAATAAATTTGTTTGAAAAAAGAATAATTTTCAAATGATAAAAAAAAACATTAAACTCGAATAGCCTGAAGTTTAAAACACTTCATTAAGTCCGATTAAATGAAAATCATACTTAATTAAAATTTAAAAAATTAACTCTACAAAATTAAACCGCGTATTACTTTATCAGTTTATTTTAGGATAAGGCATGGAAAGTAATTAGATCCTAATTTTGTAAGTTAATTATAAAGAACAAAAAACGCATCGTGGTAAACTTTCTCGAAATCTGTTAAAGAAAACTTTTTTTATAATTACAACAAACGTGATGGAAAAATGGAGTCTTATCAACGAGATTAACATTATTACATCATTTAATCTTCAACCTGATAAAATTTACTAAACTGTAAAAATTCGAAACTCCCGAAGAATTTTCCGTATTTTTTATTCTAATCGAAAGGAAAGGCGAACAGATGCAATTATCGTTTTAATTTCACTTGGTTAGCAACCAACTTTACAGCGGAAAAAAAACAGAAATCGTTCCAAAGTTTCCGAGAGAAAATCTTATTAGCTTAAAAAATTTGGAGAACATTTTAAAGAAATTTAGTTGTATCTTTAACTGATAAAAAAGCGTTGTCTCTAAGGAATACGAAGAATACGAGTTCTAGTTTTAGCCCCGAGCGACAAATCGAAATAGCGTCAAACTAGGGATTTTTGTAATTCAATAAACTAATGCTATTCTATGCATGTCCAGTCTTTAAATAATTGTGTTAAACTTGTACACGTTTTGCATGAGTAAACTTCTTAACTTAGTTTGTAACACACAAAAAATATTTTATCTTTCAATTATTATCCGAGTTTTTTCATCCCCAGAAAAAAATAAATGTTTTTGTGACCTTATTTCGAAAGCACGAATAAAGTTGAAGATATTGAAACAAACGATTTAAATGCTTATGTAAATATAAATCCAGCAAAATTTACAAGAGTTTTATATTTTGAAACTGATCAGTTTTATATATTGATTTCTGCCTAAAAACTAATCAAGCTAACGTTTTTATGAAACCGCATAAGATAATATTTAGTTTTATTTCTATTTCCTAAGTAAAACTTTTGATTTTATTTTAACAAAATTATGGTTTAGTTATTTTTAACCCTTTCAGTCCCACTGATTCCATTTGGCATCATCATTTGTCAGATAATAATTTTTAAAAAAATAATAGGGCTGACATCTATTGGGATAAATAAAATATTTTCTAATAGAAAAAAGCTTGAAGAATCAAATGATTTGCTTTTTTATATCATAAATGGCTATAGCCAATCAAAAAAAAATCTAAAATGATGCCAAATTGTCATTGGAACTGAAATAGTTAATAGTGATAATAATTTTAATAACCTTAAATTTAAAAAAAAATTATGTAGTAAAACCTCAAACAAAAGTAAAAAAAAATTATAAAATATTATAGTTAAATGTCCTAGATATTTATCCGTTTTGAAGACTTTTGGGGGTTAAAAAAACTTGATTTCATATTCGAAATTATCTAAAACAAATTTCACAAAATGGTATAAACTTGAAGCTCCTTTTTAAACAACAAGTTAGATTTTTTAATAATTTAGTAAATAAAGTGTTTCGTTATAAAATTATATTTTGTTTTTGTGGCATATAAAAAGTATGGATCGTACTGGTTGATAATGTTTTGATTAAACTGTATGTTATACAAAAAAAAAATGTTATTGACATTAGCCAAGTAAAATTTGTCCAAATACGCGTTTGTTATTTTAATAGTTAAAATCATTTTCATAACGTTTAATAAAGAGGTAAATTGTATTGAAATACCTGCATCAAATTTACGAGTTATTTTTTTTTTAATTTTTAAAGTTTTTTTGGGGGGTAAAAATTAAAAGCATGATTTCATATTCGAAGTGGTATTAAACACATTTCGCATTAAGGTATAAACTTGAAGCTTCTTTATTAAACATTAGTTTTAAAGGGAAATATAGTATAACTTAAGTGTTTTTTCATAAAATCATTTTTCATGGAATATATATATATAGGTATTTTCAACACTATTTTTTAAGTTAGTGTGATTTTTCAAAATGAAAAAAAATTCTCATCCCCATCCAAAGTAATTGTTACTTATTGAAATTTATTCACTTATTCTGGACTCTTACTCTAAGTTTTATCTAGGATTACGTTATCTTGATTACGTCATTAATTTAAAAACATTATTTAACTTCAATAAGTTTCTAAAACTAAAACCTTACATTTCCAATACAAATACATAACACACATATTCTTCAAAACATACCGATCCCAACCTCTTATTTTTACATAAAACCAAGTCAACACGAAACTTTATTAACCGATAAATCACCCCCATTCACAAGCAGGTGCCACAAGGACTAAAACTTCTCTCTACCAATCATAAGTCAGCATCCTCCCCTTCCGTACTCTAATAACACCTCCTCATCCAGTAAGAGAGGAGGGCAGTCGAGCTTTTAACAACTTGGCCGTCGTTATTTAGCCGGACGTAAAATCGAAAATGATCTTCATCAGGAAGACCATGACCATTCTGGGCTGCTGGATCTTGGGAATACGTGAAAACGGCCTCGTAAACCCCATAGAGTGTAGAAGCAGGTGGAAATGCTTGGTGAGAAATAAAGTGAATCCAAAAGAAAGTCGCCAAATAAACCTAGTAAGCCCACTCAAACTGTCTCTCAATGTAAGTTCAAGCTGAAACACATCGTTTTATTCCTTAAAAAGTTAATAAAATATCAAAAAATGACTGACTGTACAAGTATGCCGTAGGCGGATAAACTGCAGTAACCACAGCATTGAGTTAGAACATTTTTACTCTGAAATATTTCGTTTTCTTCCCATTCGCATTGTTATAGGTTAGAGTAATTGAGAACATGCAACAACGGTCCAAGTCATTAGCCTAATTACTGCAGTTTATCTGCCCACGTCAGAGTTAGGAAGGCAGAAGTAGGCAGAAGTAACAGATCTATAATCTTACAAGATGGTAGTAATGTCCTTCACAGGTAAGATAAATATGTTGATTATGAATGAGATATATAATGAGAATTAGATATATATGTTGCTGTAAAAAACCGCCAAATATCTTGCCAAGAGCGCTTGTTTGGGCTTACTACAATGTGATCAACGACTTCACTTGGCGAACGTGTTTTTGTATTGGTTTTTGACGGGCAGCATCCCTATCTTCTTCCTAAGTCTGTGTAAAACCCCGATATCCAATCTAAGGTGGAGGTGTTAAAGGATAGGGGCGTTGTTCCCCGGACACAAGGGGCTGTTTTTGATGGTTCTGGGAATACAAGGTTAGTAGGGGTGTATAAATGGTGTTTTTCGGAAAGAACGTTTGTTTTCTGCAATGTATAGAAAGTTTATGAATGTTACTGGGAAATTTTAGGAGGGTCAGATTCCCACTTTTTACCAGAAATGTTCCTAGAATATATCAGTAACTTTCCCTAAAACAATTAGAAACAATTCTACATAACTCAGCGGAAATAGTAACCTTTCTGGAAATATATCGAAAAAATATTCCCTTTATATGCAAAACACAGAATATTTGCCCTTATTCTGACTCATATTAACCAAAACAAATGATGCTTAGATTAGGCGTTTCATTTTAGTTCAGTTGGGCAAAAGTATAAGCGTGTATAAATTTTAGCGTTTGTGACATTTGGTTGTGAATTTTCCATATTAACTATTCTCAGTCTTTTCTGTAGACTAAATATTGGTTTCCAATCTTTATAAAAAAATTTAATCTTATGTAACGCAATGTATATTTTTTCTTGTATTAAATACTTTGGTATATCCTATTTTAATTTGGATAATCCATTTAAAAATAAGTTCCCAAGTCATGTATTTTTATTAAAAAATATTCTTTAAAGAACTGGTGCAATACAACAGGCATTTCTTGTGTAACCTTAAATGCTATTGTCCAAGACATGATCTCCCTTCAGGGCATTAGGTTTATGAGTCCTTGCCCACTAGTTAGCGTAATTAAATAGGCTGGTTGAGGTAGTTAGGCTATAAACGTGATTCAAAATTGTATTAATAGCAGAAACACTATAAGATCTGAGATGTTAAGAATATGAGAGTTAAATGTTTATATACGTTATGTTAAGTAATGTTCAGTTTATGAATATATTTCGAAATAAAATTAAGGTTTTTTTTCTACTTTTGTGATATTTTTCGAAAATATTTACTTATAATTTGAATAAGAAACACAATATTCAAAAATATTTTTTATTTTGCTTTTAAATTTTTAACCTGAAAATTAAATGATAAAATCATATAATTTTGCTCAGTGAAGTATATGCATTACAAAAATATTGAGTCTTGCACGTTAATTGATTTATTATAAAATGAATAAATAAATATTATTCTTCAATCATTTCACTTATTATAGTGTACAATTTACATATATTTCAATTCAATGACAATAAATGTCCGAAAAAGTATATGTCATGTACATATTTATTTACATTTACTTTGGCAGTTCAATGAGTAAGTATTATCCAGTTATCAATTTCATATATGATTAATAATAAAAGCTGTAACGTATGCGTACTACTTTCTGGTAAGGAAACACAGTCACTTCTTCAGATGACAGCACATCGATCTACACGTTGTTCCCAATCCTTTCCTCGTATAAAGTAAATATTTATGGCAGCTATGGAGGCGATAATAATGTTCAGATGAGACCGTATCAAAACCAATGCAAAGAGAAGTTTGTTATTTGAAGCCATGATTGCTTCAGTGATAAACCCAAGCAAAACTCTCAGTTATTTGGGTTTTTAGGTTTTAGTTTGAATTATCGTCGCACTAGATCTACACGAGGGTTATTGGTGACGGGCGTCATATTTTGAAACCATAGACAAGTGACGAGCCGACCTGGGTAGGCACCAAATGCAACCGTTAAGGGCGACATCGTAAGTAGCGTTATGGCCTTTGTAGGGTATTTAACGCGCACCTACACGGGGTATTATTCATCGGACATTTTTGGCTGCACGAGCCGTTTATAGGTCGGCAGTTATTTTGGCGGTGCCCGGACACGAAGGTGGGACCTTTAGCATGCTAGACGAGTGCCTAACCGACTGGGCTCCTTTGACTCTAGATACTGTGTTTTGATTTCGTTCGGTGAGAAATGTGCCCTCAAAATGCCGAATAGTTTAGGTTTTCCTTTACCAATGCACTTTTGGGCATCCTGTATCAAGCCAATGAGACCTACAATGTAAACGCGGATTGAACTTTCGCCAAGGTAGTCCTAGAAGTTAGTATACCCAATATCTAGAGACCCTATTCGCAGCAAATCAATTTGGCTCCTATCACACTGCTTCACTTTTTTCTCGCCAAGCACCTCTACCTTAACGTTAACCTTCACGATGTCAACAGCTGGTTTATTATTAGTAGATTCAGCTATTAATAATGTAAGGAAGGGGGCCGAATGGGATTGGAGGTACATGTTGGACGAAAGAAGGCAGATTTCCGTTAGAATAATACATGAGGCTTGACAAAAGAAATCTTGCGATTGTCTTGCTTTGAAGATTCTGCGACAGACATGCTCTTTCTAATATGAAATTAATACATTTAAGCAGGCTGAAGTAAACATATCATTAGAAGTTAATTACATGTGATGGGTCGTGATGAAAGTCTCACTTTCTTCGAAGTATGAGCAAAATACTGGGTCCGTTTCGTTTCTTGACGACTTTTGACTATTGTAAAGTCAATTGGATGAAATCGCCAAAGAATGGATCAAACCACATAAATCAGTTTAACTTTAAAAAATTAGAGTATTGTAAATAATATCATTACATAGAAAAGTAAGTGTAAAAGTGGCACATTGACAAAAATATGTTATATTAAAGTTTGAAATAATAAAGTACAATATGCGTAATATCTGGGTATTTGAATATTGATATATTTGAATTTGCTGCTTAATCTTCAAATTAAGCAGCAAAAATTTTGATACATAGTTAGCAGATCATTTATTTATCTATAATAATATACACATATGTTGCAAAGATCTTCAGATACTTCTTACATTTTATACTACCCCAGTTTTTCGTGCTGAGTTAGGTATGAAGGATAAAATAGCAAAACTCAAATTCGCCGAAGAATAACTAAGATGAAGGGTCAGGCTTCATTAAAAGAAATTACAATTGAACTCACCATTATCCAAAGTTGCCAATGAATAAACCGGATCCTATATCCGAGATTTTCTTTCAAAAATGTGAAAGCTAAAACTACATCCCTTATATTTCCTTTGGTTGTTGTTTCATGGAATATGCTAAAATTTTCAATTGTGAAAATGTGGTTAAAGAATTACCCATTTGAACGGTAACGCACAGTTAAAGGAACCACTTTTGCCAGATTTGCCCACGGCAAGTAAAAGTTCGAATCAAGCAAATGAACTTTTTCAGACTATCAAAATGTGCACATGAAATGCTACATTGCAATAAAATGTTGGAAAAGACAAATAAATTGAATCTCTTCGTGTCAAACCGTACCTGTTAATGTACCACACGCGCCCTTTAAACTACTATTATTTTTTTTAATAAATATTAAATATTTGTGAAGTTACAAATTTCTTTGTAACTTTTAAATGACGAAATAATGACGTTTACGGAATCAGAATATATTTTGGCAGTTTCCGTGGCCATTGGCTCTCTTGCATTTTAACAGTATGTGTTGTTGATAGACGTGTTTCAATGGTATTTTTTTTTTAATTCTTTAAATAGTATTTCAAGATGACTACATTTAGCAGACGCTAAAATTTATTTTAATAAATAAGAATACAAACTGCTTATTGAAGTTTAGCTTTGCTATTTTTTATCGCATTTAATTTTAATTAAATTTTAAAAATATTTACTTTTGAAAAAAATCGTAAATCTAAACCGTGCACTAATTAATGATTAAAAAGTTTTGTTCTCTTAATAGTTTTTTTTTCTCAAAGAAGCTCTTTGTATAATTAAGGAAAAATAACGATTAACTACCTAAAACGAATACTCAATGCAAAAACAACATTACTATAAAACCACTTGATATTTATTATGATTGATGATAATTACCAGTGCTAAGTTTATTTTATTTCATTTAGTATGTTTTTATTAATCCATATAAAAACCAAGTTGTTGGTATGAAGCTTAAGATAAGTTTTTTTATGAAGAAAGCAACATTCATTATTTTTAATTAAATGAAGATTTAAAATACAAAAGAAGGCTGTTTGTTGAATTAAAAAAAAGTTTAAATAATTAGATTTTATTTTTAAGCCATAATCAAAGTTTAATTAAGATATAATCTTTATTTTTTTTGTTTAAGAATAATTTTTTTTATTGAGTTCTTTAATTTTTTTTATTGTTTCATTTTAAAAACGTACATCTAAATCGCTAATACACTTTTCTACATTTAATGTTTACGATTATGAAATGCCCTATAAACAACATCATAACAATAAAAAATAATAGCATGTTATTTTGAGTTCAATACACATTCGAAACAAAATTTTTAGTGTTGAATTATAATATCGTTTTTTGTATGGTTTTATTTGAAAAACTTTCAAAATATGTTTGAATAAAATAATAGTCAACTGGTTTGATTTAAAATACTTTCTTTGTGATTTTCATGCTAAGTTATATAATTGTAATTTTGATAATAACTTATTAAAAATGACGTGTTTAAGTAATTCAATTTTTTCCAGATCTAACCACCAAGAAAAAACGTTTGATTTCATCGTAAAATTGTAACTAATTATTGTAAATTATACAAAAATGCTTTGAAACGTTTTTTTGGAAGTTTATAAATAAAAAAAGATACTAATTATTGTAAATAATAAAATATGTTTTGAATTGTTTTTTGGAATCCTCCATTCCTCGGTATACAATAAAAATAATTCCTTAGAATTATAAAATATTCATAAGCATATTTTTTTCATTTAAAACTGTATTTCGCTAAAAAAAAAAATAACGTAATAATAACGTGTGCATCAACAAATTAAAATTGAATTATTCAAATTTTGTCCGATACAAATATTTTTAATAAATGTAAAAACATTATTTGACCGAGTATTCTCCATAGTTTCTTCAAGCCCCGTCTTAGTTTAGCCAAGAAATTTGCATCTTAACAATATTCGATAAGATCCAAAACATGTCAAATAAGCCTTTTAACCTGCATATTGATTTTCAAAGTATCGTTATATTTAATATATTTCAATTATTAATTGTTTGTACAATAGACGTTTTTCCTCCACCTTTCATTTCTGTATATCCTTTGTTCGGTTCTCCGATTGGTTCTATATTATCACTTGACAATCATTTACCAATCAAGGTCTAAGAAATAATTTATTTTTATTTAACTTGTTTATTTTTTTGCCTCTCGAGACTTGAACCATTATTATTATTATTATTATCACAAAATGCTTGATATTTTGTAAATGTGTTCCATTTTTATTAAAATTATTTGTACTCAACTCATGAAAATGTCATGAAAAGTTCAGTATGTTAGTTTTTTTCTATTCTACTTGAAAGGATATAAGTAATTTTTATGAAATTCGGCACACCATCCATATTTCAGAGTTATTTGCTAAGATCCAAAACATGTCAAATAAGCATTTTAACCTGCATATTGATTTTCAAAGTATTGTCATATTTAATATATTTAAATTATTAATTATTTATTCAATAGACGTTTTTACCCCCAGCTTTCGTTCGGTTCTCCAATTGGTTCTATATTATTACTTGACATTCATTTACAAATCAAGGTTCCAAAAATAATTTATTTTTATTTAACTAGTTTATTTTTCTTGCCACTAAAGACTTGAGCCATTAAAATTAATATTATTACAAGGAGATTGATATTTTATAAATGTTTTTCATTTTCATTAAAATTCTTTATACTCAACTCATTAAATGTCATAAAAAAATTCAGTATGTTAGAAATAAGTTGTTTTTTTTTAAAAATTCAGCACACCATCCATACTTCAGAGTTTACTCAATCAAACGCAAGTGATTTGATTCTTCAAAGTAATTTGTTTCACATTCTTCAAATAATCAAGAAATGATTTTCTCTGAAACTATATAGGGTAATGCATTCTGAATCTTCACATTATCTTTAATGCGTTTGAATTAAAATAGACTCATTACCCAAACCAAAAAAATATAATCCTATTCAGAAGACTCCTATTTTCCTTGAAGCATCAAACACAAGAAAATAATATATTTAGATCACGTAAGATCCTTCAAAGTCTATTCAATCAGCTGCATATGTGATGGCTTGATTTGAAAAAAGCTGTAAGGAAATTTTCGACGTCAAAATAAGTATATCTAATCACGATTCTTTTGAATTAAGTTTTTAAAAAAATGGATTATTTATTTGCATAAAAAACGTGTGGGAAAGTTAGAAGACAATTTATTAATGGTTTACACTTAACCACCATGTAATTAATGTTATGGTCACGATATAATGATTTGTGTATGGACCAACTACCTTAAGCTACATGGCTCTAGATGACATTTCTCTCACTGCGCCTAAGTGAGTGCAAGATCTTAACCAGTGATGTTTTTTAATTAAGAGACCAATTATCGAACTTGTCGAACACTCTTGTAGGTTTAAAACAATGAATGTAGCTTACGATCAGTAAGCCATGGGTACGATGCTAATCAACTCCAAAGACCAATGGAGGAAATTCTTGTAAAATGTGTGTACATTTTTTTTTTTGTTTTTGTTTTTGGTCCAATGTGTAAGGATATCTAAGAGTTTTCTTCCTCTTTAGACGCGTTTTCAAAATCACGGAAATAGCAATAGATAGCTTCACTTGTTGCTATGATTATCGTTAAAATAATAATGAGCGGCTCCTCTCAGTCTCTCTCTCTCTCCTCTCTGCCTCTTATGTATCCCCTTTAAACATTACCATGCCATATTTGAACTCATGTAGTTAAAGACAGCAAATAATTGATTGTCCCTTGATATGTCAAATATCAAATAACAAGTTTGTCCCGTTGTAGTCCAAACATTAAACAATAATATTGTAACCTTGTCAGTGCCAACAAGAACAAACAACCTTGTCTATGTAGTAGCTGGCAACAAACAACAATGCTTAGAAATATAACTGACGGCTCTCTCTCTCTCTCTCTCTCTCTCTCTTCTGCTATGTTCCCCTTTAAAATTACATGCGCATTTGAATCTTGTAGTGAGAAGACTGCAATAATGATTTGTCCCTTGATAGTGTCAAAATATCAAATAACAATGTTTTGTCCGTTGTAGTGCCCGAAATATTTAACACTTAATATTTGTTATCCTTCTTGTAGTGCCATACAGAAACAACAACTCCTTGTCTATGTGTGCATCGGCAAAAAACAACAATGTCTTGTATCCTTTTTGTGAAAGGCGTCAAATAACAAAGTTTTATTTCGTTGAAGTGCCCAGACATTTAACAATAATATTTTGTATTCCTGTAGTGCCAGGCAGAAACAACAATGCCTTATCTATATAGTGCCGGGCAACAAACAACAATGTTTTGTATCCTTGTTATGCCCTAAAAGGTGCCAGACATCAAATAAATCCATCCCTTTCTAGTGCCAACCATCAAATAACAAAGTTTTGACCACTTGTAATGCGAGTCAGCAATAAACTAAATACATTGTTAAAAAAAATTCCCTGAATTAACGGAAAAACTAACTTGCAGCAGTGTGGGATTTTTCGTTAATTTCGGAATTTCCGTTTTGGAATTTTCCGTTATTTTCAGGAATTCCATTTTGGAATTTTTCCGTTAATTTCAGGGTCTTCATTTCGGAATTTCTCCGTTATATCCGGATCTTCCATTTCGGAATTTTCTCGTTATTTTCAGGATCTTCCCATTTCGGAATTTCTCCGTTAATTTCAGGATTTTCTACTTTAGTGTTTTCCTATTAATTTCATGAATTTCTAATTGGCATTTTCCTCTCCTTAAATTCAGAAAACTTCATGTATTTTTAGTTAATTCCAAGACATTGTTGATTTTTTCTTGTCAATTTTGTTTTTCTCTATCTATTTAAAGATCAAACCTTCTAAAAGATATCCATATTATTAGGTGTTATAAATATAAGTTTAAGCATAGGGATTTTAACCATGCATCCTGTTTGTTATATAAACGGTAGCATATAATTACTTTCTTTAACCGTAAATCTATTCAAACTAATACATTCTAATCCTTGATAATTTTTTAAACCTATTTTGGTATATTATCTAAATAAAAAGACATTGTTCACATTTGAAATTTAAAAATATCACTCTTCATATATTAAAACAATTTTAATACGGCAGAAAATTTTTAAGAATTTGATAATTTTTCTGTCATATTTTTTAATGAATATATTTATTATTGTTCTGTGGCTAAATGGTGTGTACTTTACAGTTAGCATAACCAGGAAGCAAAATCATCGGTAAGGGGATAATGAGTCGGTGTTCTTAGGGGTTTGAACACCCCTAAACAGAGAGGGACTCTTTAAGACCAGTAGCCTTTGTAGTCAAAAAATATTTTTTAAGTGCCTCATTTGTGGAATACATACATATACATGAATTAGTATAGTCATGATAGTAACAAAATGTATATGCGGACAAGAATTATTATCCCCCCCCATCCTGATGCACCACTGATACAATTTAACATATGTGACTAACAAAAGAATTTACGGAATATAATCACAGTTTTTTTTTTCTTTCATAATTGAAAAAGGACTGTTTTAGGCCATTTCAAATCCTCAAACTAATTTAAAATTTGTGCAGGAAACTACAGATTTAGTTTTCTTCTTTTTCGGAATTTCGATCTCTTTGGAGATTTATGATAAACATGCACCTAAAAAAATAATATAGTAATATATACAAATCCAATTTTGAATAAGTAGATCTAATGCAAGAAAGCAAGTGGTAAATCAGGCGTTACTCAGACAAAATCTTTTAAAGCCATCTAAAATTTTACAATTTGTCAATTTAGGCTTTTTTCGAGCAAGTCTTCCATTGTATTTGCACCGTACATAATTTAACTATCAGAGTTAAACGCTTTTTTCTCTTTTTTGTGAAGTGGGGGATGGGGGAAGACAGACATTGATATTAGTGTACCTTTAATGAATTTTTTATCCATATCTTACAATACAGGTTTGAGAATTGGAACACTGAAAATACTTTTAATAGGAGGGGGGTAAAACAGTCAGAAGTGTTCTGAATAATGTATATCATAATTAAAAATACAATTATGTAAAAGTATTTTATATAAATTACATTTTTTATTAGATATTTTAGTATAAAAATACAATCTTTATAATTATTTAATTCTAGTAAAAGCTTATTAATTATTGCTGTAGTTGTAGACGGTGGGCGAAAATGAGTTGATCACGTAGCAGCTATACTCTATATGAACACTAAAAATAGCGTCTGCGGTCACTGGCACATTCCTATATTTATAATTGTTGGAAAAATCTGCATTTAATGGAAAATTGTGATTTTCTTAGTGCAGATTTTTCAAAAACAAAGAGCATTGTCAATCGTGTATGAAACATTGATAGAATCAAAGCATGAGATCTGCATAATATCCGTAATCACTAATTGTTCGTTAAATGAACAAAGAGTATTATTTATTAAAGAGAAACTTTGCCTTATGTATACTTGCAATATTTTTAAATAAAACCATGCTGTGCTGATATCGGAGAGCGACCGTGCTTTTCAATCGAGGTTAGGTTAGGTTTTGACTATCGTCGCACTAGAGTTTACCGAGGGCAATTGCTTGTTCAATCGATTTTAAATGTATAACTTTCAAATCATTTCATTTCTTTTTAAATAATGTGCACTTTTTGGTAGGTGAACGTTGTTTATTTCATACATTTGACAGCTTTTAAACTTTTAAATTAAATTAACTTAGTTAAGGTGTTGGCAAACATAATGGAAGTATTAAATTCAGGTATTTCCCCCAAATAAAATTTTTTTTTTTTCCCCCCACGGTCATTACTAGGACTATAGAGATTACAGAAAACAAATAGAAAGTGACAGAACTGGATTCGATTATAGAAAGAAGGATAGTAAATATAATCTTTAAATAAATCTTATTTATTAAAGAAATGAACATACTGTATATTTATCTTTCTTGCCTTCAGATGTGGTCATAACAACAAACAAAAAATATGGTGGCTGAATCGGTCGCGGATGTGTCGGCTAAAAAGCTGTTGGTGCGTGGTTATAATGGATAAATTACGTGAATAGTGTCTTAGTGAAATTCTGCACGCAGCAATACGGTGTTTTTCCGTTTCGCTTATCAAGTGTTTCAAGGAAAACGGAAATCAATATGTTTATTCAGACAAACGTCTGTTTGTTGGAAGAATCGCAATCTTTCCGTAAATTCCAAAAAAATAATCACAGAATATGCACGTAAAATTCAGGCTTTTTTTATAAGTGTACAATGTTAAAAAAAATCCCTGAATAACGGAAAACTACTGCAGCAAAGTTGCTCCGGATTTTTCCGTAATTTCCGGAATCTTTCCTTTTGGAATTTTTTATCCGTTATTTTCTGAACTTCAATTTGGAATTTTTCCGTTAATTTCAGGGTCATCCCTATCGAATTTCTCCGTTAATTACAGATCTTCTCATTTCGGAATTTCTCCGTTAATTTCAGTGATCTTCCTTTTCGGAATTTTCTCCGTTAATTTCAGGATTTTCAATTAGCTGTTTCCTATTAATTTCAAGAATTCTAATTGTCATTCCACTCTTAAATTCAGAAAACTTACATAAGTATTTTCTATTAATTCGCAAGACATGGTGCATTTTCATGTCAATTTTGTTTCTATATACTATTTAAAAGATCAACCATTCACAAGAGATTAACCATTTTATAAATGTGTATAAAATATAAGTTTAAGCATAAGGGCTTTTTAAACATCACCCCTGTATGTTAAAATAAAAACGTAAGCATATAATTAACATCAAACTTTTAAACCTTAAATCTATTCAAAACTAATACATTCCTATCCTTTGATAATTTTTAACCATATTTGGTATATTAATCTAAAATAAAAAGGACATTGTTCACATTTTGTAAATTTAAAAATATCCACTCTCAATATATTTAAAACAATTTAAAACGGCAGAAAATTTTTAAGAATTTTGATAAATTTTCTGTCCATATTTTATATAATTGTAGTATATTTATTATTTCTGTGGCTAAATGTGTCGTACTTTTACAGTTTCATAACCAGGAGCAAAAACAACGGTAGGGATAATGATCGGATTCTTAGGTTGAAACACCCCCTAAACAGAGAGACTCCTTTAAGACAGTAGCCTTTGTAGTCCAAAACAAATAAATTTTAAAGTTCCTTCCATTTGTGGAATAACATACATCATACATGAATAATGTATAGTCCACTGATAGTAGAAAAAAAATATAAATGAGGACAAAGAATTTATTTATCCCCCCCCCCAATCCTGGATGCATCCACTATACAATTTAAACAAAATGATAAAACAAAAGAATTACGAATATAATCAAGTTTTATTTTTCATTCATAATTGAAAAGGACTGTTTTTGGCATTTCAAATCCTCAAACTAAATTTAAAAATTTTGCAGGAACTACAGATTTAAGTTTTCTCTTCTTTTTACGGAACTTTCGATCCTCTTTTTAGATTATGATAAACAATCACCTAAAAAAATAATATATTAATATATACAAAACCAATATGAAAAGTAGAACTAAATGCAAAGAAGCATAGGTAAACAGCGATAATCAGTACAAAATCTTCTTTAAGCCATCAAAAATGTAAACAATTTGTCAATTTATTTAGCGCTTTTTTCGAGCAATCTTCCATAGTAGTGCACCGTAATAATTTAATACAGAGTTAAAAACGCTTTTTCTCTTTTTTGTGAAGTGGGGGGATTGGAAGACAAACAATTAATCTTAGAGTACCTTAAATGAATTTATTTATCCATATCATTTCAATACAGTATTGAGATGGAACACAGAAAATACTTTACTAAGGAGGGGTAAAAACAACATAAGTGTATCTTGAAATTAATGAATATCAAAATTAAAAATACAATTTTTGTAAAAATTATTTAATAATAAATTACAATTTAATATAGTATTAAGTAATAAAAATACAATCTTATAATTAGTATTCTATAAAACTAATAATTATTGCTGTATAGATGTAGACAGGTGCCGAAAGAATATCTCTTAGCATCTAAATCTAAATTGAACACTAAAATAGCGTTCTCTGACACTTGCAATTCCTAAATTTTTAATCTCCGTTGAAAAAATTGCATATAATTGGAAATTTGTGATTTTCTTATGCAGATTTTTCAAAACAAAGAGCAATGAACAATATGGTATGTAAAACAAACCTGAATAGAATCAAAGCATGAATCTGCTATATCCGTAATCACTAATTGATTCGTAAATGAAACAAACGAGTATTATTTAATGAAGAGAAACTATGCCTTATGATATACCTGCATAGTTTTTAAATAACCCATGCTGTGCTGATACGAGAGCGTAAACCGTGCTTTTCAATCGAGGTTGTTAGTATTGACTTATCGTCGCACTAAGAAGTTACACCAGTGCAATTGCTTATTTCAATCGAATTTAAATGTAATAATTTACAAATCATTACATTTCTTTTTAATAATTGCACTTATATGGTAGGTGAACTTGTTTATTATCATACATTTGACAGCTTTTTAAAAACTTTAAAAATTAAATTAACTTAGTTAAAGCGTTTGGCAAACAAATGAAGTATTAATATCAGGAATCATCCACGTCCCATTAAGGACTAATAGAGATTACAGAAACAAATAAGAAAGAGACAAGAACTGGATTCATATATAAAAAGAAGGATAAGAAAATATAATACTTTAAATAAAAAATTATTTTATTAAAAAATGACCATACCTGTAAATTTACTTTCTTGCTTCAATTGTCCATAACAAAACCGAAACAAAAAATATGGTGCATGAATCGTCGCGGATGTGTCAGAGGCTAAAAGCTGTGGGTGCGTAGGTTCTAAGGAGATAATTACGTTAATACGGGTCTTACGTGAAATATCTGCACGCAGCAAATACGGTGTTTTTCGTTTTCCGCTTATCAAGTTAAAAGGAAAGACGGAAACATCTGTTTATTTTCAGAACAAACCGTCCTGTTTGTTGAAGAAAAGCAATCTTCCGTAAATTCCCTAAAATAATCACTAGAAATATGCACGTAAAATTAAGCTTTTTTTTATAAGTGTACCCAAGAGTCGGAAATGACATTGATCATATTTTCATTCTTGTCAAACTGAATTCGCTGATATTTGTTACCAAAAGGTGGCAACAACTATTCGTTGGGAATATTCCCTTCATCTTTATGCAAACAATGTCTAGGACTATCCCTGTCGTGACGCCATGCAAATTTAGATTGGTTCATCCCGACAAAATTGTTATCGAGCCACGTGAAGCATATTTCAGTTTTTCGACGAATTTCTATCAAGTTTCCTGCTTTCAATATTAAAAAATGTGTATTAAAACAAGTTAGCGTGACAAAGATGTTTACGACGAATAAGCTTAAAGTATTTTTTAAACTATTTTAATTTCCTGTTGTTTAACTAAAAGTCAAAAACGTGAGTTAAGAAAAAATTAAAATTCAGTCACTCTTAAGTCTTAATTATTATTTTTTAAGCATATTATTCTACGGAAAACTTGGCATTTGAAAAAAAAAATAATTTTTATATACTTGTTTTATCCTTGGCATTTGGCTATTCTGTCTACGAATTTTAAGTTTTGTTACCTTCTAGCTCTTTCCAATTTTTGTAGAAATATATAAATCTTGAAGTGTTATTTTCAATTACCAAAGTATCTTAGTTTTAAAATACTTTGTTTACTAATATAATGAAATGAAAGAAAACTCTTCATCCACTTTGTCATAATGTGGATCAAATCGGTGTTAAAATGGTTTAGCAAAACGTTGAATCGCAACCATATTGGTTTTAAGGCGGATCAATGAACTTGGGCCTCATACCTGTCTTTCTTGTTTATCTTTAAGAATAACCTACGGTAGTTAAAAAAGTAAAAAAAAAAAATCTCATAATCAAACAATTGTATATTACGATTTCGTCAAACTTATGAAGAGACGAGTCTTCATTTTTTAGTGATACAATAAAGCTGAGTTTTAAAAAAATGATGTCCTGGTCTTGGAATTTGCAATTTGTTTTTGCTTTAAGATTTTTTTTTTCTAGACTTGGAACTATCTCCTTAGCATAAATATGTATAGCTTACAGAGGCATATATTTTGAATTTGTTAGAACTTTATGAAAAGAAAAATATATATTCTTTGCAAAAAAATATATGACTTTAAAACAAGTTTTAAAAACTCAATTAAACATTGTATTAAGTTATTAGATACTGTAATGATAATTAAAACTACAGTGTACATGCTACTAATAAAGTTTAATAATCAAATATTTTAAATAACTCCTGATAGATTTACCACTTAATGCGATACAATACAAAACATTAAATCGTGTATACATATTATAACATACCTTACAATACCATATCGTTAGTCCAATAACAAAACCACATGTGCTTAATTCTAGGGATTGTTTTTTTTAAATATAATTACGCTAATAGTTTCCGGTTTTCCACCCGTGCATTTTCGTGAACATAAGCTGTTTTTTGCTTATTGCGACTCCAACATCATATTACATCATATATTATTGAAGCTAAAAATATTTGTTCTTAAGAATTAAAATATTTTTATTGAAATTATATAAATCCTGTTCACTAATGGTAATTTTATTATATCAAGTTAAAATACCTTAAAGGTTTCCTTGCAATTGTAAATAAAAGTTGGGAGTTTTATTTAAAAAATCGGCATTTGGAACAAAGTAGACCAATGAATTCTCTCTAAAGCTCCATTACCATTTTTCTTTCTAAATAATCAAAATACACGTCACGCAACCTTTAGTCCTTTTCAAGTTAGTACTAACCAGTCAAAAGTATGCAACCTACACAGAAATATTTACTAATTTTTCTTCACCGCATTTGAAATGCACTTCTTAAAGTTTTTCTCCAAAAGTTGCCAAAATAGCCTGAAGGCAAGCAATATTCGTGGTTAGTGTTTTAAAAATTGCTTGAACGAAATAAAAAATTTCACAACAATAAAAAACAGCAATAGAGTTTTGTTAAGAAAGCAATTTGTATTCATTATATATGTTGCTGGGGGCATTATTAACCGAAACTCCTGGGTTCGCAATAGGTATATTTTATTGAAAAGATGAATTGCTTTTAAAAAGTTATATAAATTGCTTTAGGTGTTTTATTTTTTTTAGTAGGGTCAAATGAGTTTAAGTAATCGCTAAATTTTATTGAACGAATATATTTTTCAAAAGTTTATTTGTTGGAAATTTGAATAACTGTTTTTATATAAAGATTCGCAAAGTTGATAAGCAGATTTTACTTTTATTTTTTAATTATTTTATAGTATAAATTATTAATTAAATATTAAATATTCATTTTTTTAATTATTTTTTTTTTTAATTTTTATTTCGCAATTTTAATTTGTAACGCATAAATTTTCCGGACTGTGATCTTTACTGTCTTTATATCCATAAACATATTCTTTTTACGTTGTCAAATTTTAAATTTCTATGGTCAGAATTGGCAACACTGGCATTAACGGATTTGGCATGCACGGCAGTCAAACTTATTGCTAGCTAAAACGCAGAGTTTATGATTCCATAACATTAGAAAGTGGATAATTAAACTAAGAAAGTGAAACACGGACGTATCAAAATATTAATTGAAATAAAGGTACTAAATGGACCATTTTGGTATATTATGATTTTTGTGTCTTATATTTCTAGGCGTAGCCCTCTAGCTTTATAGATTAAGGTAAACATTAGTCACATATTTCGTACATACTCTTTAAACAAAAGAGATGTTGAAAGAGTGACAAACAACAAGACAAAAGAGTAAACAAAAAAGCGGACCTCCAGTTGGGAGAAGAGCATTTTCTGACACTGGGAAGGACTGAATATTAACTCAGACTGAGTTAAAATCGACCTGCGTTTGGAGTGGACCGTTGGTCGATCCAGGTTTAACACACAAAGGATCTCACTCAAAAGGAGAGTGCAATTTTCCAGACTGGAGGCGTGAAAATTAATCAGACTGAGTTAAAGTCGCTCGTTCGTTTTAAGCGTGTACAACAAATACATAAAAAAATACATATTTCTTTAATATCTGACTAAATACCTATTTCTGCTGGAATATTTAAAATTTCTTTGTTTCCATTGCAAACAACTATTATGTTTTTGTAAAAAAATAAAGATCTTTCACGTTTTCATCATAAATCCAAACACGTATTTATTCCATCTACTCTTGCTAATAACAATATTACTCCGAGTAATAAATATTAATATCATGCAAATGATAATTATTATTCATAATTGTAAATTCTCTCGAATAATGCCCATTGATAATATTAAAAAAATATATTTGTTAAAAATAAATTAGTTAAAAAGCAAAAAAGTGAAAAATTGTTTTTTCTTGTTGACTTTGGAGAATAATATTTGCTGCAACTCCTGAAAATTTTACGATATAGTCAAATTAAATCTTTTGAAAAACATGTTTTACCATTATTTTTTCAGGAATTCCATCTTTCATAAATATTTTAAAGAATGTTATATGAAACGAAAGTTCAAGTATAAGGCTTGTCTTATTACGTAAGAGATTAATGAACATGGAAAGAAAAAAAATTCTTCTTCACAAATTCTTTTTTATACATATTTTGCTTCACTTCAAATGAAATTCACGAGGCTCAAAATGCATACCGCCAATTTTTCTTCATAGCGTTGCATCTTCATTTCTGGTTAAAAAAAGAAATTTTTTAAGGGAGTCTAAAAATGTATACATTTTTTTATGTATATTATTTTTTTAGCGTTTTTACTCTACATTTATGAAAAATTCGTATTTTGGAACGCGCTCTGGGCAATACTTCGTGCGAAGAAACGTCAGAGATGAGGAAAAAACCGGAAACATTTTATTTTATTCACTTTTTATTTCTACCCGAGCATCCCAACTTTATAAGATAGCCAGGAAACGAACTTCTATTTGACGCCAAGAATTCCGAACGGAAAGGATGCGAAAAAAAAAAGATCTGGAACAACAAGGAGAAATAAAAAAAAAGGAATTCCAAACGAATCTTCTGGCCGATAAACATCGCCAACCCTTCTATCGATTGAGATCCTGGAATAAAAAAAAATAAATTCCAACGACCTATGTCAACATGGCGCCCCGATTCCAGACCTAAAGGCAGCAGCGTTCCGTGCCTATTATTCGGCTCTTCCATTATACAGGATAGAAAAACAAATATTTTTGCCGGGAAGAAGAGAGATGTCCAGCGATCCAGAACACATTTTACTCGGGTTCAACTGAATCAGTAAAATCTAAAAGAGATTTAAGTCCACAGGGAAATTTCCGTTCATGATTATTTTCGTAATAAATTGTTGAAAGAAATTAGAACAGTGGGAAATTTTCCTGCTAACCTGGAACATATTTTACTCGGATTCAACAAAATTTCTAAAAGTAAATCTAAAGAAGAGTTTAAATCCATAGAGGAATTCCCGTACACGCTCCTTTTTTAATAAACCGTTAAATGAAAAAGGTACGGTGGAAAATCCTTCTCTTCCATTATACAGGATAGAAAAACAAATATTTTTGCCGGGAAGAAGAGAGATGTCCAGCGATCCAGAACACATTTTACTCGGGTTCAACTGAATCAGTAAAATCTAAAAGAGATTTAAGTCCACAGGGAAATTTCCGTTCATGATTATTTTCGTAATAAATTGTTGAAAGAAATTAGAACAGTGGGAAATTTTCCTGTTAACCTGGAACATATTTTACTCGGATTCAACAAAATTTCTAAAAGTAAATCTAAAGAAGAGTTTAAATCCATAGAGGGATTCCCGTACACGCTCCTTTTTTAATAAACCGTTAAATGAAAAAGGTACGGTGGAAAATCCTTCTCTTCCATTATACAGGATAGAAAAACAAATATTTTTGCCGGGAAGAAGAGAGATGTCCAGCGATCCAGAACACATTTTACTCGGGTTCAACTGAATCAGTAAAATCTAAAAGAGATTTAAGTCCACAGGGAAATTTCCGTTCATGATTATTTTCGTAATAAATTGTTGAAAGAAATTAGAACAGTGGGAAATTTTCCTGTTAACCTGGAACATATTTTACTCGGATTCAACAAAATTTCTAAAAGTAAATCTAAAGAATAGTTTAAATCCATAGAGGGATTCCCGTACACGCTCCTTTTTTAATAAACCGTTAAAAAAAAGGTACGGTGGGAAATCCTACTCTTCCAATATACAAGATAGAAAAACAGATATTTTTTCCTGGGAAGAAAAGAGATGTCTAGCGATCTGGAACACATTTTACTCAGGTTTCAACTGAATTACTAAAATCCAAAAGAGAATTAAATAAACAGAGAAATTTCCGTATCTGTTATTTTCGATGTTTTATTTTAAATCGGGTCAAATGAATTTAAGTAAACATTCTAATTTTTATTTGACCCGATTCCCGACCCAAAGGCTGCAGCGTTCCGTGCCAATTATTCGGCTCTTCCATTATACAAGATAGAAAAACAAATATTTCTGCCGGGAAGAAGAGAGATGTCCAGCGATCTAGAACACATTTTACTCGGGTTCAACTAAATAACTAAAATCTAAAAGAGATTTAAGTCCACAGGGAAATTTCCGTAAACAATTATTTTCGTAATAAATTGTTGAAAGGAAAGGGAACAGAGGGATATTTCCCTGTTAACCTGGAACATATAGTAGTCGGATTCAACTAAATTACTAAAAGTAAATCTAAAAAGGATTTTAAATCCATAGAGGGATGCCCGTACGTGCCCTTTTTTAACAAACTGTTAAATGAAAAGGGTGCTGTAGGAAACTGCTCTATTGCTCCAAGTCAATATGGACATCTCCATACACGCTTTTTTTTAATAAACTACTAGAAATTATTCCAGTTTTTCAATCATTAAAAAAGACTTCTATCAAAAACGGCTTCCAATTTTGTTTTGATAAATTTAGAGCCAATTACTGATGTTGGGTACTTAACTTAAGCATTTTTAACTTTACTTAGCTCCAAAATTTGAAAGAAACCTTTGATGATATGTTTACGAGGGTTATTTGTTTCGAGACACTATCTTAATTCACTCTTGTTTATTGTAAAAATAAAAATGATTACTTACACATATGTTTGATCAATATTTGAAATACAATAATATTATAACTAAATTAAATGAACACTAAGTTCCAATGAAAATTTGTGCAAATTTATTTTTGGTTACTTCATTTTGTTCAAAGTGTACTGATGACTATTTTATATCATATTTGTTTATTAGTAATATAAATAAATGTTTATACATTTTTATGTTAGATAAACACGGAGACTAAAGGTATAAAATGTGTTTGATATTGAAAATATTCTTTTGAAATTTTAACTTTATAAATGAAATGTTAATTTAGTGTTTAGTTTACTTAAATAAAACAAGTTTGACGTTAATCGAAACAAATGTTGTGAAACAAATTAAATATTGGAATTACTTTGTTTTAAAAACTCTCGCCCCAATTTGCACAGTAGTGGTATATTATAAGGCAAAAAATTATTTAACTATTTTTAATTACAAATTAGTCAAACATGTTTTTCTTTAAGCTTATCAAAAACAACGTCGATCGTTTTTTTTTTAAATATCATTGTAAAATATGTTTACGAAAACTCCCACTTAAATTTTAGAAAGCAAATTTCCAACATAAATTTTAAAAAAAGATTTCGATTTATATCTTTTATACCTCCCGATTCAAAATCCAATATGACTGCAGAACTAAATTTAGAACCTTTATGAAGTAAACTGTCTCACTGAAATTATATATTTATTTTTTCAGAACCATTATCGTGAGTATTTATTTAAATTGCTAATAACGTTGTGACCATTCAATTTAAAATCCCTATTCATTATTTTCAAATTGAATTGGGCAAATAATTTCAATAAGAAATGTTTTTGCAAAAATTTAATTATGCTTTTACAAAATAAAATGCTATAAAACTTGCCAATTTAAAATATTCATTTTAAATATATTTGGAGAAAATTATTTTCAAGCATTCTTACAATATATGTAATTTTCTTCAAGAAAATTTGGGTTTCTTCATTTGAAAAATGATGCATATCGCAGCATTAAATTTGTTCAGTTTCCAACATTATTTGTATAACGAAAGTATATTGGAATATGTCCAATAAGAATTTTATTTTGTATTTTTATGTTTAAAATTTTGTTGTGAAACAAAATTACATATCTTTAATAAAAAGTTTATAAAAAATATTCGCATCTTTACATTGCTAACATATATTAGTTCCAAATTTGAATTTTAGTTTTGCTTCATATTTTTAAGACAAAATATGCGTATATTGTCTCTTTAAAAAATAAAGATATACAGTACACTATTAATTTACGCATAGGTATGTCAAACTCAGTGATAGAGTGCTACTAAACCTGCATTCTTCAATATCTTATTTAATTACTAAGTAAGCGGCGTAGTCGAAAGTGGCACTACAGTAGCAAGAAATTTTCACAAAATTATAGTCATTAAACGTATAAAGTTCAATACCAGATACACGAGTAGGTCCGACACAATAAACACTGCATAACATTATTGCAAGTTGATGTAATGTTACTCCCTAAAACTGGAGGAAAATATTTTAAAAGAAAAATATGAGTACTATTAGTAGAAAAAGTAGAATAGCCATCCGCTAGTGGGCTCACAAATGCCCACGTAACAACGTTAACTACATAAATGTCATTTTTTGCAAGGTTTTGTATGTGTATTGGTAAGATTTTATGGAACGTTACTCCTAAAAATTGGTGTCAGCATTAGGTCTTTATCGAAAGACTTTTTTATGTTAAAAGAAACGGGACTAAATCATGTAAATAAGCTCAAAACCAACCTTCCTGTCTTTCTGTTCCTGTCAAATCTACTTTCCAAACCGCCGATTCTATTTCGCCTTCCTCATAATTTAAAAATAAACAGACACACAAAATAAAATACAAAAACTCTTCCAAATCTCTTTCTCCAAAAAACTCAAAAAAATATCAGGGAAAATATTTTTGATTTGAAATTTATCCCACTTCAGCTCACTTCTCTGTATTTCATTCAACGCGAATGTATCGCCAAACACTTCAAAAATCCCTAAATGTGAGGATCGCATTTGAATAAAAAAAAACCAAATGTGGTGAAATCGTACTTGAATAAAAAAAAAATATGGGAATATTCATGAAATCTCGGGGCCCCTGTGTTATCTCTTTTTGACAGCTGAGCTGTGAATCCATGAAGTTAAGAGCAAGATGGAATAGCTTGGCGCGAATGAAAGTGACGCCGTCAGAAAGTCGCCAAGGAACCCTTGTAAGGTCAAGCAAACCTCACCTAACGTTTGATTAAACTAAAAAGTATCATGTGTTTCTTTAGATTAAAAAATGACTGTATGCGCTGCTGTAGGCTGTAACATGAACTCAGAATTTACCCTAGATTGTAGTACTTACCTTCACAAATTACAGTTTTAACCCTCTTATCCATGATTTTATTTTTAAAACCGAAATAATATATATGTATACTTAATACTAATACATTATAGAAAAAATACTGAAAAAATTTAACCGCATTAGAGTTTAATTAATTTTAATTTTTTTTTTAAATTATGCATGACAAAAACCACCTACAAAATTCCAATATTGATAATAATGACTAGAAAACTACTAAATATATTTTAAAATAACCTTCTTGAACTAAAATTTTTTTTCAAAACAATTTATTTGTATTTATTATACTAATATTATACTTTGAATGCTGCGAAAAACGCAATTTCACGCCAGTTAATAACCTCACTCTTTAATTTTGAATACACTTTTACTAATATTCCTCATGGATGACAGTAGTAACTAAAACTTCAAAATGGAATGTACTAGATGAAAAAACACAAATTTGTCGAGAGGGAGCTCTACTTCAATAAAATAAAGTGGATGATGTTACTTGTTGCCAAACGGCAACAGTATGCATTAGAGAATTAATTGTAAGACAATATGTAATCGGACAAATACGTTGTAATTATAGCTATATTAGTTATTCAAAAAGTCACCTAGTCGGTGTAATGAGCCTATGTAAACTCCACGTTAGAAACAGCGCTAAATAGTTCAAAGAGAGCTTTTGTTGTTTGGGCCTACTACAAGGCGATTGATGGCCTCACTTAGCAAACTGGTTTTTGAATTAGATTTTTCCCATCAGCATCCCCATCTCCTTCTTAACTCTACGCGCGAATCTGTGGGACGGGAAGCTTCAAAACTCAATTTTCACGCTTTTTCGAAATAGAGTTTATTTCCGATGGTATTTCATGAGCTTTCCATTTTAAAAGTCAGCAGAACTCGGTGATTGTATCAAAGTAACCGTGTGGAAGGGGGAAATATCAATTTTTGGGGTTCTCATATAAAGGTTATAAAATCGGAATGCATTTATTTGAAAATTACTTTGGCAGGATTGAATGAAAGTTCTGAGAAACTCTAGGTTAGTGGTTTTACTTATCTTTAAATAAATATTTGTTAGACAGTTTCTTTTAGATAAATTCTACTTTACATTTCAAATAATATAACAGTTTCAGAGCATTTGAATTAAATTCTGACAATAAATTAAAGAGTAAAATTTTAATATTTTTTAAAACTAAATTTAGTTTGATACTGCGATTCTATGGGTTGTTTCAATCTTATTATAAAAAGTTTTCGCTTCTGAATTCTTTAAACATTAAAGTTACGTTTTTTTATATCTAGGATCAAAATGCGGAAATAATTCAAAAGAAACTCTTTTTCTGTGCAATATTTATATTATGAATGCTTTGAAAAACCAACAGCACCAGCAAGAAGGCATTTAAAAAAAATAACTAAAATATTCCTGGAAAACTCACTTTTGATTTCCGAAACAAAAGTAATTCCAGACATAAAAAACCCAGACAAAAAATGAAAACAAGACCACGGAGCTGTTACCACCCACTACATGAAACAGAGCCATTAATAATAAAATGAGAATTTTGTATATATCCAGCAGTAAGATCAAAATCATTTATATGACAAATAATATATATTTTCTTAATCTACAGGTCATATACAATAATTTTCAGTAAATAAAAAGTTTTAAAACAGAAAAATAAATTAAATGCATATTAATATTTAAGAAAAGAATCTATTTGTATTACAAAAGTTTAATTTATCGTGTTGCAAGTTAATAATAGTCAGCCTACATAGATTCAGTAAAGAGAGCGTTTACATCTATAACTACTCTCTTAAAACGAACGAGCGATTTTAACTCAGTCCGAGTAATTTTCACTCCTCCAGTCTAGACAAATGCACTTCTCCTCTTGGAGTGGATCCTTTGTGTGCTAAACCTCCGACAGGATCACTCCAAACGAGTTATTTTAACTCAGTCTGATTTAATACTCACTCCTTTCCAGTGTCGAAAATGCACTTCTCCTACTGGAGTGGATTTCACTAGTTTGATTTTAAGAGTGTATACGTATGTATCTATGCATTATACATGAACCGAAAACACGCACGTAGGCGCAAAAGCACAAACGCACACATGGGGCTGCATCATTGGTGGTCAAGCCTTTGCAGAATTGGCATAGCAACCAGAACTGATAGCCACTTTTTGGTGGCACCATCTAGGCGACTCTTGCTACCAATTTTGACGCACAGATTACAATGAATCTGAGCTCTCTGTGTATGTTAAAGTATGCCGAGATTTAATTTTGCCGAAGGAACCCAAGCCAAATTTACCCTCCAGAGATCTCTTTTACATGCAAATAATTATATGACATGCGTGCCCAAGATTTTCTCATCCAGAAAATCCGAAAACTCAGAGCCGGGGCTCGAACCCGCGATCTTGGGATTGCTTGAGGCGGACCCGTTTAATCCCTTAGCCACGAGCCATAAAATACATAATTGTAATTTTTTAACATCGCATACTTCAGCATTCATCACTTACTTTCAGCGAAGCCCATTCCAAAGATCCATTCTTCAACATCAACCACTCCACAAATAAATCCCCGAATTTAAAACCTCGAAAACGCTTAAGTCCTTTTTAATACCTTTAAATCCCCTTCAAATCATGAGTGAAATCTAGTTATCGCGCTATTTTTTGGACATCGGCCAAACTAGACTTAAAAGGTTTCAAATCCCAGTTCGGGAAATTGATCTTTTGACCGTGAACGCGAAATGATGTGAATAAAGTTGCGCTGATACCGATCCAATTCGCATAAGGGCAGGCCAATATTCATAAAACATTCAACGGTTTTGATACAATCCGCGTAATAGTTTCTCCGAAATCTGATCCCGCTTTGACTAAAATGGTCGGCAGCGCGATACTAAAGTATGAAAAAATTGTAACTAGTATTTTAAAATATTTTGTATGACCTCTTGTGACCAGACGTCCCCCCAATTCGAGTACATTTTTTAAAACCTTCCCACAAACATATTAACAAGTTAATTATTTTCAAAATTGACCTGGTCCGATAGAAGAAGATCCAAATATCATTTTTCAGCCTTTAATTACAGGTATCAGTAATTTATTTTTTATTAAAAATGAAGTTGAACGAGGGTAAATGCGATATTTGAGTTCTTAAAAAAATATTTAATTTTTTTATAAACTTTTTAAAAAGTTCTTTTAGTGGTTAATTTTAATAGCATTTTGCTTTGAAAACAATGTTAAAATAATTTGTTAACTATAAATAAGTGATACGGCCTTTTTTTGTCTTTTGTTCGGGTCTTAACGGTACGTGGAATAACCTCTTAAGTAAATATTTACATATTAAATTAAATATATAAAATTAATTGTACAAAAATATTAATGGGAATGTTTCAGATGATGGACCGCTCTGACCCTGCCGCTGATGTGCTAATTTTTTAGTATTTACTTGTTAAAAATTGAGATCCATGCTTACTTATGGATTTTTCAATATTTTTTCCTGTACATGTACGATTTATAATATAATATGTAGTAAGTGGGATACTAAATACTCCAGAGAAAATTTTATCTCAAGTCCAATACGAAAACAATTCAGCCAACTACCCTGTTGACTCTACTATATTTAAAAAATGTTAAGTAAGATTGTTTTAAAATACGTACATCAGGTATTTAATATCTAAAAGCTTTAAAACATCATTATTGAAAAAAAAAATCATTTAAAAGGAAAACACAGATATACCTTTTAATTATATATGCTTGCAAAACCATCACATAGCTCTCAGGTTTTCCAGCATTATTTTTTTAATTAATTATTTTATTACATTTTTAAGTTTGAAACATGGATAATCCCGTTATAACCATATACTTCAAAAATACAGAATTCAAAACATTTATGAAATTAATTTTTTAACATTCATCTTATTCTATTGAAACCTACTAGGGAGCTACGCCCCTTGCTCGCTATCGCTTGCCAACCCCAAACAGGATATTTCATTTTAGCTACAACGATTTACATTTTAACAACATAACTAAGCTACTTTTTTTTTATCTAAAAGCCAGAAAATAAAGAGTTCTCAACCAAAGTTGCAGTTGATTTGGTTGGTGGTGGCTCCCAGTAGTTGCTACAGCTTAGGTTTAGTTTGGTTGGTGGTGGCTCCACAGTAGCCTCCCATGCGTTTTGATGATAGCTTTTTAACTAAAAAACTAATTTGAATTTTTAAAAAATATTTTTCTGACATTGAAATCGAACCATTTGAGACAATCAGAAAAAAAAATGGAGTTGTAATTCGAAAATTGCGTTGAACCGATGACAAAAGTTTACTTTGTTTTTAATGTGGAGAGATACAGTGAATGAAGGTCTACTTTTTCAGAAAATTTGCTTTTACCCAAAGGGGTTGATTCGAAAGTATGATTTTTTTTTCAGTGTGTACAGTGTGCTCGCCTTACGATTCTATCAAACCAGTCCATTGAGTCGGAAAAGAAGTTTTAATGCATTTTCTCTTTTTCACAATATCTAGACGCGCTAGAATGGGTTCCGCAGGAAAATTTCTCTTAAGATTTATAACTCTATTTCTTTTTCCTGTTTCTTACTTTAGGTAAAGTATGCACTTTTCTTCGATCAACGAAAATGAAAATTTTTACGTTGCCTCGTTTGCGAAGACGGTTTTTATGAGGGTAGCTCAAAATGTGCTGCGATATTCTTAGGTGACTAGGCCTGGGAAGTATATGCACACCCAGGAAGATATTTTTATGTTGATATTTTCGTAGCTACTTTAGAGATCCGTTAAATTTATGGCATGTTAAAATATATGCTGGGTCGTCTTTAAAAAAAAAAAAAAAAAAACTTGGAAACTGTTTCCAGTCAATCAACTAATAAATATACTTTAAGATTCGGGAATTATCATAAATTATCTTACAAGTTTCGTTTTCTTTCTTTGGGTGAAATTCACTTATTTATATGCAGTTTTGGAAAATTCGATTTGCATTAATATATAGGCGGCTATTTTTAAATGAAGAATTATAATAATTGAGAAAACATAGAGTATATATTAACCTATTGAAATAAGAAAATACATATAAATACATAAAATAACATGTATTAGTATGTCTACATTATATAGTTAGAATGCAATTCAATTATCAAAGTGGGAACGTTATGAATTAATGTCTGATTTTAAATGAAGTTATTATACTTTTCATCAATATATTTTAAGAAACAAGTTAAGTAATAAATTATATTTTATGCTAATATTTTCTGCTGATATTAAGTTACATAATAAAATATGATTATTTGACCATTAAGAACGTATAATACTAACTTTATATAACCTTTAAATTATTAAAATTGATGGTAAAAGTATTTAATTAGAAAGAGTTATATGTATGTGTATGTTGTAGAACAATATATTTTATTTATTTGAAGAAAAAATTAAAGACATTCATTACAGAAATTCGACTATCATGCTTTTGACAGAATTTAAATTTAAAACATAATGGGGTTGTTTCATGGAGAATCTAGCAACAGCTTCGCGTTTTTGTTTTCCTACTTTAGAAAATCTAATGTAGTGTTCTGACTACGACATCAACGACCACACCTGCGCGTGCATGCTTATAGGGTTTGTACAGGCCTGCGCGCGCGTCGAAGTAGGCGCTCAAGCATGTCTTGTATATGCATGCGCGTTCGCAGGTGCTGTCATTGATGTCGTAGTCAGGACACTGCTTTAGAATTACTTTTGTTTTTAGAATTACTTTTGTTTTAGTAAAATTGGTTGGTTGTTAGACCTATGTTCAGGTTAGTGTGCTTGGTCAGCACACAAACCTAATTATCTCTACCAACCAACCAATTTAACCAAAACATAAGAAATTCTTAAGTTTCTAAAAATTCTAAAGTAGGATAACATGAACACAAAGCTGTTGCCAGATTCTCCGTGAAACATCCCCATATATTGCAATTAAACATAGTTTAAAATAGTTAAATTCAACAATACATAGTTATAAATTATTTTATCTTATAATAAATCAAGTTGTCATAAATTTTGAACGAAAACCTTTCATAACCTTCACAATTACATCGCTCACATAAGGATATTTACAATGCACCTTGCCTCTATCTCTTAACACCAAACCTCTGAAATCAGTCAAGGAAGACATGCTTAGTCCACGAAGCTGTTGCATTAACATTGATTTGTTTCCAAAAGCGCACCGGAGTAACGTTAATTGCTCCAAAGCATGATAATTCAATGATGTCCCGGCAGCTGTAAATCTGTTCATTTGACAGAACTTGACACTGTTGCTGGAATCTTAATTAAAGTGGAGGAATTCGTAAAGGGTTTCATCTTCGCTGGAAGGTTTCCACACAAGCTGGTTGATCATTGAAATGTTGAAGGGAAAGATTTAGGAGGGAAATTCTACTATGGGCATCATCCATTTTTACTAATAGTAGTTGGATTAAGGTTGAGAAATGTGTAAAGGTGTGGCGAAATGCGTAAAAGGCTTCTCATTCACAGGGAGATTTCCATAGTAGCTGGTTAGTCATTAATATTTCGAAAGAAAAGGTCGTGGAGGGTAATTTTACCATGGACATACCCCATTTTTACATTGAGGTTGAGAAATGCGTAAAGGAGTATATCTCCTTTGGGATGCTTTGGAAGAAAAGACGAGAAGAGTCGCATTTCATGTTGATGTAACGAGTTGTTAAGGATTGTGCTGAAAGAGTAATTCAAAATTTTGATTTAGCATTCTGGTTCTATGTTTTCGTTTAGTCCATTTCAAACAAAGTGTATACCTTACGGTTTTAATCAGCGATATTCTCTTCTCACTTCGTGGCAAGTTTAAGCTAATTGAGAATTCACATTACTTCGACGTGTTAAAATATTATGTGTTGAGTAACGAGTTTCGCCGTCAGAGGATTATGTTGAAAGAGTAAATCAACATTTTGATTTTTCATTTCTTTTCTATGTTGCAGTTAGACCAATTTTGCACACAAGCGTTACGGAAATCGTTGATACATTTACGGTTCGTTGCATTATCTCAGTGAGAACGTTAAGACAATTAGGATCCTTTCCACTCAATGAAGACTAAATGTATTTAGTATGGTTTTATCATTACAGATATCACATTACGATGACATGTTAAAGTATTAAGTAACGAGTTTGAGAGCAACTAGTAACGAGTATTGATAGCATTTTACATATTTTGATTTCGTATTTCCTCTTTAGCTTTTTGTGGTTTTAATCACTAATGTACCATAGGATTAACATTTAAAGTACTCAATTTAAGATGCACTGGCAAAGCAGCCAGTGTTGATAACATAACGAAATTTTTAGGGCATTCTCTACGCAGGATATTTCTATTCATTGATAAAGCAAGAAAGTTTCATTCAATTTGTAATTGAGGTATTTCTTAAATATTAGAGTAACAATGTCATTTATTTTAAATCCAAAATAAAAAATATTTTGTTATTAATTTGAAACAAACAGGCAAGGTAAATCATAATTATAATCATTATTTCAGACAACATTAATCTATTTTAAGCTTATACATTATTTTGAATTTTATATATACTGTAAGAAAACAGTCCCGTTTTCAAGCACATGTGCTGTATTCTAACGCCTGCAAGAGGATATATGATAAACTTTTAAAGCACGCGTGTTTGAGCCACGATCAAGTTTGAATTCAAGATTTGTATAAAAGAACACTGACTAACTTCATAACTTGTGTGTTTGTGCGCAATCTCAGAATCTACAGCATTTGATGTAAAACACCAACAGCAATGAATTACAGAAGGGTGTGTTATGCGAATATGCAGGATATATGCTGTATTCTTTAGTATAGAAATCAAATGTTAATTTATTATTTTTATATTGAAACTTCCAACGTTAATTAAGACACTTTCTACGTTTTCACAAAGTATTAGACATAATTCAAGAGACAAACATCCATTCCGAACTAAATCTCATTAACTATCTCACGACATCAGTAAACAGACTTAACACCGAAGCAACCAAAGTGCAAGGCACCAAAGAAAACCAATTAACACCTGGTTTTCTAAGAAAAGAAACTTGATTTCTCCATTCCGAGAATGCTAATCAAGAGAATTCCCGGTTGCGTTGTTTTTCCGAGTAAAATTTTCGATAATCCATAAAAGGATTAATGTCATTCATTCCCGAAAGCCTTGTCATGGAACGGGGCTTCGGGTACACCAAAAAAAGGACAATCGATATACGGTGTATCGATGTTGCTTCGTTGGCAGTGATGAGGCTTCGAAAAGAATCTGCCTCTTTCTCACGAGGGTTCATATGTTAATGAACATTAACACCTAGGACTTTATTTTACTTTCTGCTTATTAACGATGATATTTACTCGAATAATGACAATGCACAGTTAATAATTTTGTCGAATTTTACACTTTAAATACTGTTCTTTTTAGCTGTGTGGTGAAATGTTCTAAAATATATTTTCGGTATTCGGTTAACCACTTCGCCGGCTCAAAAAAATAACAATTGATACATCGATAATGCAGCGATGAGGTTTCTAAAAAATTGTCCAAAAATATAGATCCTATAGTAGCTGTGTGGTGAAATTTGTCACCTTATTTTCGATATTGGGTTATAGAATTTCACAGGTTATTTTTGTTAAAAATCCTTAAAAAGTAATCAACATAAAATACTCTAATACCAAAAATTTGGTGACACATTTTATCCCAGACGCTGGATTTTATTATTATGGTGAAATGAAGAACACATTATTTATAGTGCGTGTTTAATTACGTGAAAAGTTCAATGTGTCCAGTTATTTTTAAATTTAAAAATAGAATAGCGTTAATTTTAACATCTACGGTGATAATTGTACCGACACCTCAAGCAAATGATGCTAAAAAATTATGTATTATGAAAATTTCATTTAGCGTATGAAGGCTCCAATTATCTAAACACTACGATACTGGGATCGGGATTCACCTTTTGTATGATGAAATGTAAAGAACTGTAATGAAATGGTATCTGAAAACGAATTGATAACATTCGTTTTTACATTAAACTGCAACAGTTAAAAAAGTCTCTAGTTACACTTATAAAGCACAATCGATAAATGAATTGCTGTGTATCAATCGACATACAGTATATCGATGACGTGTCGTTGGTAGCGATAAGGCATCGAAAAGAATCTAGCTCTTTCTGACGGAGGGATCAGCTGTTAATGAACATTAAACAAAGAATTATCATACTTTCGGCTTATTGGCGATATTTGCTCGAATAAGGACAATACACTGTTAAATACTCGACACTTTGTTACACTAAAAATATAGTTCCTTCTATCCGTGGGGTGAAAGGTTTCACCATATTCTCGATATTAGGTTCAACCATTTTTCTGGTTTTTGTTTTAAAAATGCAAGGATTTGACTCAGGGAATTTAACATACTTATAATTCGAACTGCAAATAAATATTTTTAGCAGGCAATCAATCAGTTTAAATTTTGAAAAAAAATTAATGAAAATATTGATTTTGGCTTTTGAAAGTTTAAATGACAACTGGATGCCATGTTCGAAGATTTTTTTTTTATAATGTGCATAAATGTTGTGTAAAAGTGGTTCTAGGAGACAATTATTGTTACAAACCTGCTATTTTTTTAAAGAGAAAATAAGTAAGAGGAAAGTCGGATGTTTTAGATCTTTCGAAACTTCTAGTTTACATTGAACAAATTAAAACATCAAGAAAAGTATATGTGATATTACAATAACATTTGAATTTATATTTTAGCTTAAACTGGGAATCAGAATTTTTGGAAGAGTCATTCCATCATCGGTACACCAAGAAATAAAATTGCACTCTTAAAACCAAAGAGTGAAATCCACTCCAGTAGAAGAAGTACATTTTCGATACTGGAAAGGAGTGAATATTAACTCAGACTGAGTTAAAATCACTCGTTTGGAGTGATCCTGTTGGAGGTTTAACACGAAAGGATCCACTCCTTTCGGGGAAGTGCATTTTCAAGACTGGAGGTGTGAAAATTTACTCAGACTGAGTTAAAATCACTCGTTTGGAGTGATCCTGTTGGAGGTTTAACACGAAAGGATCCACTCCTTTCGGGGAAGTGCATTTTCAAGACTGGAGGTGTGAAAATTTACTCAGACTGAGTTAAAATCGCTCGTTTGTTTTAAGAGTGTAGAACCGAGTGTAGAACAGAAAATATGGTCTGTTAGATAGCTGATATAAAATTTTAATTGATTTTTCGGCTAATTTTGAATATCAAACATAAGAATACGCATTTTAAACTTTCTAATTATTAAGTATATTTTAACAGATATCAAAATTAGCAATAACCAACATCTTGTACACAAAAAAAAGCACACAAATTCTATCTATTTTTGTCATTGACAGGGACTGAATCTACTGGAACGGAAAAGATTGGGGGAAATTGTGTCCCTTTACCAACCAGAAAGAAAGTGTAAATAAACATTGACGTGGATGACCCGTGTCCGATATGCAATTACCGGACTACTTTTTTTCCCGTTTACTGGAAATGCTTCTAGAATTCCAGATAAAAAGGGATTTCTGGGCAAATAAATCGAAACATGTGATGTTGGTAACGGCATTAAGTTCTGCTGGTTCTATGGGATATTCCATTCAAAATATTTTTTCCCGCTGGTGAGTATACGCTAAAATTTGTTTTTCTTAAATCAGTAAAATAAATTGATAACAAAATATTGATGGCAGAAATAACGATGGACTTAGTTTACGCAATTTCTCAAATTTTGAATACTTCTTTTAATTAGAACTCTATAAATACAGAAAAATTATGTGTCAGCAATCGTAAGGATATAAGATAGTACTAAGTATTTTAAATCATGCCGGATTAAGTTGTTGCTTTTTGTTAGTGTTTGATTTGTAATATTCAAAGTAATAGTGTACGTAAGTATTCATAATGTATTATGATGATTTATACTAATACAAACATGCATAATTACATTCAACATAATACGGTTTAAAATTCTCGTTGATTAGTTTCACCAAATTATTGGTACTAGCTGCAAAGGAAATAGCAGAAATATTTCACCATTTTTCGGTATTCGGTTAAACCATATTTCAACTTTTGGAAACAAACTCCTGAGAAATGTGTTGGATTTCGTATTAGTAGTTTATTTTTAGGTTCCTTGCTAGATGGCACCAGCAGTGATTCCAGGTTTGTTGATGTCATAGGAAGAAGGGGCGCTGCAGATTTTGCTAAGATTAGCCTTCAGCATTGTTCAGAATGTTCCATGAGATTCACCAAGTGTAGTGCTAATATTCTATTCAAAAAGTTGTTGCTTATTTCGAAGATTTCTATGTGATTAGTTATTCCTATTTAAAGTGTTTTTAACATTTACAAGTAGTTCTTTTATTCAAGATGTGTAAGAAGTTATTTGTCATTAAAGAAATTACAGTCCACAAGCTTGGTGTGTATCTATTCAGTGTAGTCTATTATTCGTAATCAACCATATTCGAACCACCGACTAATTCAACAATACAAAATGGTTCAACCAAATACCGAAAATATAGTTCAAACATTTGAATAACTTAGTGGAAGAACGTGATAAGTGACAAAAAGGTGAAGACGGGAAAATGAGCTTCAAAGTTTTTCGTTTGCCCTCAGATACGTTCAAAACGGCACTTTTAAAAGGTAAAAAATTCACGTTTCTTTAAGTTTATGTTTATGGTGAAACTTGCTATTTTTAAAGGATGAAAAATTATATTTATTGACAAAAAATACAATTTTTCCAAAAATGTAACTTGGAACGTTCTTCTACTATACTCTTCATTTCACCTCACAGCCGTTGCATTTAATTTGAACCATATTTTCAGAGAAAACGAGTGCGAAATATTTAACAGTGCACATCAAAAGCATTTGAACTAGTTTTCAATACTTTCCCATCAAAACAGCTTATCCAATTTAGACATCCTATATCCTTGAGCATCTGCTTTATTTGAAACTCAATCCCTAAGCAAACCAAAAACTTCTCATCAGATATTTGAAAAATATGAAGTCAAATGAATAAGTCAAACAAATACACAGCCCCTTTTCAAGAGCTTTTCGCGTCTCACTAACTTTCCGGAGGAATCCATTGAGGCATATAGGAAAATCGGAAAAGCATATCCGCTGCATGTTCCGGACAGCGACTCTAGCCTATATCGTGTTCACCTCGTCGTTTAATTTACACCCCACTTAGTGCCAAGTTGCGGTATGAGAATCCCGATGGACGTAATTTAGATTCCAATTGCTGGAATCCATTTCTGGGAAGCTATTCAGAGATTCCCCGATTGTGGGGGGGGGGGGTCCGTGCTGCATTGAGTAAGGTAAATAGAGGTTTCGCCAATGGGCCGCTACGGAGGTTTAACAAAATTGTAAATGCTGGAAACCCAAAAGACTATCTGAGCTGTAAAAGAGAAATTACAAATAATTTAAAAGTTATTTATTTTGATGATTTTTTTTTTGGCTTATTGGATACTTTTAGGCAGACTTGGATTTTTATCACGATCTTTTTCCCAAAAGTTACCTTTTCAGATAAAAACACCACTAAGTTTTACAAAGGTTTTACATAATTGTAAATGCTGGAGATCTAAATGACTAGCTGAGATTGGAAAAATAAACGAGAAATGAGTTGAAAACCATCTGTTTGGATGAGTTTTGCTATCAGCGTAATGTATACTTGGAAAGACTTGGCTGTTTTTCTTAATTTATTTTTTCGCAAGTTACTTCCCATAAGAAAATACCGATAGGTTTACAAACTTTTAACTGCATTGTAAATTCTAAAGATCCAAATGATGATTCAAAATTGAAAAAAAAAGACAATATAGTTGAAAATAATACATGTGGATGTATTCGGGTGTCAGCTTATTGGACACCTGAAGAGTCATGGGTATTTTTCTCAAGCATTTTTCCACAAGCTACTTTTCAGGAGAAAATATTATTAGATTCAATACGATAGCAAAATTGCTCGAAATAAAATTAAATCTATAGAAAATCTAAACAATGTTGTCAGTCATTAAACTTAGCCATTCAGAAACAACTGTAGCTGTTCATAGATCAAACTGCTAAGAAGCCATCTGCACGGATTAGTATTTATCGTGTAATATAATAGTTTTAACGAACAACCCGCGTCTACCAAAAAGTACTCAAGGTGAAGGCTATGTTTAGATGACTGGTAGTATTGCAGTGGTAAATCAGCGCCATCTAGCGTGGATGTTACTTTGCGCCTGCTCGTGCTTGTGCTGAGGGTTGCTATAGAATTATAGTATTGATAGTAGTAATTGGATAGCATGAATTTCTTAAAATAAAATGAATAATAAACATTGAAGCATATTAGTATGAATAAACATTAACATTTTAAACTTTAAAAGTCTAATATATTTTTTTATTGAAATAGGGTAGACTGACCAGTGAGTGAACAGGCCCCATTTAATGAACATTTGGTAAATATAATTTTTGAAAAAAATAAGGATTGAAAATCATTCCACTATATGGACTGTAGTAGGGAGCTATCTGACAGTGGTTGGTTGTCCTGGTCATTATATCCTGGTGTTCATTCACTGGCGAACATCACGTCTTAAACGTTCATTCACTGGTTAGTCTACCCTACTTAAATTAAAATTTAAAGAATTTACAGTGAATATAATTGATTTCAAAGTAGTTTTCGTTTGGTATGCCGAATTAAAGAGTTCGAATACAAATATGAAACTCATAATTGACTATAAAATGTTAGTTACAACTTTATCAAAAGGCCACCGTGCCGAAATTAAATCCTGTTGCAATAGTTATTTTTGGGTTTAATGTGTAGTTCAAACACATAGGTTCAACGAATAGTTTGAATGATATTTGCACATTGAGTTTCATAATTTTGGCAAGATAACAGGGAATGAATATGAATTAGAATAGGCCAGCTATTTGTGTAATTGTGAAAGGTGTTTATCGTACCACAATAAGGTTTAGTTTTCCATCAAAGCGTAAAATAATGAATACATGCATAAATGAATGCTAAAGAAAAAACTGGTTGATGTGGCTTACACGTTTGAATCTGCTTTAAGTTATCAACAATAGTTATTTTCGCATACATATTTGAGGAGCTCACGATATAATTTTAATATTATTTTTTATAGTTCATATTTTACAGTTCATATTTTACAGTTCAAAGCTAATTTACATCAATGACCAAAACATTTAACGTATCCACAAAAAACAAATCTTTAAATTTGTAATAGAGAACAGAATATGCTATTGACATATGAGTGACAAAGTATCGACCAGAGATATGGTTAAAATTCAGAATACAATGTAGAAAATGGAAATTGGTGCTCAACATAACTAGAATTTTATTTATTTTTTTGCTCTTTAAATTTAAAAATACTCGAAACCAGAGTTTTTTTTATGGGATATTTTATTTGTATTTTATTAATGAATCAGTTTTATGAGACTAACGGTCTCATAAAACTGAACTTCATTCGGTTCTCTATTGCAAATTTAAAAGATTTTTTTTCGTGGATGCGTTAGATGTTATGGTCATTTATACAAATTAGCTCTGAAGTGTAAAATAATAAATGAAAAATGATTAACTGAAAATGACCAAAACATCTAACGTATCCACGGAAAATAAATCTTTAAATTTGTAACAGAAAACAGAATATTCTAGTGACATATAAGTGGCAGAGTATCGTCCAGAGATTTGGTTGAAATTCAGAATACAATGTATAAAAGAGAAATATGAAAATCGGTGCTTAACATAACTATAATTTAATTTTTTTCACTATTTAAGATCAAAAATATTTGAAACCAAAATATAAAAAATATATAACAAAAATATTTGAGTTTTTTTCACGGGACATTGTATTTGACTTTTATTCAGTTTTATGAGACTATTGTCCGCACGGCGAAACCCTTTTATCATAACATGATAACGATAAGTTTCTGCCATCTATGTGTGTTGTTAATTAATATAGCACTTAAAATCCATTGCGATGTGCCGACAAACATGTTCACTTCAGTAGCAGTGATTGGATGCCAGCACATATCTCCTTGGTTCTCTGTTAAATGGTATTGGGATATGATTTTAATTTGGGCACTACGTCATTGAAACAGCATCTAATGTATGCTGTAAAACTATCCTGAAGTCCGAGTTTCCTGATCAAAGTAATCATTGCGGTAGTCACTGTCAGCACTCTATTTTATGAAATATCCCTACATACGTTTGAGGGATTGAATAACGTTTAAATAACGTAATGTGAGTATGTCGGTTGATAACGACTGATACCCCAGGAAATATATGCTTTGCATTGCATAACCCTGATGTAAAAATTCAAAAGAATAATCAATGTTAATTTCCAGGAAAGATTTACAAAGAACCCATCCTTACGATACCTCTGATCCAGATAGCACAACAATTTTGGCCAATGTCGCATGAATATCGGCTTAACTTGGAGAATATTGGAGGAAATCGAGAATTTTCTACCTATTTTAACCAGATTTCCCCGTTCTTTTTGGTTTCATACTGGAAATTACGAAAGGTGCAATACTTAATTTTCCTGCAATCTCATAGTATTTTGCAAGTGTAAAAGGAAAATATTATGTTTCGCATTGTTTTTCAATCAAGAATTTTGAATTGTACATTTTTGTTCAAATAATATTCAAACCAATAGTGCACCCCGATATTGCCCAGCGTCTGTAAAAAGCAGTCCATTAAGCATTGGGCGATGGGTATAAGCCAAAATTGGCTAATACTGATGTGCTCCCTTTGAACTTTAAGTAACTAAAAACATCTATGTCATAAAAACAATGAAAACTCATCTTAAAAGATTTACCTTTTTTTCAAACTTCGCTCTCATTATTCAAACACACTTCCACAAGGAACATCACACTTACCTATCATACAACCTCATCAATAAAATACGCTGAATCGAAGAGAAATAAAAGCAAAAAAAGGGACGCTGTCCCAATCTGATACCTAGTGATGTCGAACCCCGTAACTCATCGAAGCGTGGGACGCGTCCCACAAAATGAGACGAGCAGGAACTAGTACCTTCGGAAATTGTGTCCCGCATATATGAGGACTTATCCATCGACGTCAAATGCAGCGAGTAATTTTCATCGGTCATGACGGGAGAGTGTTTCGTCAAGCCAGAAAGGAAGAACTGAATATAATGATAAAGGAATTGGGATATTTGGTAAAGAGCAGTTGTGCTGTGTTGTTGTCTTTAAAAAAATTGTTTTAAGAGTTCTTTTTTTTATTTATTAGTTTACATTTGTGGAACATGCGCAACAAAATAAAATCCATCAAATTTATCGTCTTTGCTAAAGTTGGTACGCATGTGTGGACTGTTAAAGAAACAACTCCCCAACTTCAGATTAAAATTTTTCTTAATACGAACTTTTTTTTACTATTAACTAAAGTGTTGAAGCTTCCTATAAATACCGATATCGGCATAAAAAATTACTTCTACATACATAATTATTTGAAATATATGTTTAAAAAATAGATGCATGGTATTTATTTTTAGTAGTGGAAAGGTTAAGGGTTTTAACATGCTAATTAGTTGAAAGGATAAAAATGACCTAAAAATGACCGAAATATTTTGTATCAAGGTTTCGTGTTAGGTATAACTTGCAACAGCAACCAGTAAGTTAGAAGTGAAACATAATACATATACAGTTACCAAATCTGTCGACTGATTGAAACGTACACAAAGTGACGCAATTGAGAACATTTTCGAATAACTTTCATAAACTGTAAAAAGTTTTTAAGAAAATGGCTGAAGATACTAAAGCAAACGCAATGGTTTAAATTTTTGTTACCATGTTCATTTTCTACAATACTTCTGTAATTCTTATATTTAACAAATCATTAAGCATGAGAAATAATCTGAAAGAATATTTAACGCTATGAAAGTAAATTAAAGGATCTTATTCAATCTCATTAACAAATCTCTTAAGGGGAATATTTCCCTTGTTTCACCAAAGAATATGGCCTTCAAGAATTTATTGAAATGTCAAATGTGTTTACTGTTTATGGGTGATAGTTTATTTTCCAGATATTTGCAAACTTCGTTGCACTATTTCGAACTCTCTCCAAAACTCAACTTAGCATAATACCAATAGTTTTAACTAATATCAATACTCTAACTTCTTTAATACTTTTGGGAAGTGCTTGTAAACTTTATACTTTTCCTAACCATAGTAGTGTTAGATTCTTCATGATGTGGGACTTAAAATAAAAGCCATAGGGTCAAGTGGGGTAAGTGTGATAGGGTTTCTGCATTTTTCATTAAGAAAATTCGTTCTCTGCTTCAAGTAAATTCCAAATCCTAAAATTGGTAGTGAATTATTATAAGAAACATACATATGTAGAAAAAAATATTATATGTTCGAATTCCAATTTATTGTACAAAATTTGCATTTCAAAATCCATTGCTGTTCTATCACACTTACCCCACATAGAAAGACCCACATAAAAAGACAGTTGCACTTAAATTCAAAAGCTCAAAACTTTCTTTAAACAAAAAATAAGGTCAGTACTTTTTAGTTTAATTATAAGTGGTCTAATGTTATATATTGCTAATTTTCAGATTTTTAGAATGATTTCCAAAGTTACTAGAGCTGTTTATCACACTTACCCTACTTGACCCTACTTATGTTTTCTATTTTAAAACTGATAAAACAGAAAAAATAAACAAATAAGATAGGATGTATGGATGTTCAGGTTTTGTGGCACAAGGGCATCCAAGGCCGTACTGCGCCAAACACTGGATAATTCTAAAAAGATTAAAATAAAATCCAATATCAACTAAAAAGAAAAACAAGGCATGATATGGAATTTGAGATAGAATATCACGAATAGATGGATTTAGAATGTTAAAATATTCAAGCCTGCCCAGAGTCGACTAAAATGTAGCTAAATGACAGTCGACCAAAATGCGGTGAACACTTAGCGGGACCTCACACATGACGTGTATGGGTCCAAATAAGATAGTAATATCTGCATTTAGAAAATGTGTGAAATTATATCCCCTGTTATTTTTGCTGTTTCACAACTGATAAAATTAAGATAATATAACGTCTCCATCGATGCATAATAAAGTGTCTCACTTCATGGAATTTATTAATTAAAATGCTACTATGATATTTCCTTTTTAGAACTGATTAAAACCGAAAAATGGATTAACGTTTGTGTCTCACACAGCCAATAATCCAATTTATAGCCATGTATATATGGAGTTTACACTCTTAAAACAAACGAGCGATTTTACTCAGTCCAAGTTAATTTACACTCCTTTCCAGTGTCGAAAGTGCACTTCTTCTTTAGGAGTGGATTTCACTCTCTTGTTTTAAGATTGTAGTTATAGGTTTGGGTGGAAGTTTACGCCGTCTAACCGGAAGTTTACGCCGGACCAAAATGCCGACTAAGCTATAACAATGTGAAAATCTTTCCCAAAAACGCTGTATCACTATCCACCTATTATAAACAAAACTATCAATCATAAATGGTGTGAAACAAAGGGGATTATAAAAGAAATTGCAACCTATCAACCCGATAGTGAGTGGCCGGCAAAGAACGTTCTTGTAATCGAAGGTTTATCTGGTCAAGTCTTCTCTCAGGAATAACCTAGGCTTGGGTACAAAACTGTCCAAAAATATTGAAAACAAAATTTTGCACTAGTATGTATAATCTCCCATTGTACTACAAGCAGTTTAACTACACAATAAAATTTTATGCATACTGGTGCCATTTTTTAAAAACTTTTTTTGTGGTACAACCTAACTGTAACAACCTAACCTTTGTAATTCAATATTTTACTATTTTGCGACGTAACGTAAATTAGCTTTGATGAAAGTTTATTTTCGTTTATACTGAAATATTACTTGTTACTTATATGCATAACTTTGGCTTGTGTACAAAACTATCCCAAAATATTACAACAAAATTTTGCACTAGTAAGTGTAATCTCCCAGTGTGCTACAAGCAGTTGAACTACACAAAAAAAATATTTAATTTTTATGCATATGTGTGCCTTTTGTTTTTTACTCTTTTGTAGTACAACGTAACTGTAACAACCTAACCTTTGTAATTAAATATTTTCCTATTTCGCTGCGTAACGTAACTTGCTTTGGCATATACAAGTTTATTTTCGTTTATACTGAAACGTTACTCCTAAGAGCTAAAGACAGCACTTTGCTACCACCCCTTAAATGAAGTAACTTAACATCCGACATTTAAAACTGCAGAACTAATAAAAAATGACATAATTGTTACTATCTTTCGCATCCCTGACAAAAAGGTAGGGGGTTGGTAAAAGGTGAGGTCCTACAGTAATAGGGGATGGGGGGATATGAATGAATGGGGGTCGGGTGAATTTCGAGAAAGAAATTGGGCGATGCGTCATCGACGCCGATACTTCAGGTGATTGCATTATGCAAGAGTATGCAGTCGTTTCATGCCACATAAAGTCAACACAGAGAATATTTTCAAAGCCTCGTCGTTTAAGAGTGGTGGTGTTTTACGAGACGTTTATTATGTGTGTTAAATTAAGGAAAGAAGGTAGGGAAAAGTTGGCATAACTGTGTTTAAAATAATGGTGGGATAACAAAGCAACAAAATCTTTTTCCGCTTTCTGGACGACTGAGATGAAGCAGCCTTAGGGCGAGCACATATCTCACCCTCTATCAATCAATCAATCAATAACAAAGCAAGGTTCACGATTGTTTTGGTTTGGTTTGAATTATCGTCGCACTAGAGCTACACGAGGGCTATTGGCGACGGGCGTCGTATTTTAGAACCCCAGTCAGGTGACGAGCCACACCTGAATATGCACCCAACGCAACCGTTAAGGGCGACATCGTACGCAGCGTTAGGACTTTGAAGGATATTTAACGTGCACTCCCTTACACGGGGTATTATTCGTCGGACATTTTTGGCTACACGGACCGTTTATAGGTCGGCAGCTATTTTGGCGATGCCCGGACCCGAACCTGGGACCTTCCGCATGCTAAGCGAGTGCTTAACCGACTGGGCTCCCCAGCCCCCACGATTGTTTTGGGGCCCGGGTGGCCGAATGGTTAAGGTAGCTGCCTCCACTAACAGTCTGCGTACTGTACCGGATGCGGGTTCAATTCCAGCCTTCACCCTGGGTGTACCTTCCTTTCTCTGCGACAGTAAAAATTCTTTCTGTGTCTGTCTTACTGGACGAAGGTTTATACTGGACGAAGCGGGATCAAGCACACAAGCCGGAATATGTACGTATCAACGATTGTTTTCGTATTGTATTATGGACAGTTAAATCAACAATTAATCAAGAGCTGCTTGAGTACATTGTGACAGAAATGCTCTATAAATCTTTGGATGCCACGACAGCATTATTGCACCCTTTAAAGGTCCGTTTGTTGCTTGCTTATGCACCGACCTCATCACTTTCCCAAAGTTGCAGGGCGTGTACTTGGCTGTGTTAAAACATTAAATAAACTCTAAAAAATAAACAACGGAAGGGGCCCGGATGGCCTAGTGGTTTGTATGGTCGACCATTGCGCTAGCAGTTTGAGTGCTGTAGCGGGTGAGGATTCAATTTCCGCTTTCGCCCGGGGATAGATAACCGAAAACTTTTAAACCAAAAACAAAGGGTAGCAAAATAGCGTAATAAAGAAAATTTAACACTTAATACTTTGTGTAGAAATACTTAATAGTTAGCTTCTACTTAATGAAATGGGGTTCAACATTTTAAAAATATCTCTTTCATATTATAAAACCTAATTCTTTGTTTACTCAAAATATTTAGTATTACGAGTCTATACCAATAAAAAGGATAATTACATCAAATAAGTTTTGAAAAAATTAATAACGTTAAATTTTAATTAACTCATTTTTTGGCCTTTATTCTATTTTTAAGAAATTGCATTAGTAATTCAATGGAACGAAATAAAAGATTCGGATGCCGGAAAACATTAAAACATCTTTAATACTTCTAACATTTCGAAGAAATTATCACTAATCATGTAGATTATAGTTTTATACATTTCTAAACTCAAATAAACAATCTAAAAATCTAATTCGCAAGTGTATTTTATTTTTTTTACGTCTGACAGATTTCTTTTATTGTCAAAACGACGAAATTTATTCATAATCAGCTACTTTTTTATGATGCCAAAGATGACAAATTACTATTTTTTTAAAATTTATAACATAACGATTTTTATGATGTTTTAAGATATTCATTAATTTATGCGTTTGGCAGAATTTTTACAACAAATTGATGGTAGACCTCAACAAAAAATTCTAATTTTAAAATAACTGGTTGTAGTTAGGTATGACAAATGTAAAATTAGCATTTTAGTGAAGATTTTACGATAGATACGCCAACATATTTAATCAAGCTTATTCTATTCGTTGTGAATATCCGATTCTACTAATTTCAAATAACTCTACAAACGTGTAGACATTATACTCCCTGGGGTTTTTCCTTGTTTAAAACTGTATCATTATACTTTGAAATTATCCATCTAATTATATACGGGCATATTGCCATTACTTAATGTATTTAAATTATATAAACCCATTTCGAATTAATATAATGCTCTTAAATAGAGTATGAATAAATGTTATGATATATATATTTAAGGTAAATTTTATGATTTTTTAAGAATACGCTATTGGATATACAACACAAATTAAATATCCAATCTCCTTCAAAACGAAACACTAAAAAACCTACATACATTTTTACAAGGCACCAATCGTTATTATAAATCAAGCTATTGCAAAAAGGACGTGACAAAACTACAAATTAAGACTTATATTATGAAACTCGTTCTTCAACTTTATCGTCAAACATTAGACGAGAGAAAATTATCATTTGAATTATTCAAACACCATTTTGCTCAAATAATTTGAATTATGCCAGTCCTACAAATGTATCTATATCTATACCTTTTTGTTCTTCAATTTTAATGAGGGAAACTCAAATCGTGCCTTCCTAAAAATTCATTTTCATTCAATTTTGTATTTTACAAATAGAATATATTATACAGTACTCCTTTGAAGAATTTTTGTTTTGAATGTTATAGTTTTAAGAAACTTTAGTTTGTTTGCTTGATTTAATTTTTGATTGTTATTATTTCAACATGGACATCAGTGTGGTTCTAGCTATAAATTGTATAGCTATTTTTTTCGCTACCCTTAAACTTTTGTTGTCAGCCTACATCAAGTTCCAGACACGAAATTTAACCCATTTAGTTACTTTTTGTAAATTATTTTCGCAATAAAAGTTCATTTCCATTAATAATATTCATTGTTTATCCCACAAATTGCTGAGTAGCAAAGTAAGTTGCAGATTGCATGTAAAAATCAATGTGCACGATCATGTAGTTAGAGATTCATAGTTTAATATTTTATCACATGAAATTGAGGAAAATAACCAACGTCCAATCAAAGCATTTACTTTCCGTAGAACTCGGGGAACTAATCCCAAATAATTTTCTCCGATATCAATCTAATATATCGTCTGATACCTCCACCCGAGAAACATCCCAAACAACCATCAACGGTAGCTAGGAGGCAGTTTTGCTAAACTCGTATACAAGCGAACGTTCTTTTTGGGGGGCAATTATTAAGAGGAATAGTTTTGGTCAGTTCCCCAGCATTAAGTTCCCTAACAATATGAAAAGTTTTTCAGTAGGTATGAAAATGGTAAAAACAAAAAACAGGTTTTAGAGGGAACAAATTTAGCAATTATCCCTTTTAAAAATCAGGTATGAAATACGTAATGATTTTAAGAGAAAATAATTACACTGATTAATTATTATTTTGTAAGGTTTCAAAATAATCAGAGATTGTTGCGAAACCATTTTAAAACATTAAACATTATTGGATAAGATAATCGGGTGAAGAATTTTCTATTTAAATTTTTTAGTGTTACTTTTTTAACACTTCGTAAAAATATGCTTTAATTTTTTAGCATTAAGTTGACAAATCATGAAGTTTTAATAATTATGTATTCAGTTTATGGAACCGAGAGTATAGAACAGAGTATTTTCAAACTAATTATTGTTAAACATAATTTCGTTTCGGTTAAACTACAGAAGGACTCTTGGTTTCGTGAAGAAAAGAACGGGCCTCGTGATTGAGAGACGAGGCTGATATATGTGTGGGCACCCAACTCAACGTTGTTTAGCCTAAAGTCACTCAATGATGACTTCTATTAGTACCTAAATCCAGACAAGACACTGAATTAAGGCATTCACTGAGGGATATCGGAACCTTCACCACTCTTCATCCAAGACGTTACCGAAAGCATATTCACTCATCCGCGATTGGCTTAGTTTGCTCACGTGACGCATCAAACAAATCGCTGACGAATTACAATGCTTTCTGTAACGTCTTGTAGCAATACTACTTAGATTAGAAGGCCGGCGAACTAAATGCTTGACGTCATATTAGTGGACCGATTCTGTGGTTTTGACCAATGATCATTCGTGACTAGATCTAGTATTTGAATACATTTTTAAGATAAGATGAATCAAGATGCGACGTCATATTAAGATACGACGTTAATGGTCAACATTCGGCCTTCTAATCTAGTTGGTATTGCTTGGAGTGAGTGGCGATGTTTGGCGAAGGTAAACATGCCCTGTCCCTTTGGGTATGTCTAGTTTTACCGGAGACAAGGTACGGAAGGTAAGTACGTAGTACAATTTCAGGTTGTCTTATTCTAGTCTTCATTAGAGGCTTTAGCACAGCCAATTGCACCTCGTAATTCTGAACCACCCTGGTCTATTGACCGTACAATGTATGGCTAATAACTAGTTGTGATCGAATGTATCAAATAACAGCTCAAAAACAAACCCTCCATCCGATCTTCCACACCCCATCCCCGATCGCCAACTCAAGTGCCGATAAAAGTTTCAAAAGTTAAAGCAGCAGAAGCCCAAAGGGTATGGCAGGTGCCGAACACAGGGTGTGGCGGAGTCACGTTCGCCTGTTATTCACGGTCCAAGGAAGCGGCCGGTGCACCTTAATGGTCCATCACCGAATAATAATTCAGGCCTGGGGATTATTATACCATGTTAAAGCTATGCTGGAGTCCCGAGGAAGGGTAGTGTTCGCGTAAATTAGAGTCGGTTTCTGGATGACCGTTAATTTCGGGCAAAAATTGCAGGTTTGGGAGAAAGTAAAGAGGAGAATTAGTTGAGTCATTTTGACGAAAGTGGGGATGGGAACAGTTTAACCTTTTTAAAGTATAAAATGCTTTTTAACGCTTCTATTTTTAATGTCTTGTGATAATGGTGTTGAGGTAGCTTCGAAGTTTATTTTTTTTAAATTCGTACGCACGGGAATAAGTCATCCCGAGACTGGTTTTATAAAATGAACAGTTTTATAACACTTTTTCAATAGTTTATTTTACTTTAACCACCAACTATTATTTTAGATGTATATAATTATTTTAAGTTTAGTTACAATTAATCGTTACGAATACACTTAAATATAGCAATATTATTACAAAAAAATTTATATGAATGATACCTTAGTTTTATCAGATAAATATGCTATATTCTTTTTGTTTACTTTGCTTACTGTGGGTTTTTTTTTTCTTCATAGTGGCCTCATATAACAAAGAACAGGTTCAAATGTGTTTCGAATTGGATTTTAAGGAATAAATATAACTGGTGACATGCAACCTTGGTTTTCGCTTCATTAATTGAATGGATTAATTAATATGCTTTGTTTTTCATAGTACTAACAAATTTGTGACTGGTAATGATATTTCAAGATTTATAATATCCATTATACTTGTAAAGATATTTCATGATCTATTGCATCAATAGTAACATTGTCAAGAGCCATGTTTGTTTACCATGTAAAGCTAGGTGAAGTCCCGAGGAAGGGAATTCGCGTAAATTAGAGTCGGTTTCTGGATGACCGTTAATTTCGGGCAAAAATTGTAGGTTTGGGAGAAAGTAAAGAGGAGAATTAGTTGAGTCATTTTGACGAAAATGGGATGGGAACAGTTTAACCTTTTTAAAGTATAAAATGCTTTTTTAACGCTTCTATTTTAAGTAGTTTTTGTCTAATGGGTGTTGGGGTAGTTTCCAAGATTATTTTTGTTAAAATTGGTAAGTACAGGAGTCAATCCATCTTAAGACTAGTATTATAAAATGAACAGTTTTATATAGCTCTTTTATAACTATTTTACTAGTTTATTTGATCTTAACCATTTAACTTTAACCACCAACTACTACTATTTGTACATGAATACAACTATTTGACATTGTACCATGTTAAAGCTATGGTGGAGTCCCGAGGAAGGGCGTTCGTGTAAATTAGAGTCGGTTTCTGGATGACCGTTAATTTCGGGCAAAAATTGCAGGTTTCGGAGAAAGTAAAGAGGAGAATTAGTTGAGTCATTTTGACGAAAATGGGATGGGAACAGTTTAACCTTTTTAAAGTATAAAAAGGTTCAAATGCCTTTTAACGCTTCTATTTTTAATGTCTTGTGATAATGGTGTTGAGGTAGTTTCGAAGTTTATTTTTATTAAATTCGTACGCACGGGAATCAAGTCATCCTGAGACTAGTTTTATAAAATGAATTTTAGAACACATTTTTAATGGTTTATTTGACCTTAACCATTTTAGTTTTAACCCCCAACTATTATTTTAGATGTATATAACTATTTTAAGTTTAGATACCTTCGTTACGAGTACACTTAAGTGTTGCAATATTATCATAACAAATTTTATATGAAAGCTACCTTAGTTTTATCAGATAAATATGCTATATTCTTTTTGTTTACTTTGCTTACTGTGGGTTTTTTTTTTCTTCATAGTGGCCTCATATAACAAAGAACAGGTTCAAATGTGTTTCGAATTGGATTTTAAGGAATAAATATAACTGGTGACATGCAACCTTGGTTTTCGCTTCATTAATTGAATGGATTAATTAATATGCTTTGTTTTTCATAGTACTAACAAATTTGTGACTGGTAATGATATTTCAAGATTTATAATATCCATTATACTTGTAAAGATATTTCATAATCTATTGCATCAATAGTAACATTGTCAAGAGTTTATTTACCATGTAAAGCTAGGTGGAGTCCCGAGGAAGGGTGTTCGCGTAAATTAGAGTCGGTTTCTGGATGACCGTTAATTTCGGGCAAAAATTGCAGGTTTGGGAGAAAGTAAAGAGGAGAATTAGTTGAGTCATTTTGACGAAAATGGGATGGGAACCGTTTAACCTTTTTAAAGTATAAAATGCTTTTTTAACGCTTCTATTTTTAAGTAGTTTTTGTCTAATGGGTTTTGGGGTAGTTTCGGAGTTTATTTTTGTTAAAATTGGTGAGTACGGGGATCAATCCATTTTAAGACAACTATTATAAAATGAACAATTGTATAGCTCTTTTATAACTATTTTACTGGTTTATTTGACCTTAACCATTTAACTTTAACCACCAACTACTATTATTTTTACATGAATATAACTATGTGACATTGTACCATGTAAAGCTATATTGGAGTCTCGAGGAAGGGTGTTCGCGTAAATTAGAGTCGGTTTCTAGATGACCGTTAATTTCGGGCAAAAATTGCAGGTTGAGGAGAAAGTAAAGA
>CM043114.1:59990798-60367058 GCA_023701765.1 Hylyphantes graminicola | reverse complement strand
TTTTGTCAATAGCCGATTGTGCAACTCTAGTAAACCCAAATGAAACTATCTCTTGTATTTTCAGGGGAGTTAAGCCCACTTTATCACTTTCTTCCCATGTTAATTTTCATTTAGCTGTTTTTTAAAGGCAATATTTACTTTTTTTTTTTATTGAATTTTTATTATAGCTTTATTTTTTTATTGGAAAGAAGTCCTTCATTGGCAAAATTATTATAAATCTCTCTTGCAGTTTTAAAGTTATCCTCCATAGTTCAATTCAATTTAGGATTTCCTTTGAAAAAAAACAAAACTTGCTAATTAATAAATCCTAAAAGACAAAGTATAAATGTACCATGTTACTACTTGGTTCATTTGTAAGTGTACGTGTCAAGTTCATCAAAAGGACATGAAGTGTTAGCCTTCCTTTTCATAAAAATAATATACAGTCAACTCGATAACTCGGAAGTCCGTGAGGAACCCAAACCACCAAAACATATAGTCGATTTATTCTGAAGTTCGAGTTAATTGAAGTTACCTCCCACTTCTCTCTACTAGCACTTCATATGTGTTGACATGGTTTAAATGGTTTGATATGTGCCATAATACAATAGTCATATGCATTTCAATTTTTTTAAACAACAAGAGAAGAATTGGGTCAAAAGCTTTATTAAAACTCACAAAATTTGGCCAATGAGATTTAGGTATTTATACTAGTTTATTACATATAAACTAGTATAAATGCGTAAATCTCATTGGGATTTTAGTAAATTTTTTTTGAGTAAAAGGGTGTTATTTCTTGTTGTTTGTATTTTTAAAGGTTGTTGGCAATCACCAAATTGAAATTGTGAACTGAATTGTGTTTTTTTACTGTGGAAATCTATCACAAAAACTTCGTCTTGGAAGATGTTCACCTCGAGTTATCAAGACAATTTTTAATAGAAAAGTATATAAATGATTCGGGACTTGATTAAAACTTCGAGTAAGCGGATTATTCGACTCGTAGGAAGTCGAGTTATCTAGATTTGACTGTTATAATTTGATTTAAATTTCTCAATCTTTACAGACACCCCAGGGCTGGGCGTCAGCCCAAGAGGATGCAGGCTACCTGTTTGGGGCAGTGACGTTGTCGCACAGTTCACACCTACACTGCCAACGATATTGACATGATATGCAGAGCACATCAACTGGTTCTATATGGAAGGCTACAAAGTGGCACTTCAACGAGACCGTTTTTTTTTCTTACTGTTTGTCAAGCTCCTAATTATGCTATAGGTAAAGGAACATAGACCGTTTTTGATTTTTTGATTTTGTAAAAGATTTCTAGGTTTGAAATTATTAATATTGTTTTATGTTTTTAGTTTTTTTTTAATAGGATTAAATGCAAAGAAATCTGGCATGTCCTCTTAAGAGAGCAAAATCCTACACATATATTCTAATCTAAACATATTTTTACATACTAATATATGCTAAAATTTGTTTTTCAAAGAATTTTTTTAAAAAAAATTATGTTTAATAGTTACTAGGGACACGCCTTAAACTCTAAAAATACACATTTTTTGTGCTATAAAAAATGCAACAAAAAAGGTTGTATCATTCATTTGTTGTTAACACATTATTTTAGCATTCTTTTTAATGCAAAATTCCTTTAAAATTAACTACTAAAAGAACTTTTCGAAAAGTTTGGAGACAAAAAATTTAAAATATTTTTTTAAGAACTCAAATATCGTGTTGACCCTCATTCAACTTCATTTTTTTATCGAAATAAATGACTAACACCTGTAATTAAAACTGAAAACTGATATTTGGATCGTCTTCTATTTGACCAGGTCAATTTCAGAACTAATTAATGCATTAATTGCTTGTTAAATAATTTTTAAAAAAATTCTCCAAATGGGGATGCCAGGTAGCAAGAAGATATAAACACGCAATGTTTTAATTTGAAGTGAAAAGGTTCTACTAACTGATTTATATTTTGGGTGTATTTCGTGGGATATTAATTTTGTTTCTTTCAAAAAACAGGTGTGGCATTGGTTGCTGTAAAAAAAAAAAAAAAAAAAAAAAAAAAAAAAAAAAAACAATTTTAGAATTAGTTTATGAGCATCTACAAAGAGGAAATTTACCATTTTCGAAGCTGCTCCTCAGGTTTGTACTTACAATATTTTTAAATAGGTATTAATATACATTTTTAAGAATTGCTTTGTTTGAATCTAGATTCATTTTTTTGAAAAATATAGTTAGTAGATATTATAGAAATCATCAGTAATAATGTATTTCTAATATTGTTATACCAGGTTATAGCTTCTTCCCAAGGATTGCAGTAATTATAAGAAATGATAATGTAAAAAATTTGTTCCAGCTAATCTGTACACATTTTCCCTATTAAGCCAGTATTAAATATGACCGATAACCAACTTTAATGTTGAAAGACAATGTCATAAAATCACTATAGGTGAAGTCTTGTTTCTTGCAGTAATTTGACTAAATTGAAATTATAAATTTTCTATGTGAATTTTTTTTGTAATGAGATACATTTTTTAATATTGTAATAATGGTGATTTTAGGGACTTATTTAGATAGTTGAGAGGTATTTTTGTAAAATTTTAAGCTTTTGCAATTCAATCTAGTTGATTTTTAAAAGACAATTGTAGTTCCTGTATAGATTTCAATATTTTATTTAAAAACTATCCAATTTAATAGAGAAACCCAAAATTGAAAATTAATATTGTTGACACTCTTTCCGACTATAGTAATTAACATTTAACCTTACTAAACAAACTTAACATATTAACTTGAGTAACATTATTTTTTCTATCTCACTTATGTAGTAGCGTTAAGATCATGTGAATTTCCGGATGCTACATGTTAAAACTTATTTCCTGAATGTTTAGTTTTCACACACTAATACATTTATAACATAAAAAGGGAAAGGTGGTAAAGGGGGATGGAAGGTATCTTTAATAATCGTTCAGTATCGTCAAGTCTGTCTGTCTTCCTGGTCAACACCCAACACCCACTTTCATAGCAAACTATGAAAGCTACGGGAGGGTACAAGTTGTGATGCGTCAAAAAAAAATCCGCTCATCAAAATTAGAATACATTGAAAATTCCGAAAAGTACGAAAAATTCAAAGTACTTCAATTATTAAAATTAAAAACATTTAAAAAAAATTAAATGCTAGCCATTTAAAAAGCATTTTTACAGAAGCCAATTTTATTAATAAAAATAAAATCGCCATTTCCCCACCCCCCCTCCCCCCCCCATTTGCCAACAATCGCTCGAGAAACTGGACAATAAATTTAATTTATTATTGCGACATTGATCAGTTTGAAATGATGTAAAATATATTTCACTGCGAGATTCTTTGTATCGTTGATATAAAATGTTTTCATTCTATTTAAAAGCAATGGGGAACATTACACATTTTTTCTTTGAAATATAAATAATTAATTTCTGCAAACGAAAAGTAATAATTATTGAATTTTTTTAATAAAAATAATAAACTAGCCTGATATAGCATGAAATGTTTATTTTATAATTAATGCTTGTTTTGGCACCCCTTTTTACCTGTTAAATACAACTGTTGTGTGGAAGCGGGTTAAGTGGCAGATTCTGTTACAAACCTATTGTTTAAAATAAAATTTGATAAAACTAGATATTTTATTTTTTTTTTTTTTATTGCATATTTTTAAATAGACCCTTTTTTACTACCACAGGAAACCCGTTTGCATCCCTACCAAGAAACCTCAACCAGCATTAACCTTTTTATAAGCCCTCAATCCTTAGCCTTGGGTATTGTAGTTGACTGACCATCTGTAGACGAGAATAGATGTATGACTTGGGAAAGTATGGAAATTATTTAAGCATATGAGTTTCAAGTATGAGATGTACAGTTGCCATGCATGTTTTCTTGGAAATATATTTTATCTTGACGTATTAAAAAAGTGTAATTTTTTAAAGAAATGTCCTGTACTAATATATGTCTTCTAGTATTTTCATTTTATTCTTACTCTTAATACAATCTGTGTACCATGTCGATGGATTCAAATAAATCTCAGCATTGTCTTTTTTGGTTTTGTGGAGGGGGAGTTAGTTTTGCTTCACTTGATTCTTCTGTCCATAAGTTTAATTCGTCCAGATTGTAGCTCTAGTGTTGTGACGGCAAATCAAACCTAACCTAAACCTGGTCTGCTAGTTAATGACATAATCACCATTGATGTTTAGGAAAATGGATTTGCTGCTGTGCACAAACCAATTTTATAAAACAGCCAAGTGGAGCCATTCATCAGCTTGTTAACCCTTTCAGTGAGTTCCCAGTGATGCCATTTGGCATCATGTTTATTGAAACATAATTTTAAAAATTATTTTTTTCAAATAGAAAAAAGCATTGAATTATGAAGAATAAATATGCGTTTTGATTTATAAATAAAAAATGCTATTGATTGATCAGAAAAATATTCTAAGATTTGATTGTGATGCCATATATATTGTCATTGGGACTGAAAGGGTTTATTAAAAAAAAAAAAATAAACTAACGCTTTCAGTGAACTATCTGGCGGGTTTTATTTCAAGATGGAGTTTGTAAAGTCTTATTACAGTAACTTGGTATACTTTTTCTGCCCTATCTAATATGCTAAAAACTTATAATTACAAACACATTTTTCTTGCTGTCAAGGGAATTACTACCATCTTGTTCAAATTTAGATCTCTTTTTACAGCCGACGAATGTGCGATTAAACATTTTTGTGATTTCCAATCAATGCCTTGCTTATAAGGAATAAAATTGTGTTTTACTGTTTAACAGTTTACATTAACTTGGCGACTTATTGGCTGCTTCACTATTTTTTTTTAGCCAAGCACCTCTATCTACTTAACTCTATGATAATCCCGGTGTCCACTAATCTGGAAGATTAAAAATGCCTTAGAAAACTCAGGAGGGAGAATGAAATTTTGGAAAAAGCATAGTTTTCAGAGACTTGTGTTCTTTTCCTTATTTTTGAATAGTTTTTTCTGTGCAAGTTCCTAGCTGATTTAGAAATGGATCCTTCGACTAAGTTTGCTCTTAAATTAGCTAAAGGCATTCCTATATTTGCATATCTTTCATATAATATTTCTCATCCTTTATTAAGTGCTCTACCTAACTTAAAATTGGCCCCCCCCCCCCCCCCCCAAGCATAATATACCCTGTCATAATTCAAAAAATGTTATATTTGAATATTTTTAAACTTTAAGACCACCTAAACATGGATATGTATTTTGGAAATTCACAGAGTTTTTACTTAGTGGAAATCCTGCATAATAAGTTAGTAATTTTTACTACCAGCATTCTCTCAAGTGTGATGTACACAAGATCCACACCAAATTTGTGCCTCATTGATTGCAGTTAACAATGTTATATTTGAAATTATGAGACTCATCAATAGTTTGAAATCTGTAAAACAAAACTTTATTTAGTAATTAACTCTTTAAGGCAAGTTATATAAAATATTTGATCCCAATTACAAAATAAAGATAATTAAATCATTATTTATTTTACTAAATTGTTGAGGATTAGTTTTATTTCTTACATTTTAAAGTGCATTTTTAGTGAATTACTAGCATTTAAATTTTCATTTTATAATACTGATACAATGACTTTTTTCAAGTCAATAATAGTGTCTCGAATGACAAAAGCAAGACAATCTCTTAAACTTGGTTCATTGTGGTTAGAAAAAGAGTATTGCGTTTTTTTTTTTCACTTATGTTATTCCTGTAAAAGAAAGTGTTTTTCTTCCCATTCATTCTGGTTACATGAATTAAACTTCCTTAACAACATCATACAAAAACCATCGTTATCATTCTTCAATCTTTTGAAGTGATTATTTTGTTGTCCTATTCTTATCAATTTTTGCATTTTTATTAAATTATGCATTAAAATACTAAATTTGGATTCAAGTGTATGAACCCTGCAGAAGTATTGGACTAAAAATATGTGTGAATAGGTAATGAAATAACACACAGTCATCCCTAAACATGTTTATTGCTCATTCCAAGAAGAAAGATATAAGCTAAGACAAATAAATTTATATTTCTAAATTATAAGTTGCAAACAAATTTGCCAGTTGTTAATCTGCCTAAATAAAAAACAAAAAGACAACACACATATTGTTGTAGTGATACAAAACAACTGTTACACATCGTCTTGCCAGTTCTTTGTTCTTTCGACACAAAATTTTATTACCAACATATTTGCTTTCAAATTTTAAGACATACATTTCAAAAGCATCATGGAATCAGTAAAACTTGGCATTATTTATTAATTAGCTCAAAGCTTATAAATTATCAAACTTATTGAAGTTGGATATCTTTTCTCAACTTATTGTGAAAAATTAAAGTAATGGATTAACTATAAAACATTGTTGCACAGGGAGATCTGTGATAGTTTGAAAGGAAATATGCTCTTTAACGCATTTATAGCTAACAATATTTCTAAACATATATTAACAAACAGTAGAGGAAATAGCAAAAAGTGATATTTTCAAAGTGAGGGAAAACGTGAAGCCAAGTTTTACTGCAGAACTTATGTACAACGATCAAACTGATTGATCACAAAGGGGTTACTTTATGAAAAACAATTAACAAAGGCAGCGAATAAGCCAATTGTTATATTTTACACGAATTTAATGTAATTTAAATTGTACCCTAAACAACGTTCCCACATAGGTAAGATTTTCTTTACAATAAGCTTTAATTTGTTGTGTAATTTTGCATCTTATGCAGGTTAATCGTCGAAAACTGCTAAGGGTATGAAATATAAATTTGTTGTTATTTTAAGTTTTTAAATGATGCATTACCACTTGAGGCATAAATCAGATGATGCTCCTCATGTATCTAGCTAAATCGCCAAAACACTATAATATGTACCAGCTTGATAAAACACAAGTTACTAAATTCAGTTAGTTTTGTTTTATCTTCTGAAATAATAATTTTAATCAGAACTTTTTCCCTCGTTATATTTTATTTATTACTTAAGACAATTTTATATGTCACGTCACATACAAATAAGTCTAACATGATCTAAAATATTTATATGGGATACAATACAGCTTTCCGAGCACACTTAAAATCGACGACACCGAAAAACCTGCCTAAGATAATAAAACACAACCATGTGTAATTTTTTACGCATAATAAAGACTATGTACAATTATACATTAATTAACCCCACATAATTTTTTAAAGCTTAAAAAGAATTTAAAGTCGCATCAAATTACATTCAATGTGTGCATAGTGCAAGGGTCGATAGACAGTCATCCTGTACAACATATATATTTTTTTAAAGTCCCAGGCTGAACCACATGTTACAGTCACACAGTTAAGGCACAACTTACAGAATTCTACAAGATATGGAACACAAGTGCATTGGTATAGTCATTACGACTACAATGCAAGCCTTCTTCCCCTATCCCCTCGTTTGGTTTTTCAGGAAACAAGGGTTCCTCGTTGCATTTTTTCAACACCCTACTTGGGTTTGGAGAGCAGTTGCGTTTAACCTCACAGGAGAACCTCAAACAAGGTAGGTTTAAAACACCACGCTCATGTTGTTTCTTGAAAAACCACACAAGGTGGTGGTGGGAAGCCAGGCTTGTGTTGTAATCGTAAGGACTATAGTAAGGAACGAAACGTTTGAACCAGTTGAAGTAGCAAGTGTACATCAAATTACCTTTCGTCAAATTGAAAAGGGTAATTCACCTTCCTAGAGGAGGAGCTTCAACACAGCCATTTACACCTTATCTTAGTCAAGCAACGATAAAGGTGGTAATAAGGTTCTGATTTGGTGGCAGTTGTGTAAAGAAGATCAATTCTTCGAAAGCTGTGAATATGACTGATAAAATAATAAGTGGTAAAGGTCTTTGCAATTCATTATACAGTTACAACTCTCAACTAAACAATCACTATGAGGAAAGCTACAGTGTGAAAGTAACATGTGTAACTAGACGTTTAAGAACAAAAATGAAAAACTTTTTACTATTTTTAGCTCACAAGTATGTACTACCATCAATCTTCACTAAAAGTATTTGAATCATCCTTGTGAGATAGATTAAGTACCTGATATTATCATTTTTAGAAATGCAGTTTAGGAATAGGCAGTTTTATCGAATTAAATTAAATAACTGGTTGAAAGAACTTCAAATAGTTTTTAAAGAAAATTCTGATGAAAAGTTGATTTTCTAAAACAAACTTTTGTAAATGATGTTTTGGGAAATTATTATAAAATCTAACAAACAGAATATACAAAACGAAAAAAGTTTTTACATACATATCAAGAAAAATTTCACCAAAAGCCCTAACTTTTGACATTTAGGCATGCACTGAATTTTTCGATGTCAGATTTTTAAAAAATGACTTTGAAAAAAGAAAAGTAATTTGTGTTTTGGGGTAACTTTTTGGTTACCTTTTAATTATGAATGTGTCCAGAACCATGAAATAGGGAAGCACAGTGATAAAGCTTTATTATCATTCCAGAACCCTAAACTTTTCTCAATTGTGACCTCTCAAAGGTAACTCTCTCGCCACGGAAATCGCCTTTCCGAATATTTACAGTAATATATACACTGAACTTTTTTTTTGGAATGATAAATTCAAAAATGACATCAAAAAGTGAAATAGGAGAAGTCCTGGATTTTGGGATTTTGCCCCCGCAAAACTTCTAATTTGCCAACAATAATTACATTATCTCCATTAGTTACTAACTTTTGAGTTCCATTGGCAGTCTTTCATTCCTTTAGTGGGTTGATAAAATGATAAGCAATTTAGTTTGAGAACTAAAGAATGGGGGTTCTAGTCAATCTGACCAACTGACAGAAACAGAGGAACATCAGCCACCCCATTAACCCTGCCTCTAGAGCTTAAATGGGCACAGCATGACTTGGCCCTCTATGGGCTCTCCAAGTAATTGATTATATAATAAATTGACTAATCACCGGAACTTTTAGTGGTCCCCTTGTTTTATGCCCCTCTCATCCAGTGCCGGGCCTCAATTGAGAAGGTGGTGCCCTCTCGGAACAGAAGTCACACTTATACCCTCACAGGTGCTCAAAGCCTTGTGCCAACAGAAACTACTACACACACCCTCTGCTTTCCAGGCTATGCCCAGGAAGCACACAACAACAACTCTGGTATTTTTCTTTTTTTTACACTGGTCAAAATTAAAGTTGGCTCTTGAATTTAAAGACAAATCAAAAGTTCAGCGAGGAAAAAAAACTATAACCAGGATTTCCCCATGAAATGGGGCAGTAGTTCAGTGGGACTTGTTATTCGCCTATGCTACAAGTTGAAGTGGCCACTAAAACAACAACAAGATTTTCCAGAAAAGAACAGTGCGTTCCAAGATGAACATCACCGCTTTTTTTTAAATTTAATGTTGGACAGAAATGCATCATTCCTGTATGGCAGTGGCTCACAGTCATGCCGTAATATATATGTTTACATATAAATATTAAACTATGCAGAATTTAACTCTAGATATTGTTTAAAAAATGTGCCATTAAATAATGTTTTTTTTTTATCTTAAAGAAAAACAGTTTTCACTTAACAAGAGAGCTTAAAAGACACTAAAAATACCTCAATAGAACTCTACCATTTTACGAACAGCAGAAATGTACACAAAAGTTGTTTTTCTCATCTCCTTAATAATTTTAGATTTTACATCGCTCACTCTCTAGCCACAAGTAGTATAAGAAGCTATTAGAAATCAAACACATTTTAAATCATTAGTGGTTCCCAGACTTCACTAAAATACTAAAAAATTACACAGTAGTTAGGCAAATTAAAAGAATAGTTCAATTCTTACTATTATAATTAACTTATTTGTGTGTCGTTAGAATGGCATGTTACATCAATACTCCCCTTGCAGATATAGAGTACTACAGAGCTTAAATTAAAATACTTACATTTTTGGTTTTTTCTTAAAACAATAAAGATAATATTACACATATTTTAATATTCATTTTCTTGATACAAGACTTTAATATTACTACTGTAAATGTGTTTTTTTGGGAACCACTTAATACAAGTTTACCTTCGATTTACATGGGCGAAGCATAAAATTTTGAAAAATAATTTTTTTAAGTCAATAAAAGTACACAATAATTTTTAAGGTAATAGATTATTTACATTTTACAATATATAACTTATGTAAATACATCTTTAATAGAAGAAACTGAAGATTGTCAATTAAACATGAACATTACAAAATATTCAGCGATATGGATAAATATCAATATTTTACATAATTGTCTATGAATTCGTAACTAATAGCATTTTCTATACTTGCGATGCCTCACACTATACTTTTTCAATTCGAAAGACTAATTAGTCATTGTTATCACACAGAAGAAAACCGCATTTTATACTACACAGGATTCAGAAAGCAGACTCTGGTATCAGTGCACTAGTTCAAAAACTTGTCTTATCTTCTTCAGAAACTTGAAATAGATTTGTTCTACCATCTCCAAAGTTATCAACCTGCATACTTGAAGAATAAACAATGCAGATTTGCACACGTCAAGTTTAAATTATTATATATTTGTCCATTTATTATTAACTCCTTCAGTACCAGGAAGCATGTGGCATATGTCTTCTTAATTTGATCGTCAATGACCAGGAGTTCACTCTACAGTAAACAACTTAGCTAGCCATAGGTCTAGGCTCTTAGGCTAGCCATAGGCTCTTATTTTAGAAATTAAGCCTGGGAAAAAAGGGGTTAATAGAAAAAATGTTGTATTTAAACAATTTTCATCATAATTTTTCTGTGAAGTTATGTTTATTCCAAACACATTTCATTGTTCTAAAGTTAATTTTACATGTTACTCCAATTTCTTAATAAGAGTAACTTTAAAAGAAACAGCCTCAATCTGATGCAAAATACCATATTTGGTAAAAACAGGTATTTTATGTACATATTTAACTAAAATAAAATTATTGCGATTCAAGTGTCCAGGTTGACATTGAAGGCAGTGCAAACACATTCAACTATCGACAACACCTCTACATATAATTTTTTATTTCTTTATCCAATCAACTATCCGATTAACAGGGTAGCCACAGTGGCTACTTTATCCTTCCAGATTCAGAAATATACAAGGGAAAATATTTTAGCCTAAACACACACGCAGTGGCACTGCATAAATGGAGATGAGAAAAAGACAGGAAACATTTTTTTTAACAAGAAAATGAGATTAGTATTTGTAGCCAAATTAAGGTAGCACTACCCCACATTCTACCCAAAAGGAATTAACACAGAATTGCTATGGCTTGTTAGGAATTTTATAAAATATATCATGGCAATCATTGCAGTTTATTAAGATATAGGTTAAAGCTTCTTATTGAAATCTTAAAGGGAAAAAAAATTCTGAGAGACATTTGTTTAAGAACCACAACCGACAGAGGATGTTTTTTTGCCAAATACTTTAATAAAAATAAATTAATTAAGGAATAAATTGAATAAATTCAAGTTTAATCAATAATTTGTAATTAAAAAAAAAAACATTCTGACGAAAAATAGTATACTTTACATAATATAAATACTTAAAGACTTTGATTCCCAAATGACATCAATAACTGGATTTAGAGTATTATTTCAAATAATATAGAATAGCATCTTTCATAATACATTTGATGGTAAATATTGTTCAACAATTAGCGAACTCTGATAAAAATCTTAAAAATTGTACCATCATCAAGATTATTAAAAGAATAAAACCATTTTACAGGAAAAACAGTGACGAGATGAAGTAATTATTATATAAAAACAATTAAGCTTGAAGTAATATTTTATTGCAACACTGATAAATTTAAGACTTAGATTTAGAAACATAAATAAATAGCATTTTGTGTACAGCAAATATTATTTTACAGTAATAGCTTTCAAAATAAATTAAAACTTTGTTAAAGATATAGATACATATTCACAATATAAGTTATGTCAGTGATTCCCAAACTTTTTTAGCTCTGAAGTCCAATAAAAATTAATTTATTCTTGTGAAACCTGATTAAATGCACTTATATAAAGTTCAATTCAATATTTGAACGAAATTAATACAATTTTGAGAATGGAAGATATACATTATTTTTGCTGCAAAAGTCCAAATTTTTTTTTGTATAATAACTAAATAAGATTGTGTTTTCTGGCGTTCATTGTACCATGCAACACTATTCCACAGCTACAAAAGGGCTATCGGTGATGGGGGTTGTAATTTAGAACCACATATCTTTGAAGCTGTTTAATTTTTGTTTGAATTTGTTTAATAACTGTTGCAAATTACAGTTTGAGACAAACTAAATTATGGGGATGAAAAGGAAGTTTTGTAAATTGTATTTAAAGGAAAATACATCCATTTTTTTTATGAAGCAGTAAATGTGCTGTCAACATTAAGGTTAATTTTACTATATAAAATCGATCTAAAATAATTAAGATGGTGCCGATATGAAACTGCCTAATCAGTGAATAGAATATATGCATTTGTACTACACAAACCTTATTTTTCATCTATGAAGCAGGCAATTATTACTTTTTATTATTTCAAAACATGACAAGCTTTTATAAGGTGAAGTATGTTTCAAAAATGGCAGTCGTAATGGTCACTATATATCACAGAATTCAATTTATAAATTGAAATGCAAGACAAACGGTGCTAGCACAAGGTTTCCAAGTTCTTCTTCTACATTGCCTGGTCAAGATCTAAATTTAAAGTGAAGCAGCACAAAAGACATATATTATTGCTGTTTGATTAAGGCGTAGAAAATTTACTGTACTAAACCCCTTGCATTTCCCAATCGCTCAAAATTCCGTATTCTGCGAACTTTAGAACTCATGCTACCTTTTCGCAACGTGACGCTTTCCAGCAACCCTATCTAACCGTTATGGTTTCGGTCGAATCAACATGTTTGCCACAAAAAACTACTTATCGCCAAATCTAAAAATCGCGCCAATGTTACCGTACATAAAATGACCCGATATAGCATTAAAACTAATGACATGGGAGGTAAGTAAATAATCGTGTTCACAAACGTTAGAGGAAATTAGTTTCCTTTAGACACATAATTACATCATGTCACACACTTTAGTAATTACAAAATTCAAAATTCATTTATGTTCTATATAGTTATGATAAATTTTTCAAATTTCACAACAGCTTGTTCCCTTTCAAATTAGCATATTAACTGCCAAAATCAACTCGTGAAATATCCTCTCCTATCATAATTTATGAAAAATAAACCTATACATGTAACTATAGCAAGAAACATTAGAAAATGCAACTACGGCAGTTCACAACATTAACTATGCATTGTAAATTAATATTACACTACAATTTTAGATTTGTTTAGTAAAGACAACATTTACATTAAAGAGTCGACCCCTCACAAAAAAATAATAGGAAATAAACCACTGAACTGAAACCCTGGAAGGGGCATCCTATGAAAAGCTGGTGAAGCCTATTTTTGGGTCCCTTGGCGACAGCTTTAGGGAGAATATGTGGCGAGCGATTAGGCTTGTGCCGACAACATCCAATGCAAACTGTTAAGTCATGTGTCAATTGTCATCGGCGAATTCATGCCAAATGTGGCAGATATTCTACCTAAAGCTGTCGCCAAGTGACCCAAAAATAGGCTTCACCAGCTGGGATGCCCCTTCCAGAGTTTTAGTTCAGTTCAGTGAAATATCAGAGCAGTGTGCGTTCCACAGTTTTAAGAATCATGCTTAGTTTAGTATGAGGAAATAGAATAGGTATATTTTAAATCCTACATAAGAAAGTTTGTCTACTTAATACATATTACAGCATGTTTGCTCAGCTATGCCAAATGACGTCAGACCCAACATTTAGTTTTAAAAGTAAATTATTTTGAAAAGAGTGTAATATAAAGTATATAGAAACTACATTAAACACTACACATATTAAGTATGTACATAGCCAACAGGTATATTTGGCTACATCACAGGATCTGCCAAGATTAACATTTACTATAACATCCGTTAGCATAACATGACTGTAGTGTTTGCTTGTATAGTTGGGATAGCACGGCAAAATATTAAGAACAATGAGTTGTAGTTTCATTTCCTATAGACACAATCAAACAAAACTGTATTTCCTATCTAAAGAAAAAAGATTGTGCAATCATAAAACAAAAGAAATGTCATTACAAATATAATTGACACACAATACATAAATATTAATCTTTCAATGCACATTTTATGCAACAATAAATATCCGTTAAAGTTAATAGATAACTTTCATACTTCATTGTGAAAGCATTCAATATCATTCAGTGATGTTCCATCAACAGGTTTACATTGGTGGCTTAGTTTTAATGATTATATAAATAACTATTGTAGTTTAATTTTTTTTATATTATAATAAGCAATAAAAATAAATGTGTAAACCTTGCTTAAGCTTTTTTTAAAAATGAGAATCCAAATCTCAACTATAAAAACAAAGTTACCTCATAGACATTAACAGTTGTAGTCCAACAAGCAGTGACCATGATTTAAATATCCTCAATCGTTCTAGACACTTTTTTCCCTATGGTTATAGATATACACACTCAGAAAATGTGGGATAGCACTACCTGTTAGTAATGGCACCTTTAGTGAACTAATTTTTTTTTAAAGTCTGCAACTACAATGGTGGGAAGGAAAAGGAAAGAATTTTTTGCCTTCCCTCAGAGCCAGTTGCAGAATGAGAGGTGTTTTTTTTAAAGGGTGCAGCAAGCCGTAGATTTTTAGAAGCCCAGGTACCCGGCAAGGGTGGACACCAGTATCACTACCAAGATGCTCACGCAGATCAAGATCATGATCTTCTTCTGCAGATAGACAGAAATGAGAAGGGATTAGACAGGTAGAAAAGACAAAAGAAAAAATTAGATTTAGAGTTCAAGAGCTTAGTGGAAGAACATATATTATGTGACAAAAGGTTAAAATGAGCTTTAAAAAATTACTTACATTTTTTTATGTAATTATATGTATTTTATAAAAAGCCAAAGATTTTATATTTTAGGATCACAGAAGATAATTTTAACAAATTCATAATCATTAAATATTTGTGATTATTTGATGATTATTTTGGGCAAGATCTTTGGAAACCATTGAAAAACTGTTGAGTGTGCTCCGAGATCCGTTAAAATAGCACTTGCAAACAGTAAAAAATTAACTTAGCTTCAAGTTTATGATAAAGGGTTAGGTTGCATTACTGTCACGCTAGAGATAAATGGCGGTGTCTATTAGCAACTGGCGTCATAAGTTAGAACGTCATAAGTCGTTATGGAAGAGAAGCTTGTTGTATTTCAAAGAGGGAATAACACATTCATTGACATAAAAATCCATAATTTTTTTTCACATAGCATGTTCTTCCACTGAGATCTTCAGTTGTATTTTAACCCGTAACCAAGGCAAACGTAGGCAAAACATTTTCAGCACTGCAAAGGTGCAATCATACTGTACCCCTAAATTTAAGTTCTTAACATCAATAACTATGATTAAAAGTGAAAAATTATAGTCCAAGTATGTCACATTAAAGTGAACAATGCATCTAAAACAATTTTAAAGAGAATTTAGATACAAAGGCCACAGGGTAAGCCAATTACACAATAAAGCCAGAGAATTGATGTTGTTAAGAACTGTTATGAAACATTACTTTCTCAGTTACGGGTTAAAGCAACTGCACAATTCAAACTACTGATCAGAGTAGACCAGTAGTTTTAATACCAGAACATAAACAAGGTTTTAGGTAGAATAATACATTCAAGATAGGATTACAGTAGTGTTTGAAATTCACTGTTAAGTTAAAAGTTTTGTTAGAGTGCTATGAAAAAATTCACACTTGCGCAGGGACATGAACCCCTCTTTCCAGGAGCCAATGTTAGAATTTTTACTTTAAAAACTCACACAAATGGAAAAAATAACTATACTAGCTATATTGATAATATCACAATTAGCTATTTCAATTAAATCAATCAATTAGTTTCATCGCATTTCAGTCAATAATTTTTAACTTTATTATAAAAAAGGTTTTAATAAGATTTAAATTTTGAAATATCACTGAGTACTAGAAGCTTGGTATAAAACTATATATATTTTTATATTAGAACAAATAAATTAAAAATATTCCAAATATTCATCATATAAACATTTAAAAATGTTATAAATTAGAATTTCTTAAATTCAATCAAGTTAAATACTTATGAAACATTTTTATTTTTAAACTAATAAAAAAAAGACAAAACATAACACATTCTTGTTTACAAAAAGGTATATTTTTATTTAAATATATATACAAATCTATTTATCTTTATTTGTCGTAATTTGCAAACAGTATTGCAAAGGCACTTACAATTTTTCAAAATAAAAACTTGAATATCAAACAAAAACAAAATGCCTAGTTTGTAGGAAACACATTTTAAAAAATAATTTTAATTTATTTAATAACATTTCTGTTTTGTTTTTATTAAACTTTACTAACTAACAATTTTTACACTTTGTAGGTAATTGTGCATGAATAACAAAATCATTATCAACACATCACTATAAGTTAAGTAGCAAATGGCCTTATGTAAAAATTTAATATACTACTCTAAACCTACATAAATATTTCAAGCTCCTTTTTGTAATTAAATGACTATTAAATATAAGTTTAACTTGGCAGTAGGAACTTTAAATGTGGTTGATGAAATATCATAATTATGATGAACAAAATGAAAAATATAAGAATGGAATTTTAATTGAGCAATTAAAAATCTCAAATTTAATGTCAGAGTTATAAGAGATGAGTTGGTAATGAATGAAGAAAAGAGGAAGATCTCGGTTAATCTATTTTGTGAAATTAAAAAAAAAATGAAATGAATAAAAAGTGAAAGATTTAAAAAAATGTAGGGATATCTTAAAATTTTTTAAAGCTTAGAAATTTCAACACATAAACATTGGGGCAGAGGAATTCTTAACTTTTTTTTACAAGGTAAATCCCGCCAAACCTATTCCAAATTTCACTAAAAGGAAAAATATTTGAAAACGAGGTAGTTTTGAAATACTATCTGTTTTAATGTGAAAAAGTTTCGGTTACATTTGATATTTCCTTGCAGTATAATGTTTGTATAGATATTTGTTAGATCTTTGCAGAAATTGTAATAAAGAAACAACAAATTCAAAAATCAAGATCTATATATTTCGACTTTAAATGGTTTAGAGATAATATTGAAAAAATTTTGTTACTTAGACAGTAATTGTAGGGAAATAAATTTTTACCAGTTTTTTGATTTAAACATGTTCAAGATGAATTGGTTAGACTAATTTATTTTTTCCAGCATTAAAATTTTTAAATTTAAAAAATAATAATTTCCCCAAATAAGGAAAAAATATAGAATTTCTCTCCTTACCTTACCCCTAATATTACTTTATTTTATAAACAGTTTGCATTGTAACATAGATATTATTTACATAACCTAGACTAATAACATTAACAACTATACTATAGTAAAAATCACTGGAACTTCCTTAAAATTCATAAAATACTTCCACAACACAAAGAAATCTTTGTATAACATGAATGAGTAACAGTATGCACCAAAACTAATTACAGGTACATACAATGATAATAATTTATGGTGAATTATGTATATTAATATTTGTGACACAATATTACAATTTCATATTTACAAAAACATTAATAAATCACATATTAAATAGTTCATGTGTCCTTTTTTTTGTAATTCGGGCACCGTAACTTGGTCAGGATTATTATTCCCTGTTTAGAATCCACCGGCATAATATATTATGATGATGAGCAAAATAATCAAGACGACTACGCCTGTTATAATAAGGCAAACTTTTTTCTACAAAAGAAATAAAATAAGTCAAATGATATGCAAAGCTTAATCGGGCGAAAATCATAAGAGGCATAAGAAATTATAAAATAAATTATGCATAATACAACTAAAGTTAATAAAGTAAAATAAATGAGGAAATTCCCCAGTTGGAAGAAAAGTATCAAGGGTAAAACTAAAGAATCGTGGCCGAATATTTTATGCCAAATCTGGGAACCCCGATATTAGTATTATGGCAACCTTTGGTGAAATTATCAACGAGAAAGTTTTTTATATCACATTCTCCATACTGCAGTCATTCATTGGTTGAAGAGCATGACATCACACATCAAATGGTTAAAGATTTCAATAGCTTTCAGGTAATATTGGTTCTTTCGAGATGACAACCATCTCTGCACACGTCTTGTTTGGACTTGTCGTCATTCGACCAGGCGATATTATTGAGAAGACACCAAATATGGCCACAATTCTTTAGTTTAACCCTATCCAGTTTGCTAACTTCTTGTTTTAATTACGTAAAGCTCAGAAGTAATAATTGACATGTTCCTTATAATATAGATCCTTTCCTTTTTTTTTTATTCTCCGATTTTACCAGTAGTTTCGGTGAGTGGTGGTATGACATAAGTTCTGCCCACTACATTTGATAAGATGTCATATAAGTACAGAAAACCAAACGAGAAATTATTTCCTTTCCTGTAGAACTGTTGCCACCAAGAGGTGAAACATGCTCATTTAAATAATGACCTGATTTTTTTTTAACATTAGGGAATCCAAAAATTTCCAATAATATTTCAGTGGTTATAAAAATTTGGCAATCAGTTCAAATTCAACTTTGTTTTTTTTTAAAAAAAACTTGGGAGAGCAGGCATTGGTATCTCAAACAGATTTGTTTCAGTGAATTTTCAACTATGAAATCACCCTACAAATTTCATATTTAATTTTATTTATGTTGTTTTAATTCAGAACAACAAATTATGTCTTATTTTCACTTACAAGCCTTATCCAAATAAAACAAGAATCTGCAAATGGGAATTAAGGTTTCATGCTATAATAACAAACAAAATTTGAAAATAAATTGAAAATCAAATAATATTTAAATCTAATTTGGTGAAAGCAAAACAGGAAAATTTTTCTTCAGTCAGTTTTGAAAACCCCCGAATAACTTATCTCTGGCAACATCTTTTTCATAGATTTGATTGAAAGCAATACTCATCCAATTCCTATCTTTAAAAGAGTTTCATTTGTGGACATTATTTTTTCCAGAATACATTGTTGTTGACCCTTTCAGTCCCATTGACAATTTGGCATCATTTTAGAATTTTTTTCTGATCGTCTATAGCCATTTACAATATAAAAAAAAAGGCACATAATTCGATTCTTCAAACTTTTTCTATTAGAAAATATGCTTTATTAATCACCAATAAATGTCAGTCTATCATTTCTTTAAAATTATGATCAGAAACATGATGATGCCAAATGGTATGTATTATTGGGACTCAAAGGGTTAAAAAAAAACTCGTAACAAATAGTAATTGTAACACAAGTACTTACTCTTCGAGCTTTACTCTGGTAGGCCAACGCCTTTTTGGTATCTTGCACCGCAGTCTCTATATAATCTCTAGCATGTTCACAGTGATATTCAATCCTATCTATCATTTCACCCTAGAGTAGGAAAGCAACAAAAATTAGGACAATTCATAGCAGAGAGAAAAAAGCACCACAAATTTTAGTACTTTCTTGCAACTGTTAGTTTTGTGTCGTTACTGCTTCATTCAAGATGGCTGTTAAGTAGCTTTCAATAGCCATCTTTTAGCAGTTAGTTAAACTTATGAAATTTCAATTTAAAATTATAGGTACTAATAAATTTTAAAATGTGCATGTTACCGTCAAAATAATTATCTAATATTATATCTGGGAGTCGTAAACCACCCATATGTCTTAAAATCAATAATTTTCTTTTTATTATATATCAATGAGTAACTAATATCGTTTTTGTATATTGATTGTATCAGCTACTTAAAAGAAGATTTTGTAGGTTTCAAAATTATTTAAGAGTTGTAATAGGTTTAACTTATCATTGTAACTACACATTGGCTACTCACGGTGACACTCACAAATGGAAACTTTGGAGGATGCCGAGAATATAATGCAAGAATCCTACTATTTGGAGATTATTTAATGGGTTTTCAACTACAAAACTCATTTATAAGACGGTAATGTCAAATCCGTGGACCTGAAAGTTTGACTGCATTGGCTTTTACTGTATGCGAGGTTGGATGGCTAAAATATCACACTAAAGCTATACGAGGGGGCATCATAATTTAGAATCATAGTTACATGAAAGGCTGACATCCCAGTCTACACCCAACACAACTTTTAAGGGCAGCATCATACTCTGGAGAATATTTAATGAGCTTTCCCTCTAGAGGGAGTAACATTGGTTGGACTTTTTCAATGCACAGAACGTTTATAGGTCGACAGAAGTTTGGCAATGCTCGATCTCAAACCTTTCCATGTAAGGTAAATGTCTTACCAACTGGGCTCTCTAGCCTTTGCACCTAACCAGGACATAGGACCTCAATGGATGGAATATGTTAACCCTCTTTCAACTTGAATATTTTTAATTGGATTTTCGACAACACAATCCATTTATCGGATGGTAGTGTCAAATCCCAAGACCGGAAAGTTTTTTTGCCATGGCTTTCAATATATGTAGAAATTTCTCTTTGGCATGATTTGGAATGAAAACATGTTGATTCATTACATACTTGACTTTCAACAAGCATAGCCATGTCCATGAACATGTCATGTAGTTCCCTAATACTGTTCTCCAGTTTGATGATGTCTGCATGCCTTGCTTCTATATCAGCGAGGGTCTGTTTAGCTTGTTGGGTTTCCATGATGATCTGGAAAACAAAACGGTTCATTTAGAAAATATGAATAGTTTAGAATAAAGTAACTGCTAAGTTTGCCTATTTTGCGTCTATAGCAAAAGTAAGTAAAAATCTAATATTTGTTACTCGGGTATAATTAGGCCACTGAGACACCACTGTGGTACAGGTACCAGGGTTCAAAATATGGTTTGAAGAAAATAATCCAAGAAAAAATTAACATTTTCCAGTAGGTAGAACAAATTATTTCTTAATATCCTATTCATTTATTTAAAATAATTAGAAATTTCTGTGTCTTAAGCTATTACAAAATATAAAAATATTTATATGCAATATGTACAAACGATCACTTAACAATTTATTGAAACACAAGCAACTTTTGTACGATTGAATGAAAAAGTTGGATTGAAAGAGGGAAAAATATTGAAAACTTTAGTATTCATTATTTTGATAGAAAAACTAGACTTTCAGATACTAAATAAATCATAAAAATTACTATTTCTAAAATTTTCATTCATAAAAACAGCATCACAAAAATTACAAATTAAAAATAATTAAATTTCCAGAAACGTAGAAACCTAATATGTTAAATCTCATATTTAACTTCAGGGTTGTTAAATGTGTTCATCTTGCTTTGAATATTAACTTTGAGTTCATAGTCAAAAGGAATAGATAATTAGTATTAGTTAACATCCCATGGCCCCAGCTACAGAAAGTTAGCTAGATATAGCCCTATGGCACAAAAATTGTGGGTCATTATTAATGGATTGATGGTATTTATTTGAATTTTGGTATACCTATAACAGCTACAAAACTTACTCCTTGTGTAAAAATTGCAGGATTCCCACTTTCTAACATTTCTTCTAGCTCATCATTTGTTGTAACTTTCCCAGCTATGAGGGGGAGAAAAAAAAGTGTCAATGTTTAACGCTTCCTAATAAAATTTTTCCTAATAAAGTAGCTTCCAACATTCTTTTTATAGAAATCTTGTTACCTTTTAAAAAAATAAAACTTTTCTATAATTCAAAAGCCTATATTTAAAAGGCAACACACATTTTAAAGGCTTAAACTTATTTTAAAGTGAAGTACAATCAATTTTCTTTTTAAATACTTTATTTTAACAGCCCTAAATAAGTACCTATGTTATCTTGAACTTCAAAAGCATGTTATTAACATGAAATAACTTTAAGAACACACAAATTAGTTACATCATACAATATTTAAAAAAAAACCTGCAAATACTAACTTATTTCTAGCTGCCTCTGAATACGGGCCTTGCATCGCTCCCTATAGTCTGTTTGGGTCTTGTTATAATCTGTCATAACTTCAACGAACTTTTGAGACAACATAGAATGCTAAAACAAGTAGCAAGTAAAATAATTAGTTTGTTTTTAAATAAAGTAAATAACTAACAAGAACTTAAAAATATTATAAATATTTATTCATGAATTAAATAATTATAAATATCATTAAACAACTATAAATGGAATGTTAAACTACTAAGATACCGTAGTGATATTGTCAAAATGCAAGTGTAAAATTCATCAAAAGTAACAGGTAGTAATAAAATTTACTAAGTTAATTTATATAAATAGGTAACTACACTTCCATAGTATAATAAAAGTTTTAAAAAAGTAAAACAGAGTTGAATATTTCAAATGGTTTAACTTTCTTAAGGCTTCACTGCACCGAGTGCCATATGCAGCAAAGACCGATCTTTAAACACATAGAGGTTTACTTTTTATGAAATATATCTCACTATTTCGAAATGCTAATCGCTGCTATATAAGTAATTAATTGAAAAATTCTATTAATGAAACCTACACAAGTCTAGTTAACTTTAAACCTTTTTTATTTGTTGTTTGACTAGGTTTGTTAGTTATAATTAATCTATTTAATTAGCCTTTAATTAGCCAATTTACATGAATTGAGAGAATTTTGCAAAAAAGTTGGTATGTCTGTGTGATGGCTTCAAACCAGTGAATATCTTTAAAAAATTATATACTTATTTTTCACTTTTTGGGATATTTTTTAATTTACTATACTTTTCAGATAAATCAGCAATTTGGGAATCAATGAATAAAAAATATTTTTTTAAATAATCTGGCCAACTGAAGACATTAAATCCTAGTTTCTTGCAGAAAAAAAAAACACTCAGTGAAGGGTTAAGGAACTTTCTAAAAATGCATTTTTATTAGGTTATAATCATTACTTTAAAGTTTATAAAAGTTCATTTAGTTTCAACAGGTGCGGATTATAAATTTTTTTTTGATGCAATTTCAGAATTTAAAATAGTGACTCTAAAACATAAAATTATTATTGAAAGGTTTTTTTTTTTAAAGTTTTTGGAAGTAAAATTATGCAAGAAAATTACTTTTTAGTTTACTTTTTTTTTACAAAAAAATTAATATACTTGTGTTTTGCGTATCCTGAAGTCCGCAGACATCATACTTGTCTGCTCTAACTGTTCGATGTTCTGTTCCATGACTAAAAGTAGCAAATAAGAAAAAAAGTAAATAAAGCATATTGCAAGTGACACACTTTAAGTAATATTGAAGAATCAGCAGTAAATAATTAGATTATATGCAGTTGGTAGCCCACAAGAAAATTAATACTTTAAAAAACGCTAAGATGAAACTTAAATTTTACACCAGAACCTTTAAGATCGGTAAAATTTAGCCAAATTTAAATACCAGATTTCCACCATCCAAAATAAAGTCATTTTCATTTATTAAAGCACGGCTCATGTATCCAATTGACAACTACTACCAAATCTTTATGCAGATGCAATGATTTTTTGTTTTTTACTACCATTTTATTTTTTTAACGTATAGCATGTTTCTATAAAGAAGATACATTTTATTATTCTGCCTTGGGAGGGTAAACTGCAGAAATTGTAACAACAATGAGTTGTACCATTTTTGATTTAAAAAAAAATCCAGTTTGTTTTCGTAATTGTTAGACTAATTGAGTGGTTGTGCAAAGTCTCATTGATGAAAGTTATGCTGCGTTTACTTGCTTAAGGCAGTATTATATAAAAAACCTTATAATCTCATTAAAGAAATTAACATTTAAATTAATAGTTAATCTACTGTTAAATGAGACTTACCTTTTAATTTAGCTCTCACCCTATTGGCGGTTTTTTTAATGTCGGCCATAAGATCTTCCAGCTCTTGTTTGACCTCTGAAGAAGAAATTTCAAAATTAAGTTTTAAAAAATAAATTTCATTATGGTTAATATGCATTGACTTAACACTTAGAAGCAGGGAGGAGACAGATCAATGTCCTATAAAGAAATAGGGATAGACCGATGGCGAATTTAGGCCGATGCCGATTGTTTACCGATTGTTCAAAAGTTACATAGGCCGATGGCCGATAGAAAAAAACAAAATGCAAAACTCCGGGGATCCGAAAGTCGCGAAACTACGGGGATCCGAAAGTCGTGAAACTCCGGGGATCCGAAAGTCGCGAAACTCCGGGGATCCGAAAGTCGCGAAACTCCGGCGATCCGAAAGTCGCGGAACTACGGCGATCAAGTCGCGAAACTACGGGGTTCCGAAAATCGCGAAACTACGGGGATCCGAAAGTCGCGAAACTACAGGGATTCGAAAGTTACGAAACTACGGCGATCAAGTCGTGAAACTACGGCGATATGGATTTAAAAAAGAAAAAAAGCATCGGCCTACATCGGTTGACCGATGTTTTTTAGGCCGATGGCCGATTTTTTTTTTACTAAATTACCATCGGCCGCCGATGGCAAGGCCGATGGTAAAATTTTCAAACAATCGGCGCCGATGCATCAGCCAGGCCGATGCATCGGTCTATCCCTATAAAGAAATGTAATTGAAACAGTCATAGTCAGATAAAATACAAGACATTTTTTAGAACACTTATGAGTTTATTCTGTTACAATCAGAATCAAAAATTTATCCTTTACTTTTCCTGAAAAAATATTTTGCAAGCAAATCAACACTTCTTGTGTGAAGAAGTAGTCATTATATGCAGACTTAAAAATAAAAACTACTTAAACTATAACTATGCATCCCAGGAAAGGTCCAACTAAAAAAAAACATGAAATCATGTTGTATAATTTAAAATCCCGAACAAGTTAAAATTTCCAAAAAATGGTTGATAGGAGCATTTTGGTCTTTCTTTTTAAGAGCACAATCGAATAAGAATATACTATTTTTGCCCGATTTCAATGAGATAATTTAAAGAATTAATTATCTCTGTCGTATGTTTATTAACATAGAAACTCTTTCTCTAATTTTTCAATATACTCTAAACAATTAAAAGGAATAATTTTGAAGCCCCTATCACTAGGATGAAATTTATTTGAAAGTTAGTAACTGTGCCAAGAGGCAAATAAAACACAACTTAATTAAGATATTTTTTTACATAACTTATTTTGTATTGCAGAAATTTTCTTTAAAAAATAAGTGAAGGTCATAAGTTAAATCCATAGAGAAGGAATACAACTATTTGCATTCTTCATATACATGGGCAAGATTTGACATTTATGCCATTATTATTAAAAGAACGTGCATGTTTTTTCTTACTTTCATCTGTTTGAGGGGCTGATAATATTGCACTGTGTTTCTTTTTGACTTCTTCCACATTTCCTTGAATTTTTTCGATATTCTCCCTGATTTCTTCCACCTAGAAAGAAGAACGAAATCATTATAGCACAACACAGGTAAAAATTTACAGCAAGACATTTTTAATTTTAACTACAGAAATATAGATTTTAAAATGACAATGTGGAAAGTGTAAGTTAAATAATAAAAAAATCATAAAAAAGTAATAATAAGAAATTTAAATACTACTAGATCTTATAATTGTCAATTCAATATTTATAATAAAAATCATTTAAAAAGTTTTAAAATAAAAAAAAAAATATACTAGATCTTATAACTTGCAGGAAAAATAGTATTTTAAATAAATTGGTTCTCAAACTCCAACCAGTCAAAATCACCACAACAATAAATAGAAACAATTTATCGACAATTTTACCAAAAATTGTCAATGGATTAAATTTGTCAATCAATTGTATGATGGCATCAGATTGAAAGGAAAATATAATTAATGGTCCATATTGAAAACAATTTGTCATTAATTTTTTAAAATTTAATTTTAGAAAATATTCGGACAACGCTTTTATAAATCATTTAAACATCACAAGAAAATGGATACTTTAATTACAAACAAATAACTTATTAGAAAGGAAAGAATTAGTAAGAGAACTCAGGCATTCAGCCACCTGGTTCTGAGGTAGCAAAAAAAAAAATCTTTTTTAAGTGAGTATGCAGATTGTATATGCTAAATTACCCCGAATGCATAAAGTTTTGCTCAATAAAGAAAGGCCCTCGCGCCAATAAGACGGTGAAAAATGCCCCCATGCCCCATCCAATCGGCTAATTTTTTTTCTGAAAAAACCTCATAGTATGGACAACTTCTCAGCAAGTTTCAGCTCAAAAATATGACGCATTTTTGAGTAAAAAATTAAAGTTTTTTTCTTTTTAAATTGATTATTCCCTGAATATATTTGATAAATCCAAAAAATACTCTACTCATGAGTTTTTAGATATCATTGAGTAGTATTCTCAGAAAAATCCGCTCATAAATCTGATCGAGCGATCATTCTTAAAAATGCAATTTTATTTTTCAAAAAAAAATTTCATGCCAAAATCGTTTGGTCACAACTTAGGATTTTGTCTCTACATATTCCTCTATTATCAATCTATAATATTTTTTTTTTCAGATTTTTAAATTATTGGACGATAGTTTAAAAAAATAATTCTTAAAGCCTGATTTTTTTGCTCTAAAATCCATAGATTTAGAAATAGCATGCCCACCGATTGCGCAATCCCGTACAACGCAATGATGCGTAATGAATCCACATTTCGTCGTTTTCGCAATGCATCACGGGATACTGATTCACAAAATGGTTTTTCCGAAGAGTTACATACAATAAAAACTGCATTTTTAACTTGCTTCTTTTGTGAATATATACCTCATGCCTTACAGAAATTATCAATACGCATGCAGCTATAAAATTATGCTAGCGAAACTTGTAAAAAGTTTTAATTAGTTAATATTGAATATATATCTTTTATTTGTCGAATTATCTCATGGTGACATCTGGTGGCGTATGGCATGCCATGTGCAAGAGCTTGCGAACTGCCTTATGGATAATGGTTAACAAATGGCTTCACCTTTCCCCCTAGAGGCAGATCTGCTACTTTCTAAATCTATGCTAAATTCTTTAGTCCGAAAGAAATTCTCCCAGATTGAATTTCCCCGCCTTTGTTAGGAGTGCCATCTGCCGAGTAAGTAGTGCGAAAAGTCAGGTTTTAAGAATATTTTATTTTTTTTTAAACTATCGTCCAATAATTTTAAAAATCTGAAAAAAATATATATTATAGATTGATAATAGAGGAATATGTAGAGACAAAATCCTAAGTTGTGACCAAATGATTTTGGCATGAAATTTTTTTTGAAAATAAAAATGCATTTTTAAGAATGATCGCTCGATCAGATATGAGCGGATTTTCTGAGAATACTACTCAATGATATCTAAAAACTCATGAGTAGTTTTTTGGATTTATCAATATATTCGGGGAATAATCAATTTTAAAAGAAAAAAACTTTAATTTTTTACTCAAAAATGCGTCACATTTTTGAGCTGAAACTTGGCTGAGAAGTTGTCCATACTATGAGGTATTTTCAGAAAAAAAATTAGCCCGATTGGAATGGGGGCATTTTTCACCGTCTTATCTGGCGAGGGCCTTTGATTCAAAAACTACTACGGATGATAAGTAATATTTATTTTATTAGCGATAGAAAATTAATGAAAATAATTGATTTGGTTTTAAGTAAGTTGAAATTACAGCTGGATGCTGTGTTTAGTGAGATTTATTCTAATGCATATAAATTTAATGTAGAAAACGGTTGTTGATGTGTCACTTACTGTTACGAACCTAGTTTTCTCAAGATAAGAATTTTAGTAAGTATTTAAGTAACAGGAAAGTAGGCTATTTTAGTTCAGATGGTTTTGAGGTAGAAACAAAATCTTTTTAAAGTGAGTATGCAGATTGTATAAGCTACATTACCACATATGCATAAAGTTTTGCTCAATAAAGAAATTTGATTCAAAATACTACTTTTCTATTGGTACTAACAGAAAAATGGAATCAATTTATAAAGTTTCCTTATATTAATCCTTATTAAGATCCTTTTGGAGGATCATGGAAATTCGCTTACTGAGGATAAATGAATTCACAGCTGGAAGTATTGATTGAAAAAGTCCTATTGAAGAAGCTAACAAGAGGTGACAGTGATCGTATGCAATTACTTCGTGCAATTAATGGAGAGTTTGAAATGCCTTATTCATTTTGACTTCAACAGAGAATTGCAATCAAAGGCCAATAAAAGGTTTATAATCTAAGAAATAAGTGGCAAATTTGAAAACCTTGAATTCAAATAGTTTAAGTTTGTTTAAGAGAGAGGTTAAGGACGTTTTCAACAGAAAGGAAATACTTTGTTCAGTTGCATTATGTTTAAATGCATGTAATAGTGAGAAATGAAGAATGTTGTAGTGCACAAAACTAACATTCTCCAAAGTTTATCTAAGATATAGAGACGGTCCCAGTTCTTGCGATTTCGTCCAATGGGCACATTTCAACACTTCGTCAAAAAAAAAAAAAAAAAAGCCAATGAAATCGCAGTTCGGAGAGCGTGACATTATAAAAAATTAATGAGCTTGTTTCAACACTTCGCCAAAGATAACAAAACAACCAATGAAATCGCAATATGGAGGCGTGACATCATAAGAAATATTCCCATTGAATTTACTATTATCAAAAATCGCCAATTAACACGCCGGACCCTATATCTTAGTAATACTTGAAGAATGCGAGTATTGCAACTACATCATTAAAATGATATTGATTTAGTGATTTTTTTGGTTTAAAAAACTTTACCACGTAACAAAAAGAAAAACTCAATTAACCACCATAACGCGTTACTAGTTAACTACATTTAAAATACACATCTAACTATCTAATATTGATAATAATAACGCACAAACCATTTCGGATAAGATATACTAAGATATATATGAATGAAAGCAGTTAAGTATGTATTAAATATTTTAAAGATCGTTCCTAGCACCGTTTCATAAACTTCCGAACTCATTTCAAATGACAAGAACAGATCATCAGTGATCGACAGCCAAATAATTTCCGAAGTCCATTAAACGTCTACTAAATGTCCCATAAAGGTATATCCTGCCCTGTTGGGTGAACAATGGTGTCTGATGACTATTACTGGGTACGAGTAGGGGAGAGTGTTGTACCTTGGGACACTGACAATTTCTAAGAATCTATTGGCAATATTCATACATGTTTATTTTTAACCAACAGATCATCAAAATAAAATTTAACACTACAGCATCATTGAATTGATGAATCGGGGACAAAAAATAACGTCATTACCCCTAAATAATTTTTTCATTCTAAATAATTTTTTACCTTTGTACTTTTAAAAAAGTCAACTGCAACATTTTATTTTTCTTCATAAAAGAAGATTTTTAAAATATTTTGGTTATGAGAAAATAATGATAATGCTTTTAGATTGGCCAATATCTTGCTTTTATTTAAACCATGTAGTGTGTACCTTGTTACAGTAAAGTATATTGTATCATCATATAATGTTAAATAATTTGGACTTGCAATTTTGCTGTATAATTTAAATTATTCTCGAATTATGAAGTTTTATTTGTGTATTTCCTTGAAAAAACAACAAAGTTTGTTTCCTGACACAAATTAGTTCAAGTGTATGACTATTGACTGAATTATAAAGCATGTCCCAAGGTACAACATCATGTTGTACCTTGGGACAGTTTATCTTCTCTACTTTAAATGAGTGGACATTTTTTAATTTCAAGCTGCCAGAATTTAAAAATATATATTATAGAGGAATATATTGGTGTGTTGAAATGCTGCCTTTAAATTTTTATTTTTACTATAATTATCGACGAAAAAAAATTGAAATGTAAAAATTGTCCCAAGGTACAACACTCTCCCCTATCAATGAACTTTCTGCGAAATGAAGTACAATACGATAGGTAAGGAAGGAGTCAAGTAATCACTAGTGCAATTAGTTATACATTTTTACTAATGAAATATGGCTAAACTATTTTTTAATATATATTGTATTTTCAATAGTTTTTTTTATCTCCAAACAATTACGATACCCCTTTAATTTTTGCAGCAAATGTTGCTTTTGTAATTAAATCCAAATTGGACAGCTTACATTATTTATGTTTTAGACTTGGCAATAAAATAATAGTTCTAAAAGAACTGACAAAGACTACTACCTATTACTTAAATGCTTATTGATATTTTTATCAGAAAACAAGTATGTTTGTAACATTAATTGTCACCTATAAAATCTTTCACAAAAGATTTATACACCTTAGAAAAAAATTGCCAAACACAGCATTCAGTAATGATTGAAACTTTTAAAAGCCAAAATTGGCTATTTTGATTAATTTTCTTTCGCAAGTTAAATTAATATTCTTCATCGTTTATTATATTAATTTGCAAGTTTGAAGAATGGTTACGTAAAATTTCTTGAGCAAAGCCTAGCATTTGTTGAGGTGACATTTGGCTAACTTGAAAATGTCGCCAAATCAACGTATTAAAGACGCAAGTTTCTTATAATTAAGCATCAACATAAAAATCTGTAAAAAAGTCGGTATTTTCGAAATGTTTAGTATTAAGAAAAGATGAAACTCCACGTTGCAGTAATAAATGTAGAACTGTTAATTAAAACTAACCATATCTTTTTATACAAAAAAATTGAGAAAATTGCCGTTTATGTATTATACGATTAATGAACAATCACAGAATCACGTTTCGCTACATTTTATGACGTCATTCCAAACTGATTCATAAGACAAAAAAAAATTATTCAAATATTATTTTTAAAAAAAAAGTTTCTACTTCTATTGTTGATGCGGGAACAGCAAATAAAATGAATAAAATTTAAATTCATTAGGCAGTTTGTCGACAGCTGGATATCGGCAACAGGTAGACTGATGTCTCTCCCGGGCTTACAGACAGACAAACAAAGTTCGGTCTCTGAAGCAATGGTAATTTTAATTAATCATCCCTTTCAAATAATTTTTTTTAAAGATCTATTGGATTAAACCAATTTTGGAAGGAGAGCACGGACATCTTCAGCATGTGTCAATACCTACTTTTTCATTGATTTTTTTTAATTTATTAAAAAAGGAAAGTAGGCTAAAAATATTGTTCTCTGAATGACTCGCTTACGTTTTACAATCTCATAAAAACACCACTCCCTGTTATAAATTATGCAAACAACTTCAAGATACAAAAATATGTCATGAAACGCAATGTGGACTATCTTGTATTAACGTTTAGAAACACAATCAAAATATCTTTTAATAAAATATTTACTTCCAACTTTATAGCTCACAATGCTTAAACAAGATCCACAGAACTCCTTTCAAAAGACTTTGAAAACCACAACCCACATAATTTTTAATTCATGATCAAATCAACAAAAGAACTCAAACGATTTAAAAAGTTCAGAAGATTAAAAAAAAATAGTTTCGAGTTCACGGTCGAAATGGCAAAGCGGGGGTGTGGGTTTCTCCACCAGCAAATATTTATGAATAAGTCCCATGCTTCCAGCGTGTAGTATAATGAATGAAGGGGGGGGGGGGGATACACTTACTCGTAACAGTTACAGGAATTCTTGGCACGTTGCCATTTCCATGTTGCGATCAATACATACTGCGGTGGCCAAAGCTCATTTCCTACCAGGGAAGGTAAAATTCGCAAAAGAAAATTCATTTTTCCACTTTTTAAGGTCATGATTTTTGAAAAGCAAACCATCACTCATGGTAATAACCCAGGCCCCAGCAGACGTTTTAGCGGTTTTGGAGTTGAGGTTAAAAATAGAAATAGGTTCGATGCAGGAAACTATACGTGCAAAGGCTTCTTATTGAGAACTATACAGTTGTATTCAAAAACTCAACAGATAATAGAATGGTGAGGCCCAACTTTATTTTTAAAGCAACATTTTGCAAACTTTGATAAGATTTTTTTTTGCAAACAAAAATATTTATGGAGAACATAATTATATGATACTATACTATATATTGAGACCACAAGTACAAAAGTTGAATTTACAAAATAGTTTAAACCAAAATTTAGTTCTTAACCCCCAATTTTGAAGCATTGTCGCAACTGAGAGTTTTAAAAAAAAAATCCTCAATCTAGTACGAGGTCCAATGCAGCTAAAAATCATTTTTTTTTTAAATTTTATAATACACATGAAGGTGATTATTAGGTGAAAATAACTTTTAAAACATTTTGGAGGATTCAACTTAGTAAAGAGTCTAAAATATAAACTAAAAAAAGAACCCTGGCTCAGGTGAGTTTTATTGCACTTTTGGGATCCTATTCTAGAAACAATATTTTAGTCTGAAAGAAAATTTTCACTTGAAAAATAACACATAAGAAGTTTTCTATCACTTTAAAATCATAAAAAAACGAAGAAATATAGTTTAAGTCAAGGTTTTAATTAATTATTTTATAGATAAATATGAAAAATGCACAGAAAGATTTCCGTACACGCTTTTTCGTTTACTAAATAATAAAAGGAAGAAAAGTAGGGGAAAATTCCGCAAAACGATTTGACCAGTTTTTACACTTTCCGATCACTTTTTAATAAATATTTCTATCTTTTTCGGAGAGTTGAGAGGAAGGCACTTTCGTAGTAGGGTTGTAAACCCTACGCAGACTACTAACAAATACTCCCCCCCCCCCCCCCAAAAAAAAAAAAAAATGACTTCGTGAAAAATATTAAACATAAAAAAATGTTTTAGCTTTAATTCCAAAATAATTAGACCATGTTTTTCCTCTCATTAAGTGGAAATAAGTTTTCGAATAGCAATTTAGAAAATTCAACTCAACAAATTCCAAAAATAACTATTAGTCTCATTTATATGTATGAGTTCCCCCCTGTTCAAGTGTCCATAACAAGAGGCGGATCTTACAAGGAGGACAGAGTAAAGAAGATTCACCGTGTCAAAACCAAAGCAAAAACTGGTTCGCCAAATGATTCCATGATAGCTTCTGTGATACGCCCAAAAATATACTTGGCGATTATTCTAATAAGGATCTCAGTCTGATCTTAGTTTCGAGATGATATATTTTTGACATTTTTAGTTACTTCGTCAAATTGAAAACTATTGATTTTTCTTGCCTGTGAATGGAAATATTACATTTTATTATCGATTCAGATCTTACGTTCCAGCCTGCAGCTGCGAAAATAATAACTTTTAAATTTTTAATAGCATATCCTTTAAGATAGAAGTTACGCGTTTCGCAATGCATTCTCATTGAGAGAGCTGTATAATTTATTTAAATAGCGATGTACCCAGCTTACGTAACAAGGTGCGATTTATCTGGTGCGTTATAAAAACTTGGCGTCTGCTTCATTTGTTTTCTCGCCAAAGCATCTCAACCTTATTTTAACCTCTAAGGTAGTCTACTAATTAACGTCACAGAAGACAAAGATGTCGGTCAGGAATTTGAAATGAAACGGGAAAAGAGGGAAAAAAATAATAAAAATCTAACTAGAGAACTTTTATTTTCTTAAACTGAACTTCTCTATGCCTGAGCAGGATACTTAACTAGGCTAATTAGCGAAAACTTGAGACGTAAAGTTGTATAATCTTGCTAATGATGTTTAGTCTCGCCATTAACGAAAACAGTTCCTGCGGCTTGGATTCTAACCATAAAATATAGAGAATAAAAATGGAAACTAAACATTTTTCTATAATAATATCGTTAATTTTGTAAACGTGATATATAAGACTATTAATGATGTACTTAAGGGGATGTTTACATTTCAAGGAATGGTTTTGGATCTGTTTATTCAGGGAATTCAAATGAAAACTTAAATTTAAAATTAATTCTGTGTGCAAATGGTTGCAAAAAATATTTTTTAAAGTTCTACTACTTCTTTTACTTTTTGTTGATGCTATAAAGTTCTTAATTTGTATTAATATTATAGCTGTTATATTTGGTAATTTATTAAATAAAATAAGACTTTAAACTCGCAGTAAGAGAAGCTCAAAATATAATAGCAAATAAATTGCATTAAATTTTTCACTTTCTGAAAAACGAACAAATCATGATTTCGTTCATGATTCTAAAAAAAAGTAGCAGACTATGTGTGTTAACACTATCGGTAGTGGAAATGTACGCTTACAAATTTTAGTATTTTACAATACATAAAAAATACAAGGCTTGCACAATATCAAGCTCTAATTCACCTTATATTTCCACTAATTCAGCTAATATCCGTTGATAAAACCGTAAAAACCAAAAAAATTCGCTGTGTGTAAAACAAATTGACTTAAAATTGCCACTATGGATCATGCGGCAAAAAATTACCAAAACTGTTGTGTGCGAAACAGGCCTAACTGTTGATTTGCTTCACAAAACATCAATCGCGGCGCGAGATTCATAATAAATGGACTCCCCAGATTGAGATAATAAACAGGAATTCCAGAAGAGGCTAAGAGCCAAGTGCCCGTTTTTTAGCCAGAAGTGCAATTTATATTCGCTGGCAAGGGAGGGCCGGATATCTATGTGCCTCATACACTCAACAAAGACTAAATTTGAGAAAGTTGTATGGGTGTTTCCAAGATTGCATGGTTTTTACCACCCCCCGGTAAATACCGGTATTTACCGTCCTCGGAAAAATTGTTTTTCCCACCTGGGAAAAACTCAAATAATTACTAAATTGTATTTGATGGTACCAATTAAAATAATTTTAATTTTGTATTTTAATATATTTTGCCTTAATACTTTACTAGACAAATATTCCTAGTTACTTTGCCTCTATTTTAACATAATAATCATGTACTCTTATTAATTATTATTTGAGCATTCCCATCTGCATAAATATAAATAATATTTAGAACATTGTCTGTCGTTTATATTTATTACAATATTACGTAGGGTAATAAATTTAGTAACATCTACTAAATCAAGGGATCCCCCACTCAGTGGCACAATTGCAATCACATCAAGAATACAAAAATTTGGATGTAAAAAAAACAGAAAAACTCATTAAAAACTGATGTTTACTTTAAAAAAACTATTCAATAAAAAGTAATTTCCTAGATACAGTACATCAAAAAAAAAAAATGGTATTTCTTCATTTTTTCTGAATGAAAGCGGTATTTACCAGTTTTTACCGATATTTACCAGTTTTTCCCACTGGGATGGGAAATATTAGTTTTGGACGGGAAAAACCCAACACTGATGTTTCCCTCAAAAAATAAGTTGTAGTAGTAAGTGGCCAGCTTAACAATAATTGTATGGTGCTATTTAGAATATTTTTTTTAAAATCGGGTTGTTTCAGGTGACGAAATTTCTTCTTGCGATCGTTGCTAGGATTGGTCCTCTGTTCCCACGTGACATGGATTCACCAATCGAAACTTGAGAAAGAATCGATTTTCATTAGCATTTTGGTTACCACTCAAGACCTGAAACATACTCATCAAGTAACAAATAACCTTTGTGAAAAATTTATAGATTTTTTTAATACTTTAGAAATGGATTGACACATTAAAAATAACTGAATCGAACAATTAGTTCTATGCACAAGAATAGTATCATGACAGTTAGTAAAGGGCTAAACTTACCTTTCCCAAAATTATCTTTTTAAAGGCTTAAGGTTTTTTAATATTTTTTGAGTCTAACCCCAAACCCAACCCTCCTTGCCAACATATATGGAGAATAAAATATGCTATATGGAAAATCCTTCCGCCAAGTAATTTAAGAGTTAAATTATTTGCATCTCCAAAACAAACAAATTTAAACTTTTAATTTCGTTTTAGGTTTACACAGATTCTAATAATATTCGAAAATTTGGCAAATTTTTACATTTTTACTTGGCAATTTTATTATGAAAAAGTGAGTTTGTGGTTAAATTGTATTCAGATTTTGTATGTAAATACAACCTTACAACAGTTTCCAAATAACGGACTAATCACACGCTCTCCTCTGCCTTTTAACTCTTTGTTTCTTCAAGTTAGGATAGCACGGAGATAGTGGTTGTTCGACAGAAATCTAGGAGATTTTTCTAAGAGCTCCCGAAAGACCGGTTTCAAATTTAGGGGCTTTCTAACGTACGAGATGTTAGTAATTTCAAACCAAACAAAATTTAGTCAAGTGCTACTTACAACCTAAATATACCAACTACATATCAAGCGTGTGAGTGAAAGGGAGGTGGGAGGGATCAACATGGGCAATCTATAATACAAAGCGAATTCCGCGCCATTTCCCACAGAAATGCGAAAAAAGGAAGAAAACATAAGCACCATTAACCGCAGAGAGGAAGCTAAAGAAAAGACAAATTTCTTTACGTATGGTTAAAAGATTCCTTAATAATAAAAATCAAGTAGTATGCTGTGTCAATTAGATAAGAACTGTACTACACTCTGAAATGTTATGTACTGTAATGATTATTAATAACGGGATGAATTAGGGAAATGCTTGTAGATTGATTAGTATAAATATGGCCACTAACTACGAAGCAGTTCTGTTCTGTGTTTTGTGTTAAGAAATGAATATGCAACAAATAATGTTTAATTATTGCATTTGAAAAGAAATGTAGCGCTGATATTTTATGTAAAAATTAAAACGTTTTTTGTTCTTAAAATTTAAGCAATTGTAAAATGAATTAATAAAACCTTTAAATAATATGTTAAATATGTGTTAATATTTTTTTTGAATGTAATTTTTAGATATTTACTAATTTTAGGCTTCCCAACTAAGCAAAATAAAAATAGCACTATGAACTACAGTCTGACTTCCCCTGTAGAAGTTGTTTCTCCTTTAGCTAAGTTTTAATGCAGTAAAACTTACATATACAACAGAAATTTATTTCCTCTGTACAAGCTTTTTTGAATTAAAACAAAAGAAAAAATTCCACACGATTGTTTTTCTTTTAGATCAATAATATCATTTATTTCTGGTGGTAAGCAAAAATTTTAAAAAGGCATACATAAATTCCTCAATTCCATTTAAGGTTTTGTTAAGAAATGAATGTGCAAAAAATAATAAGAACCGGTGTTAATACACCATTATTAAGCTTCCAACACGGCAAAATAAAGTAGGGTAGGGGAATCACATTCACACTTCCCCTGTAGAAGTTGTTTTTCCTTTAGATAAGTTTGAATGCAGAAAAGCTTACACAAGGGAAACTGATTTCCGCTGTACAAGCTTTTTTGAATTAAAATAAGGAAAAAAAAAACTTCCACGTGATTGTTTTTCCTTTAGATCAATAATATCATTTATTTCTGGTGGTAAGCAAAAATTTTAAAAAGGCATACATAAATTCCTCAATTCCATTTAAGGTTTTGTTAAGAAATGAATGTGCAAAAAATAAATAACGTTAAGAACCGGTGTTAATACACCATTATTAAGCTTCCCAACACGGCAAAATAAAGGTAGGGGAATCACATTCACACTTCCCCTGTAGAAGTTGTTTTTCCTTTAGATAAGTTTGAATGCAGAAAAGCTTACACAAGGGAAACTGATTTCCGCTGTACAAGCTTTTTTGAATTAAAATAAGGAGAAAAAAAACTTCCACGTGATTGTTTTTCCTTTAGATCAATAATATCATTTATTTCTGGCAGTAAGCATAAAGTTTAAAAAGGCATCCATAAATTCCTCAATTACATTTAAGGTTGTGTTAAGAAATGATTATGTAAAAAATAAATAAATGTGAAAAACTGGTGTTAATACACTATTTTTAAGCTTCTCAACACGGCAAAATATAGGTAGTCGAACCACATTATACTTCCCCTGTAGAAGTTGTTTTTCCTTTAGATGAGTTTTAATGCAGAAAAGCTTACACATACAACGGAAACCGATTCCCATTGTACAAGCTTTTTTGCATTAAAACTAGGCTAAAGGAAAAACAACTTCTACAGGGTACATTACTATCATATCGTTTTTCTGGTGGTAAATGTTTATGGTAAAAAGAGGAGCTTGATGGGGAAAAAACTGATTTTTAACCGTTTAAGACCCTTTCAGATGCGCTGATATAAGTTTTATGAGACTAAAACAGGAGTTTTACCGGAAAAGTTGCCTTAAAACTCATGCCATACTACTCCTTAAAAAAAAATCGTACGATTTTTTTTAATTCGCTTTTCTCGTGATTTTTTTTCGCATCTAAAATTATTCCGGGCTAAGGAGGTTAAAATAATATGTTCCACAAGTGGAACGTTGGCGTATAAAAGTTGCAAAAACATTCGTAGTTGCATAAGCTTTTCTGCAGTAAAACTAAACAAAAGGAAAAACAACTCATACAGGGTACATTATCGTTCTTTTTTTTTTGTTGGTTCGAATAACGTTTAATGAAGAAAAGGCTTATATGCAACGAGAGTTGATATAAACATCCGCCGTTTTATAGGTCTTTTTTTTTTGCAATAAAACTAAGATAAAGGGAATACAACTTCTACAGTTTACACATTTTTTGGTGGTAAGAATAAGGTTAAAGAGTTTTCAAGATCATTTGAATTTGTAAAGATTTCAAGGTCAGCCAGTTTCAATAAAAATATGATTTAAAATGAACTAATATGAAATATGATAATAATTAAAGAGTATATATATTATATATTTTAGTTAAAACTTCGAATTATTGTTTAATACGAAAACAGATATTTCAAACATGAATGACCATTTCTTAAAATATCGGAATCATTTCAAAACGCGAGCTATGAAATACTGGTGAAAATCTTAACTACATGCAACAAATATGTTAAGAAAAAAAAATTCAGGGCAATTTGCACCCCCTCAAAACTGCATTCCATAACCAACAGGTTCCTTCTATATTCTGGCATTAACATTCCGCAGTCTCGCAAATGACGTCATCCTCTGCCGGATACTTATAAAAAAAATCGCCCAAGTCCGGGCCTGTCGCCAACGAAAATACCAACACAGCAGAAGGCGTAAGTATTTATTTCTTTTTATTTTTTCTCGCCAAGGTTTCATGTTACTACTTTCACCAGCACGAAAGAGTTCTCCCACCTATCGATTATGCAATCAAGCGGTGCAGTTGCGTTGCGCTATGTATCAAAGACCTTTAATAGGAATAGACTGGCACATACGCAATGGACACATACCCAAGTCACGTGGGTTTGGTGCAACGACTGTGTTTATAAAATTATGCAATGAAAATAGTCAGCATTTCAGTTTCATTATATAAAGTATGGATCAATGTTTGGAATAATGATATTAATATGAAAATCAAATGGATATTACTGGCAAAAATACAATTTTCTTTGTTTAAATCTTCGATTAATATATTAGTGTCTAAGCCAAAGCCAGCAATAAGTAGCCAAAATTAGCAAAAATCCTCACAAATTCCACAAATGATATTGGTCCCCTTTCTAACATGTCTGTTTACAAGTTAGAAAGTCGACTTTATTCCTGTCGTAGTAATGTATTCCCTAGCCTTCCAGTTTCGGGATGCGAGACAATCAATAGCTGGGATAAAAATTACACTAGATTTTCGGACATCCGGTGATTTTGTGCACATAACTCAAGGAGTAAGACACATCCCAAGACACGCTACGCGGTAGGTGTTGAAATTTCAGGGTCATTGTTTCGGATTCAGAAAGTTATGCTAACGAAGAAAACGTTTGAAAGTTACTTTCTAATTGAGGGACATCACGAGATTTTGTGCTCTATTTAAAAGATATTGTGCAATATTTAATCCTTTCGCTACGAAGGATTTTTGCTTCCTCGTAATATTTGATAGGAATAACATTATCGAATCCTTTTTAGTTGTTCGGGCGTTTCAGAAGGAAAGGATTACCTCGCTAAGGATTTTTTTTGCTTCCGTAATTGATTCTGATAGAGAATATATCCATCGCTTCCTTTTTGTAGTTGTTCGGTGCGTTAGAGGAAGGATAAAGATAACTTTAAAAGTACATTTCATTGCAGTACGAATTACAAACTCTTATGTAGTTTTTTGCGTTTAAAAATTATATTGCTAATAAAAAAGGTTAAATTATATGCAAAGAAATTAAATAATTATGCGGTTTTACATAAAAGTGGCCTCGCCTCACGTTTATCAACTGAAAATTAAAAAGTTAACGAAATATTCGATGAAAGGAAGTTACTTTGTAGAGACTGATAATGTGCAACTTGTTATGAAATCGAAAACTAGGGTTGTGCAACACCACACGACTTAATCACCACTCAATAAATCGGTACACAGTTAGAGTAGAGTGGTTTCAAACAGTCAATCTGACAGACGGGCCATCTTTTCTAGAATCAGTGGCCCACAAAAGGTGTAGAAAACAAAATCTGTTTCGGATTTTCGATTACATCGCACTACTTTCATTATCTTACGTTTCATATGAAGTAATTGAAAACAAGCACACCATCTGTACTTAAGCGGGAATGTTCGCGCTGGACCGGTGGTCTCCAAAGCAAAGTGCATCAGTGTTAACCCTTGGAGAGAAAAAAATGTTTTCTCTGCCACATTTCTCCGGCTGTATTGAAAATGTTTACAATCGGATTTTTATGTGATAAATGTATCTGACTTACAGGTCTCGACAATCCTACTTTTTGAAATAGTTCGAAATTTTTTAAAATTTTTTAATAAATAATTTTACAAAAAGTATTCTAATCAATTTTGAAAAGTGGGATTAGAGAGACATGTATCTACATTTATTACTAAGAAAAAAAACAGCTTGCAAAAATATTCAATACAGCCGGAGAAATGTGGCAGATAAAATATTTCCCCCTTAAATGGGTATCATATAGTCTTCAAATATGCATTGGGTAGAGAAAATACGACTTGAGTTTAATATGTATAAACATAAATATTAAAGCAGAAAAATCAGAATTATACGTTTTCAATACATACTGATGCACACAGCTGATGCTAATAAAACATTCCTTTTTAATAGACTAAAAGCACAAGTTGGTGCCAAGAAAATGAAAAGAAATGCCGCACTAACAAAATGAAAGCTTTTATTCACACTTATCTGCTGAGTCTAGAAACCAACGAAAAAATGAAAAAAGCAAAGAATAAATTTGTAACTGGTTATAATGGATCGCAAGACTTCCCTCGCAATATATGATGACGGAAATACATTTTTCCACATAAATATCAAATTCGTTTCTCAGCGAAAATTTCTTGAAAATGTCTTTTACTATTCGTCTTGGAAGGCGGCCAAAGAACGGAAACATGAGTACGAACAAAACAAGGAATAGTTAGTAAACATTTCTTTTAGTAAAAAAACTATGTAAAGGACGTTTAAATAAGCATTTCGATGGCTTAACTGATGACTTTTTTATTATTTAATTAAATCATCCGGAGAAATGTGACTAAAATACCAAATTTGGATCGCGCATGTTACAAAATTAGAATAAATAATGTTTTGGTACAATGTGTTGTTTTAACAGAAATAAAATAATAAGATGTGTTAATTCAATGGTAAAAAATAATTTTCGGAGCCTAATTACACCAGCTGTATTGAATATTTTAACAAACTCTTTTAACTAGATAAACAATGGTTGTAGTTAGGCTTCTGAAAGATATTCAAAGAAAGCGTGATGTTATTTTGCACAATTTTTAAATAGAAATTTTTTCATAGTTTATCCACAGAATAGTTTCTTTATATAGTTTTTTTATAGATTATTCACAGTATAGTTTTAATAGTTTTTATAGTTTTAAAGTATTTTTTAAAGCATTTAACTCAATAAGAACGATCGACGAGGAAATTTGCCGTGTGAAAGTAAACTTTCAAAAATAACAAAATATAAAGATCCTAAAACTGAACAATTTATGCAGGACAAAATAAGTTACATGAAAAAAGATTTAAATTCATAAATAGGTCGTTAATGGTTTAATACTACTTAAAATGTTTTGATTAAAATATAGTTCGAAATCAAATAAAGTTACATTTAAGAGTTCGAAAAAGCTTAAGCCAATTAATAATAACTAAGCTTAACTTTATCAATAATACGAAGGCAACGCCACTCAATATGCATTAAGGGGTCTAAGGAGTCTAATGTAAAAATGTGCAACAAAGCAAGCATTGTTTGATCTTTCGTTTCTTTTTTAACTACTCAATGTATAAGTATAATTTTTTATATGTAATTCTACAAGATTTATTTATTAAAAAACATGTTTTAAAATTTATGAAACTTTAGCCAAAACTAAAATAAATTATATTAAACATGAAGCTATTTGAACACATTGTGATTAGGCTTGCGCGGCAAATTGTGAGGTCAAAATTGAAAAAATGACCACGAAAATGATTTTATATTGTACAAATATGTGCAAACAAAGACTTATACCTAAATTCTCAGCTCAATTTTAATTAGAAATTATTTTAAGAACTTTTTTCTAAAAAAATTAATAAAAATTTTAAAATTGTGATTTTAAATTATTTTTAAAATAATTTCTAATTAAAATTGAGCTGAGAATTTAGGTATAAGTCTTTGTTTGCACATATTTGTACAATATAAAATCATTTTCTTGGTCATTTTTTCAATTTTGACCTCACAATTTGCCGCGCAAGCCTAATCACAATGTGTTCAAATAGCTTCATGTTAAATATCATTTATTTTAGTTTTGGCTAAAGTTTCATAAATTTTAAAACTTGTTTTATAATAAATAAATCTTGTAGAATTACGTATAAAAAAATTATACTTATACAATGAGTAGTTCAAAAATGACATGAAAGATCAAACTATGTTTTGTAGTGCCGTCTTTGCACATTTTTAAGACTCCTTAGACCCCTTAAGTAATTGTTGGCGAAACATTCAACCCTGAAGGCCAAGAATGTGTTAATTAATTTCGATGTTTAAGTCGGTATCAATGCAAAGATTAAAAAAAACTTTTACAATAAATCGCAACGATAATATGTATAAATAACATAGTAATTCAAATTATACGATTAATAATTTTTAGAAAATGAGGGAATAATGGCACTTGACCAATTAAAAAGGATTTAAAATTTGACGCAACAGATTCGATATAGGTCACTTTATTTATCCGTTATTTTTACTTTACATATTAAATTTTCTTCTTTAAAAGTAATTTACAAATGAAGGAGCTGTTAAAAAAAACTCACATTAAGTATAACAAGATATATATGGTCCACCATGCATCGGCGACATTTGACAACTTTTGCTTTCATTGGTAAAGTGTTGAAACAATCTCATTGGTTATTTATAACGTCAGGAGCTCCGAACTGCGATTTCATTGGTTGTTTTGCGTTCTTTGACAAAGTGTTGAAACAAGCCCATTGGACGAAATCGCTATGACTGGGACTGTCTCTATATCTTAGTTATACTTTGGAGAATGATAATTTCGCAATTAGACTCAAATGATTAGTCAAATAAAATTGTACAATGAAAAGTTTAATTGAATTTAAATCAGTAGCAAAATCTACATTTTAAAATTTACAGAAAAAATCTAGTTTGATTTATTCAAAACCCAACACCTCAAAAATAAAACGTCAGTGTAAAAATCATAAATAAAATCATCATATCCAAGCTAAGTCACAAAAAATTATAATTCTTCTGAAAAATGCATACCTCATTAACAAATAGATCATTTAAGGCATTTACAAAACAACAACAGATCAATGACAGCGCTTTGACTATCATCTTTTCCCAAAGCAATAAAAACCCAGATAGTCGCAGAAAATGAATTGTTTCGTGACAAAAATAGCACTTTCGAAAAAAGGTATTTTACCCACGGCAAAGGAACAAAGCTTATTGTACCTGGCAAAAAGCCACACTAAGTGAAAAGAATGAGTGCTCGAAAGGAAACATAGTTTCCTGGCATTCAACAAAACATAAAAGAATGATTTCTTAAGAGATAATAAAATCGGTTCCTACTTTTTGTTAGGAAACTAAGGATATAAATCTCATCTATTTATCAAGCGTTGCATTTGTTAAGAACTCATGATTCAAATTGTCGAATCGAAACAATGTATTAAAGTAATAAGTCGAATATTATTAGATGTTACACGTGTCCAATGGTACATACAAAAGAGGACAACAAAAATAACGAAGTCCTTTTTAATTGTTGTTTATCTTTGATCGTAAAATTAAGTATAAGAATTGTTTTTTTGTACGGAACAAAATTATGAAATAATACAGAAATATAAAATTCGCATAAGATGACGTCTTAATGAACCATATTAAATGTTTGGAACAACAATTAAACACTTTAAATTATTTATTAAAAACATTGTATTAAACATGTTAAAAATATTCAAAGTAAAAGTTTTCACCCACTTTTAACCTATATATTTCTTGTGATATGCGATTGAATCGCTTAGTAGCATTAGGAAGGCGGCTGTTTTAATTGAAATAAATTGCTGTACGTGCCAATGGGAGCTTTTACATGCGATGTTAAAAAATACTACTAAGTTATCTTAAGTGATAATTTACGGCAACAAATTTTACCCCACTTGTGATGTGAATGCTCGAATTCGCTTAACATTGACACTATTTGAGAGACTATTATCGATAAAAACGTAAATACGATATTTTTTCCAGTCGTGTGCACTCTTAAAACAAAAGAGTGAAATCCATTCCTTAGGAAAAGTGCATTTTCGACACTGGAAAGGAGTGAAAATTAACTCTTAAATCACTCGTAATCACCCTAAATCGCTTCTAAACGCCTTAAAATCGATCGTTTGTTGTTAAGATTGTCGGAGGTTTAACTAAACAAAAGAGTGAAATCCACTTCTATAGGAGAAGTGCATTTTAGACACTGAAAGGAGTGAAAATTGACTCAGGCTGAGTCAAAAACCGCTCGTTTGTTTTAAGAGTGTGTAAAAGCTCCAATTGAGTTAACATTGTCATTGTGAGCGGCACAGTAAATAAGGCAAAAATAACCGGAACCGTTGTGTGAAACGGACGTACTTTTTCCGGCTAACAGCAGTTTTAGATAGAAAAACCAATAACAACAAAGGGTATGCTTGATTATACATTTAAAAAAGAACAAACGGACTCAAAAAGTACACACTACTGAAAAAAGATATCAGTTACAAAAGAAAAGAACGTTTTTTTAAAAAAGTTAGTGCCACAATCACCCAACTCCATTAGGCCTTACGTAAAGTGACGGAGAGGGGAAAATAAACACATCATTTCCTCGAAAGCTTATAAATAAAATCCCGGAAGGACACAAACATATGATAGCTAAATGCAGGAAAAGGTCTAGCCCATAGAAATATTTCCATACACGAATCTCCTTTCGCTAAAACGTTTAATATCAGAAGCGTAGGGGGAAACTCACCAATGGGACTTAAGCCTCTTTTTTACAATTAACTTATTCATATTCAGACATAAACTGTCAGCAGAAAAATGTTCGGTCTTAGTCGAACAAAAAGGAGCTGGCATCGTTCCACGTATGATAAAAAAAATGTCATACAGAAGAGTTAATTTAGAGCGATTCCTTTCAAACAAATCAGCGGGTAGGGAACTAATGAAGCGGCTAAATGGTTCAAGTTTTCATTCAAGTATGTTTAAAAGATTATTTACATAAGTTGAATGGGTCTTAAAAAGCGGTATTTAACTTGTGTTCGACTTCATATATAATTAAGAGTGATTGTATGACGTTGAATATACTGTGGTAATTTTAGAGTACAAAATTATATCGTCTGTCAAACGACAAAAACACGAATCAGCAAAAACACAGAAGGAAAACTGGATACTATTAAGCTCACCGTAAAACGTTTTTACCTATTCGTGGTATTATCCTTTGGCTAACGATATACATAACGCAATTTTTATTGAAAACAAAATAAATATATTTTGTAACGTATTAAACTGCATAGTAAATAATACACATTTTTGAGAAGATTCCTAAAATAAATAACGTAGATTCTTTGCGCAAATAGTTTATTTGTTGGTACTATTTGCGCCAATAGTCTACGTTGTTTCCTTCGCGAATAATGATAATTTAGTTTTAATATTTAATGATAAACACAACATATGCAAGGTCTTAAGAACTTATACATGATTTTATTGTCGTTATAAAAAATTATATTTCCATTAAATGTTCAGTAATATATAACGATAACATAGACTTTTTATACTAACTATATAATCAAGTTGCATTTTAATACCTTTATCACACTAAAAAATTTAAAATGTATCATAATAAAACAGTGTTTTGATTAATAAATTTCACGATAAATTTATGCCCAAGTTTCTACAAAATAAAAATAAAATATTACTACATACTTAAACGCTGTTGCTTTTATGAAGCTAGAATTAAACAGCTTAAAACGAATGAGCGGAGAAAACTGCACTGCGGTTGTTTTCTCTGCTATTAAAGTCTCCGAGCCGTAAAACTAGTTTTAGGTGTTTATGAGTGATTTTATGCTTAGTAAGGTAAACTCTAGTGCGTCTGTTTGATAAGACCATAATTAAAGTCTGAGTGAAAAGACGAGAAAAAGTTAATATATTGCGCTCTAATTTAGCAAATACACCAGCTCATGTAGTACCAATGAATAGGATTTTTTTTTTGTATTTCTTAAACCATTTATAATGATCATTATATTATTTTTTAAAATAGTTTTGTGAGTCAGTTTTAAAAAAAAAATCGTTAAACCTCAACTAAATTTTTAAAAAAATCCCTGCGAAATTTTTTTTTACATTCAATCAAAGTATTTATTTCTCTCAGAATTTTTTTTATCCCAACTCGAAAGATGTGATGTATCAGCAAATCTTAATGGGAATGATTGGTTGGTTATTATACACATTACACAATAACCAGGTTTTGGAAATCTGAGGTATCCGGTTCGGATTGGGGCTCTTCCGAAACAGTGCGAAACCGATACGAGCACGGCCGACCATGCTTATCAATTTTCGAAAAAGTTTCTTTCCGCCATTTCGGAACACAGCCTACATTTGCTACAACCATGGAACAGAGCCTACATTTTACGAGCTAGCGAAGGCAGTTAAGAGACTGAGATATGTTTTAAAAAGGTAAATTTTATAATTAGAACTTATCACACAAAATAGAATAGATGGGTAAATAGCTGGTGGGAAAAGATGGACGGGTAAGAAAAGCTGCAGTCTATTAATCATGTTTTTAGTCCTTTCATGGGCAAATCGAATTACATTTCCCGATCTATAAGTTATCTTAAGGGTCCAATGGGACATGTAATAATCAACACAATACAATAACTTGATGGAATGGCAATGACCAGTAGAGTTCATAGACCACAGTAATCGGGGAATAGGTTTGACAAAAATGTTATCGTTACTTGATAGATTTTGCTCAAATTGCTCAGAACGAAGGGCTGTAGTTGCAAAACTCCCTTTCCCCAAAGTATAACTAAGATATCGGGTGCGGTCCACTCATTGGCGACCACGTGCAATTGAATTTACGATCGTCAACAGTCGCAAAAGAACGAGTCGGCTATCGTATTTATACTTTGGAGAATGGGGGTTTTGCAAATACACCTTTCATACGATTTGTAATGGAGAAAAATGGAGACAAATTTATTACTTCTTCTAGTTTTAAAATACCATATAAAAAAACCTTCGATAACATTTGTCTAAAGCCTAACCATCCACAAGTTACTGTTGTGATTTTCCGACATAACACACGACTTCTCATTGTAAAAAAAAATATTAAAATCTACTAAAATCTTCTTAAAAATAAGTTAAATCAAATCGAACAATGCAAAAGTTGCTGAACTTAAAATTCCATTTGATAAAATGCATCTTTGGAGTTTGAAGGTTAAATTAGAGGCTTTTGGTGACCTCTTTAACACCATTTTCAAATTTATTGACTTAATTTTTTTAAGGCACGTGGTATCCCTGTAACTAAAATATGTTACAACTCTGTCAAAAGCAAGTTGATAGACGGCGACAGGAGGGGAAATACGATCGATGGACACGAACGGCCATTTATGGTGTGGTAATGATGTAAACGCAATATATAAAAAAAAAGAATCCCACCAATTTGGGACCGTTTCCATCGTTTAACTCCCCCACTAATGAACGGGACGGAAGAGTATCCGAAGAAATCGATATCGACGGGAGACACCAAACCCCCAGAAGACTCGTTGCGCGATATCCGAGGGACACGAAGGGGACCATCTTGTCACACAATCCCTAGGAAAGGAGATTGGAATAAAATAGATGTCGTCGAGTCGAAACTGATGAAGAAATAGTGTGCCGAATGAAGCCATTGAGAGCTTCTGTAATATAGACTGCTGAATAATTATTTGAAGCGTTTTTGTACACAGTAAAATAAATAATAATTGATAGGATAAGCAGGAAATCCACAGGAAAAAGAATTAACCATTAGATTAGAATAAAATGGCAGCATGCACAAAAAAATTCTAAAACCTGTGTGACTCTTTTAGCATTTATGACACGCCCAAATAAAAGTTACAAGTGTAATTGAGCCTGCTGTCCCATAAGGCGGTGCCCATCTATGTTTTTGCAATAGCCCTTTGACCGCAAAATGCTAATAAATAGCAACAATTGTCCATGCCTGACAGTTCGATGACAAACTCTCTGTTCAATTCTCAAGCAAACTCATTAATCGAAATCATTTACCGAACCCCGAATAGGGCTGAGTGAACCCCTACCAGCATAACTACCAGTATTCGAACCCAACTCATTAGCTAAGAAGTCAGACATGCTAACCACTGCAACTACACCAACGCAGCCACACGTCTAAACAAACGGTTGGCAAATTATTTAGATCTACGTCACATACAATAACATACTTGAAAAAGAAAACCTCTTTATATAACTGTAAATATTACCTTGAATCAATTCCTCCCTAGTACCCATAATATAGTGAGTCTCAAAAGTTTAGACAACATACATTTTGATTCACAAAATTTTAATGAAAAGGTTTATTTGAAAAAAATTTTAGTAGTAAGGTTAAGGCAAGTATATATAATTAAAAATAGCATGAATCACAAAGAAAACAACCAATAATAAATTTTAATTGAATTTTTTGTAAAAAGTACCCAAAAAAATCTGTCTCATAAATATAGACAAAATCGATTTAATGTCATTTAATGATCTAATTTCGTATTTTTTTTGCTAGAATTGTATTTCTGTTTGATATTATGAATTAAAAAACACGTTTTACCGTTTAATTTGAACCATTTTGTACCATTCCTGGTTCAATTTTATACCAGATATATTCGAATCGAACTCTAATTTAGTACGAGTAGTACGTTTTGCCTTGGAGAAATAGCACTAATTGGGCTATTTTTTAAACGCCTTCACTTATTTTGGCACCACGCATCTCCATGCGATTCTAACCTCCGAGCGATTGACACAAGTAGAGATTTCGGATAGAGACAGGAAATCGAAGACAGGACTGTTGTTTGATATACACTATCTCGAAATGTCTGTTTCGTCGGAGTGAAACAGCTTCAGTTGAAGGGTTAGATACTAATATTAACGTAACTGGTGTTCTTCTTGTTAGAGCTAAAACTAACTGTATGTTTGTTATTGGCAACTTTGAAACAAGCTAAATATTACGAAGCTTTAGTAATAGGGATAGTGTTTTAGTAGTGCATAAGTTTGAAAAATAGTTTAAGTTTGAATTATCGTCGCACTAGGTTAGAGCTACACGAACCCAACGCATCTGTTAAGGGCGACATCGTATGCAGCGTTAGTAGGTTAGTACTTTGAAGGATATTTAACGTGCACTCCCTTACACATTTTTCGTCAGAAATTTTTGTCTGCACGGGCCGTTTATAGATCAGCAGTTATTTTTTGACTATTCCCGGACCCGAACCTGGGACCTTTCGCATGCTAGGCGAGTGCCTAACTGACTGGGCTCCCCAGCCCACTTTGAAAAATAGAGAAGTGACAATCTCTATCCTTTAATTCATCAACTAATGAACATGTTACAAAAGTATTATTAAGAAACCTTATGTCAACGTAAACATGCGCTAGAACTACAAGAAGACAATTCGTCACGGAACCCTTAATTCTGAAGGACAAGCACGACACCTGAACGGGCACCCAACCCAACCAAACGGCGACACATTATTCGGAATACTGGACCACGGCGAATTTAGTGTGAAGCACAGGGGCATTCTTTTTTTAAGAAATCGTTTTTATGATGGTGGTGTCAAAGACAGTATTTCAGCCCACAGTCCCTCATGACTACTTTAGTCTGTACTGTAGGTCAAAACCTTACCAACCGAGCTTTCCAGTTTCTCGATATTAACAAATCAAATACCAATATGAAGCTGCCATCTAAAAATAACCAGCAAAAGTAAATACATTAGTAAAAACAAAAACAATTAATGGGCTCTTCAAACATCATTATTTCCAAACATGAAATCTATAAATAAAACAAATTCATCATTTGAAAGCAATATTGAAGCACAGTTTTCCATTTTTTGACAACAACTTTCTCGTCAGAACTAATACCAGCACGGCTTCAAATCGGAGGAACACTGCACTAATTACATAATAAATAGTACCAGACCTAGTATACTTTACTTCTGAGGAACATAAATATACGTTAGGACACTGAATATTAAACTCACGTGAGTTATAAGTGGATGCTGAAGCGAATACGTCAGACGGGGGCGTTTTGAGATTTAATCCTACCTGAGGTGGGGGCGATAGAAAATCCGAAGGCGGTTTGATCAGTCAACAAGTTTTTATGCTAAAGTACACACGTGCAGTGAAAGGGGGCTAGGTTATATTAAGAGAAAAGGTCAGTCCCATAGCAATAAAGTTTTATTATTGAAATCATATCTGTCAAAGTAGTACTTAATTTATAAATTTAACCACCAGGTGTAAAAATAGTATAATAACAAACAAAAAAATTACATCTTAGGAAACATATCATCTGGTAGTTTAGTAATTAATTACGGATATCATAGTTTGTCAAACAATCTCGATACTGTTTTAAAAAGTAAAATAATCTTTCAAAATTAATATTTAAATTGTAGGGGACCATGGTTTAATTTCTAATTGTTTTGTTATTTTTTGCTTCATTAGTAGTTGCGCTTAACCCGTCGAAAAGAGATAGCCTAACGCCTAGATTATTTTAAAGTTAACTTGCATCAAATGTAGGATTTTTTTTTTCTATTTACAAAGATAATATATCAACAAAATATTTAACTATAGTATAAAAATTAAATTACTTCTCACATCTTTTTTAAACATTCTCGAAACAAAGAAACACAACTAAAAAAACAGCACAAATGAGAAAAAAATCCATTAAAACTTAAAATGACATCCTTAAAACTTTTAAATCAGAACAAATACGCTTTTTCAAAGCTTACTTATAACCTTTAAAAGACGATTTTCCAAGTTCAAGGCGTTACCCAAAACCCCAACCCTTTCAAGCATTCCGTGCATTTATTATGTATATGGATCAGGTGAAACTAACATTACAGGCAAATGGTTGTCTAACAAAGCCGGGCGCTACCAAAATAGACAAAGGCCATTACCTAATTGAGATCTCGAAGCTTTTCTGCTCGAAATACCAGCAGCCAGAAAAACGTGACAAATAAAAAAAAAGCTGGATTTCTTTATGCAGTACAATGGTAATAAAGAAATATACTGATGTTTTACAAAAAAATAAAAAATAAATAAAAATAAAAACTTAGCAATGTTACTTTAAATACGGTGGACATAAATGACAGAATTCAAACGTTATAAACTTTTATTAAATTCTTAAGAGCCAACAAAACCTAACTAACTTTCGAAAAGCAAAAGACAAACTGAATTTTAAAAGATAGAACTGCGCGAGACGTTAGACAAGTCGTCGAGAGGGGAAAAAAACAAATACTCTCGTGAAATAATTCCGCACAAAATCATGATACGGAATAATTTGGCTACAACTTTTTATATTTAAATAAATAAAATAGTTATTTAAGCAACTAGTTCCGAAAATGATACTTTATTAAGCGAGTGGCTTTTTATTTCACGAGCGAGGTACGAGCGAGTGAAATTATGACACGAGCTTAATAAAGTATTATTCGGAACGTGCTTGCTTACAATATTTTTTATAATGACGTGCAAAAAAGTATTTCTACCAATGAGTGATTTTCATGACATCCTTTAGTTTCCATGGAGATATTCGAAAATGCAAAGTAGTGAAAGAAAAGTTGCAAAATACTTTTCTATTTTGAATCAAAATAGTATTTAGATTAATTAGTGCTACCGAACATAGGTGAAAATGAATTTGAAATGATGTTCGACCAACTTCCAGATTAAATTAACAAAGCAGCTAATCAAGTTTGGTCGAATCTTATTCCAGAAAAGTATTGTTTGGAGTGAAATTTGTGTTCTTACTTTTATCTTATTTCATTTCCTTTAATAATTTTTGTAATACTTTTAGTTTCCATGGAGATTAGAAAATGCAAAAGTAATGAACCAATAGAATTAACTGAGTTTCGTGACCATTTAGTTTCCATGGAGATATTCATGACATCATTTTGCTTTTCTACCAATCAGATACTCTTATTTACTTTACCACACTGTGCCGAAAATGAAACTTTCGCTCACTGCCTGTGACGCAAGCACGTAAAGTGTCATTTTCGCAACGATTTATGAATGAATATGATATAAAAAAGTGAACTTTTTTGCACGTTGTTATAAAAACTAAATTAGTAAACAGCAACATTATTAATTATAATTGAAGCAGCAATATTATCTCGCAAAATGATGTGTGATTTAAGAATCACCTCACAACATCGGACATAAATATACTCATTTTATATTTGAAGAGTACAGGGGAAAAACCGCTTAGTTTCGTAGAAAACTTTTCTCATCAGGCCAATTTGGCGGATAGCGAATAAACGCCTAAACTGGTGTAAAAAGAAACCAGTTTGAAGACATTTGTTTTACCGAGATTCAAGCGATGCACGATTCCGACGCTCGAACCAAGCGAAGAAGAAAGAGAAAGCGGTTTCCTGTAGCCAATGTCCGCCAAGCAGACACAATTACAGGACGACTCCTAATAAATCAAGCTGTTCTTCCCCTGTACTTTTCATTTATCTAAGAATATAACCAAATCATTATTTCTTAAACTAACTACCATCGAACAAAAAAAATTTCATTATCGGAACCTTGACCAAGCAAACAAACCGTCTATGTGCTTCGACAAACATATAATATTCACCCCCACTCTTTAGAAGCGCCCACGCAGAAGCATTTAGCAGCCTATTTTGAAAAGAGTGTAAGAGGCATTGTCAGAAAGATGAACTCGTAGAATGATTTTAAGGGTTTCTACGTAGTTTTGAAAATTCCAATTTAAAGAGAAATCCAACGAATTCCAAGGTTCAAGAATAGTAAAAAGTAGTAGGGTAACAAGTACAGTGATTGGTCTCCGTTAGGACAGTGATTGACCCCCATAAGAACAGTGATTGACCCCCATAAGAACAGTGATTGGCAACCTCGCTGACATTGAGACATATTTCTTTAGCGGCCATATTGCTTTTCCGATTGTTGGTGCACTGCTGCCAACATGACCAAAGTTAATGGCTGGTATTTTAAAAACCTTTGTCACACCTATTTTGCATTTTGGGCTTTGACATCTTATTATTTTCAATAATGACTGATGGGGGGGGGGGGCAATCACCGTGAGGATGCCAATCACTGTCTGTAATCGTTTACTCGTTACCCTATCATATTACTTGTTGAAAGACACAATCAGTATTTCGTAAGCTAATGTAAAAAAAAAACAAGTTCTACAGGCACTAAAATAGAATTAAAGACGTAAAACGATTGAAGTACAGCCCAATTATTGCTAATTCGAACTAAATTACGTTCAACATGCTCCACGAGACCCTTTCGGATACATAGAATCATATACCTATTCTACACCTGTAATACTAACAAAATATATGCTGTACCTCATACTAACAAAACAAAATTTTAAAAAAAATTACGATTAGAACGGATGTTGAAACGGGTGTACGGACACACGGAAATCTTCACGATAACAATATCATTTTTTTTATTCTAATTAAAAAACGGAAAACAAGTTAAAAACCAGTTACATCTTTCTCAAACACCACCAATAATATATCCAGTGGGCACATCTGCCATTCCCGACAGCTAAATATCATTCCAAACGGGGCAATACGGCACAAATGGGATTCCACTAGACGGCCCCAACAAAAGACCCCCTTCCACCCCCTTTAATTACCAGGGGAATGGGCGACCATCGTTTGGCCCCAGAATTAGTTTGTACTTGGTGGCGGCATTTTCGATGACCGTTTAAAGGACCGTATTCTAGGAATGTGCTGCCGTGGGGGGAGGATACACAAATTTTATTCATATGGTATAGGACGGGGTAAAGTGGACTATCGTCCAAAGACACGGTTTTCCCCAGAGATTCGTTTGAATTTTTGTGTTTCCCATTGCACCGAAAAGATATAAATTACGGTAGAACTCCAAATATCCGAAATAATTGGGACTAACTACATTCGGATAAATATGGAAATTCTGATAATTGGAGTTAATCCGATGAAATAGTATAATAAATTTAACTTTTTATATGATAGACGAGCACCTAATATAAAAGCAGGAACAGTTTGTAGAGTACAGAAGTTCATATTATGTTAATTATAAACTTTTATTTCATGTTGCTGTTCGTCTCTGTTGGATGTCATTGCAAAAATAATCACCAGGCAAGACATCCATCAAAGACGAATCGTGAAAGACACCTAAAATTCGGATAATCGCAGAAATGCTACGGATCGTCAATCGCCTGAATCTTGGTAGCTAGAAACAACAGAGATAGTAGTTAAAGTATTAGAGTGGAAGATCACGTAACCTACAACACTGGCTTCATTGGGGCTCTTCTGGGAGCTCCTTGCGCGTCCCGTCGTTAGCATTGGATGTCACCTGATCTGCCACTCTATTACTTTAACTATGATCTCTGTGGTATTAACTGGTTTCCTTACACAAGTTTAGGCGATCACTCGCTATCATCGCCAAAGTGGCCTGCTAAGGAAACTTCTCTACAAAATCAGTCGGTTTTTCCCGTGTACTCTTCAACTGTTACACCGATCTGTTTATGATATACATCGATGGATCTTTTAAAATGTGAACATTTAATTAATTTTAACTTGAAGAGTTATTTGTTAGATACCTCACTTTTCCGCCCACAGTGCGAAAATAGGCATTCCATTCCGCCGCAGCTATTCCGTGGAAAAGAGCTGTCTTAATGATCGCTTTCGGTGGAATGCGGTATTTTGCATGGAATAACAGTTGTTGATGCGTTTGAGGAGTGATAAATTACGTTTTTTAAGTGAAATGTTAGCGTTTGCTTTGCAGACAAAAGCACTACTTTTTCCAAAAGTTTTGTATGCGGAATAAATTACGTTTGATAAAAATGTGAGAAGTAAATGGTGTTTTAAACTGGTCTGTCGTCTATATTTTGTTATAAAAGTTGGTTTTCGCACTCATGTAACTTTTTTTAAACTTTTTATTTAAAATGATCATCTTACAAGTCAAATTAAAAGAAAATGATAATCTGTAAGCACGTCGTGTTTTTAACTAGATAAATTCCTATTTTCTCTCTAACAAATAACTTATTAAAAAAAGTGTTTAGTAACTGATTTTTCGATGTAGATTAATTAATCATATGTGTGGATCCTGTTTTTTTTGTGTGTCTGGTTTCTAAATCCAAAAATAGCTTGATCTTTACCTAAATCCCTAACAATTTCGAGCACTAGATAAACGGCATTTCTCACACAAATTTTTTCTAGGTTTTTAAATTAATCACCTGAAGGTTTATTTTTATTACTAAACCATTTCTAAAATAAACTATGTAAAAATACACAAGTCCAAAGATCAACTAACTACATGTTGTTTAACAAATCCTATGAGGTTTTCGAGTTTAGAAACATCTTCAAAGCATCGAAAATAAAAGAAAATTTTAAAAACAATTCTCTATAAAATATGCAAAATGCAACATATTACATAGAGAATGTCAGCCAAGCATTTATTTTTTTTCTGTTATTTCAAACCTACAGCTTGCAGATAAGCGAATTTCGTTTTTCAAATACCTTCTCGGGAGAAGAGCCAAAACCGTTGCGGATTAATTGAACCTCTTTTAGCTGTTTTTTTTTTTGTTGCCTAGGTCATTGTTTTACCAGCTGCAAGCTGTTAAAAAATCACACGGGGCTTACAACAAACAGACAGTTGAACATTTGGTTTTTTTATAGGTCAAGCTCTCTTTCTAAGCTGAAGCAGTAAAAAAAAATTACCGTTTCGCGAAACTTTGGGAAGAAAAATAGTCAATGAGCCAGGTCGACTGTGGGTCTCCAAACCACAGCCATTTTCTAAGCCACATTTCTCCGGCTGCATTGAATATTTTCACAAACGTTTTTGTGTGTATGTGATTAATGCAGCTGATTTACAGGTCTATCATTCTTTTTGAAATTGGCTCGAATATTTTGGGTAAAAAATTTTATTGAAAATTAAACAAATATATTCGAACAAATTTCAAAAAATGGAATTATAGAGAACTGTAAGTCAACAACATTTATAAAAAAAATACAAATAAAAAAGCATCTGTAAAAATATTCAATACAGCCGGAGCAATGGCTAAGGAAATAATTCCCCCCATTGGATTAGTACACAGGCACTTTGATTTAGATACCCGTAGTCGAACGGGCGCATTCGCCCTTAAAGATGTAAAAAAAAAAGTAAGTGACCCCGATTCCATTTTCTTCTAGCTCCTGTCTGAATAATTTTCTTTAAAACTTAGTCATTTTACGCCGTCCAAAGGTCGTAAAGTAGAGTTTTATCACCGCATGTAAGTGACAGTTCTCCGTTGTTGCGTCTATCGAGAGACGTTTTAGAGGTAATTTTTCTCGGAGGGGCTGATCCCTGACACTTTATATTGTGGATCCAACATGGAGGTATTTGGGGGGATAAACTCGGGGCTGTGTTGGGATCCTTTTGAGTCCGGGAAATTATAGAATAAAATTTTATTTTCTAGGTAGACTAAAGTTAACTCTTTTATTCGCGAAGAATTTGCAGAGGATTGTACTAGTCACAGAAAAACCATGAATTCTTTTACTCGTTTTTTCTTTAAAAAAAATTAAGTCGTACAATTTAATGTCTGTTACTAACCATACATTGCATACCCAAAAAATTGTCGGATTATGTATTTGTTTATTGGAAGTTCAAATTTGTACTGATTATTTTTGAAATCAATGTTTATTTTGATAAACTCGAAAAAGCTCGAAATTGGATAGATAAAATATTTCTTCAAGTGTAATGTATTTTATAAGACAGGAAAACCTAAGAAAGGTTTTTAAAAAAAATATTGTAAAAGAACAAGGAATATATAGTGACATATTTGGTTGTAATACCCCATTATCAATAAACATTTGCTATTCTCGAATTGCCCTGGAAAACATTCTGCACAAAAAACGATTAAACCAATCCATTACAACTTAAGGTTTTAAAGAGCCGGGCAAAAATTGTCTCGAGTATCATTGTATTTGAAATTAAATCAGTAATAAAATGCAATGGTTTCGAAATGGGCTTTTATTTATGAAGTTAACATCAATACGTATCTGGGGAAAACTGAAAACTATCATAAATAGAAAAGTGCTCCCCAAAGCTGCCTGTAACAAAAAAAAAAAAAAAAAAAAAAACGCCTTTTACAGCATTATCCAAAATTTAAAAAAAAAATACCAACCTAGGATAATTCTTCTACACACAGCTAAAATAAATATATTCTTTAAAATGTAAACTAAGAAAATGAAAAAGTCAAATTTTACAGGCTTAACTTTAAAAAAAAAAGAAACTTTTAAAACTCATAAATTTGCCCTTTCACCAAAACCTAGTATCGATTTTAACCGATTAAATAAAAGTTTCAACTTCACCTGCATTTCAGAATAATGGACCTCGACACCCCCCCTTGCCATTAATCTCCCTCCCACTTTTATTAAATCAGCCCACAATTTCTCAACCCCCCTCCCCCCACTTCAAGAGACAAGTTGCCAGGCGCCAGTTCCGCTTCAACAAAAACAAACCTCCGAAATCGCCAAGTTAGATAGAATAAAAGCGCCTCCTAATTTTAAGTAAGGGATTGGTTTGATTAGTTAATGTTTAAATATTAATATTATGTTGCTCTTCCCCATATTGAAACTTTTTGGAGTTCTTGAGGAAAGTCCATTGTGAAGCCCTATACGATCTGAGCTATAGAATTGTGCTGGTATTAAAGAGAGCTCTTCAAGCTTCAAAAGCTGTTCAAAAATATTGATACCGACACAGGTGACTTGTATCAGTAGTTTATTTGTATAAAAAATGACGTAGTTGTTGAGGAGTTGCTGGCATGGATGCTGTTTAAGACAACTTTTTCGATAAAACTCTTAACATTTAGTCTCATAACCTTAATTCAGCGCCATTTGAAGGGGTCGTAAAGAATTAGAAAGTGAGAAGTTTAGGACATACGACTAGGACCACCAAAGCAGCTGTAACTATAGCATTACGACAATGGACAATTCGAACGGGGCGGTTTGTTTGTGGGAAAGAAGACAATGCTTGACGTAACAGTGGAGTCGCTGTAGGCGTGACCGTTCTAGTTTAAGCAAATAATCAATTTGCGTGTTTTGTTGGTGGGGTTTAAGACAACAGTTGTCGTAATTGGAAGGTCAATGTAGACGTGGCTGTTGCAATTGACTATGGCAGTTTTAAAGTACAGAACTCCTCAATATACACAGAGCATTTCATCGGTTGGATTTATTCATCATCCACGATCTTATGGAAAAGATAAGGACCGAATCAGCCTAGATTAAAGAATGCTTACATACAAAACCCGGATGACAGCATGGTCCCATAAAATCTCACTGTTTTATGTTTTAGCACACTGTCATTCATAAGCTTAAGTTCGAAGTAGTTCACTGCAATTTGAAGTTTCGAAAATCGTTTCATTATTAAACAAATGGCCAGAGACAAGAAACCAAGAATTCTTTATGTCCACCAGGCACCATACTCCCTACACTCTTAAAACGAACGAGCGATTTTAACTCAGTCTGAGTTAATTTCACTCCTCCAGTCTGGAAAATGCACTTACCCGGAATTAGTGGATTCTTTGTGTGTTAAGCCTCCGACAGGATCACTCCAAACGAGTGATTTTAACTCAGTCTGAGTTAATATTCAATCCTTTCCAGTGTCGAAAATGCACTTCTCCAACTGGAGTGGATTTCACTCTTTTGTTTTAAGAGTGTATACAGAAAAAAAAACATTACTTAAAAAAGTCAAACTGAAATAAAATTCCGATATTATTCAACCAATAAATTACAGACAACTGCACCATCGATTTCCCCAAACCAACACTAATTAAAACTCTAAATCTGCCTGAAGTGGCGTATTTCCGCCAAGTTGGCACTGCCGAAAATGGCTCGGAGGCACCTCTTTGTCTACAGCCGACAATTACGAGCCAGAAGGGTTATTCGGGCAAAAGCCATTGTTTCGGTCTACGAGACCGTTTTATATCGATTTCCCCACCCCCACCATGCCCCCTTTTACGGCCATTTGTGTCTCTGGCACGCTGTAATGTGTGTCACCGCTTTTTAAATTTCTTTTATACGGGCAAAGAAATGCCCCTTGAGCGCTCGCTTTATGGGGAATTGGAAGATAAAGTGAAACTGTTTTACTACTAGTGGAGAGAATTAAACACATTGTGGGGGGGTGTGGGGGGGTTGAAACGATGTAACAACCCCCGTGAATTTATGTTTTACTTGGGTATTCCAGATTTGCTTTTATAGGAATTCGATCTAAAGTTGGAATTTCAAATTGATTTATCCATTTCAAAAGCAATAAAGCAAACAATGCTATCATTATGAATAATTTGGTGGGAAAATCTAACAATGTTTTCAAGAAAAAATATCTATCTCTAAATATTTCTTTTGAGGAAATTATTAAGAAACAAATGTTTCAGTGTGGATACCTTCTGAGACTCAATAGTTATAGTGTTTTCAGTGAAAAAAAATTATTTTCTTTGAAGAGAAACATTGAAATAGATATATATAATAAAATAAAAATAAGAACGTTTAAAGACGTAAGGTAATAATACTTAACAAATAATAACGTACAAGTTCTTTTATAATATTTAAGGTTCTATTAACTTTTAATATATCCTTAGAAAAATTAACTAAAAAGTAAAATTCCAACGAATGAGCTAAATTAGACCGTTATGTTTCTTCCCCGTGGCAACTCAATTGTAAACAAAGTTATATAAAATTAATACTACAAGAGTTTTTTCTTATTCACAATCACAAAAAATAAAGGTAAAATAAAACCCCTCACATAATAGTCAAAAAAATATGATGAATTTCGGCAATCGAAGCAGCACTTGTTAGGCCCACTTAAAAAATAATAAGGGAAGAAGAGTCGAAAATTAGGATGATGAAAAATTTACTTAATGATGAAATATGTGACCCAAAGAAAGAGAAGTGGGGAACACCAAAAAGAGATCCAATTACACGGTAAAAAAAATAATAGCCTAATTAGTTTAGCAGAAGAGATCAGGTGTTTGAACACCAAAGTTAAGGACCAAGTATCAAATTTCTTTCTAAAAAAATATGTCCGAAATATAAAAGAAAGATTTTATCCGCTGTTTTTGCTACACGTTTTATCGTTCGATATCGATCACTATTTTGAGTGAAAACTTTTTGCATTGAATGCTACGTTTAATATACAAAAGGGGAATAATTAAAAATAAATATTCATAACAAGAAAATTGCCGCTTATTTGAATAAACGTTCTAAATTAAATGGTAAAGTTGTGATGAAACTAAATTATTTGGTAAGAACTGGAAAACTTGAACATTAAATTACAAGTATTTTGTGTTAAAACCATTAAAAGAATGATATACATGCAACACAAACTTATATGGCAAATGTAAATTAAATTACATAAACTTTTTTATTAGAAAATCAGCTAAGAAAAATTTTGTTTCGAAATAAAAACATTCTTCATGATGCAGTATATCTATAATAATAAATCTGTTGTGGCTATCTTTATTTTCTCGTAAAATAGGTTACCAAGTCCGCTAAATGTATCGCCAAATTACTGAGTCGCCAAATAATATAGATATTTTTTTTATACGTTGTTTCGTAAGTTATCGCGCTATAAAGCTGTCTCGGAGTGTTATGAGGGTGGGCATTATAAAGCGTATTTTTGACATATAAGTTACGGGATATAATGCTTCATAATGGAAGGGAACAACGACATAAACTTATACTACCCTATAGCAGATTAAATGATAAGCATACTTGAATCAATTGGATATTTTTTAGGCCACGTGAAGAACAGGAATTTATTTTCTAGTAAAACTAATAAAAATGAAAAGCAAACTAGAAAAACTAGTTTACATCAAATATAATAAAATATTTCCGGATATATCTTTCGCCACACATGAAAACTTCCCAAACTTATGAAAATTGAAGGCAATATTTCAAACATGATCCAGAATCTAAGAAATATTGCATCATACATCAACACTATGAAGTTCCAGAATCAACTAACACGCAAGAGCGGATATTATTAAAATCCTCCATCATAATTAAGAGTCTTCAGCTTGAAATTCGACTTTCAGTTTATTTGAACCGCTAAATGTAAAGCTCAACTCCTTAGGAGAACTTTCCGAATAGCTTTTTCTTTCAATAATTTATCATATGGAGAAGCATGTAAGGAAATTGTCTAGTAGACTTAACCTATTTTTAGCATTTGGCTATTTATTTACAAATTGACTCTAAGAGCGATTAATCAAGCTTCTCTTTTTGCAGAGAAGAAAATATTAATATAGGTAGCTCCTAATGATATAACTCCGATAATTTAACTACTACTCATCATGTTATGGGAAAGTCTTCTGGAAGGATTTTTGGTTTAAGAAAATTCATACATTTAAAGAAAAATATAGCTTGTGGGTTTATGACAATGTGAACACATCTGTCATTATATGTAAATTCTACAGAAAAAAAAAGGAGACGACTTTATATTGCATTGCTTTGGGTCTTTTTGGGGTCCAAATAAAAAGTGGTACAAAAGCCAAGTGAATGAACAGTACTTTTACCAGTGAATGAACACAAAACTGTCCAGTCAATAAACATGTTGGATTTTAACTAATGACCAGGACAACCAATCATATGTCAGATAGCTTCGTACTAGATGAAGGAAGTCAGTGTTGCCAATCTATCCAGTGGAATGATTTTTAATCCTTACTTTTTAAATGTATTTACCAACTGTTCATTCACTGGGGCCTGTTCGTTCACTGGTCAGTCTACCCTATATAAATATTTTGATTCTAACTAAATATTTTTAAGCAATATCTTAAATTTTTTTATCCAAGATAGTAATGAAGTTTCAAACATTGAGGCTTCAATCAGAGGTGCGAATATGTGATACTTACACACGGAAGTACAAATAAATATTGATTTATTTTTGTACATTTGATAAATAAATTATTTCTGTACCAACTGAAGACTAAATTTCAGAACAACAGACTAGAAAAAATAGGAATTTTAAAGTCAAAGCAATATTAAATTAATATGGATTGCAACTTGTAGCGGTGGTTAAAAATAAGTTAAGCAATTAGCTCGAAACAATAATGAAATTATGTGATAAAATACAAAATTTAATTCATTTTTATACTTCTATTCTCGATTGATTTGGACTCTGAACATTACAAATTCATGCACATTGTACCATACATTTCAATAGAATCCATTATACATCACTTGAAAGCTCATGACACAGTTACAACTTATCTCTTTTAATCTTTAAATTATTTCAAAGTACTTAACTTTAAAAGGAATTTGATCAAATAAAAGTGATAATCAAATCTTTCTACCGACTTTAAAACGAACACGTTCAACAAATATTTGATAAAAATAATTTTTTTAAAAAAATGCAAAGTTTCATTTTGACTTTTCGACTTTTAAAAATTTAATCCAATTTCTACTTTTAGAATAACGATTTGCTTTAGCTTTTTAGGTTCACATTAGAAGGATGAAATTCAGACACGGGCTATCAAGACCCCTTATATAATTTTCAAAAGTAATCTTAAGTTACTTAGACAAACTTTTCGTACCAGCAAAAAGTTTTAATGAATTTTGAAGAAAGGTGAATGTGCCATTGAAAATTCGCTTTTCTCCGTAAGAAGAGAAATACAGATGCACCGTGTACTTTTATAGTACCCGTGAGAGCATAAAAAAATAACCTTATAAGAATAAACTGGAATTCAGCTTCTTTTAACTTTCAATGAAGATTCGTTAAAAATTGAACAACGCATTTCCTGAGAGTAGAATACTAAATGTAGTTTTTGTATAGCAAGTCAGAAACATAAAAATAAAAGCGGAAATTAATGTCCTGGATAAACTTAACCTCTTAAGACTCAAGCAAAATTCCACACGTATATTCTTAATCTAAACATAATTTTCATCAAATATATGCTAAAAAGTATGTTTTTCAAAAAGATTTTTAAAAAATATGTTTAATAGTTACTTAGGGACACGCCATTAAACTCTAAGAATACACATTTTTTTGTGCTATAAATGCAACAAAAAATGCCGTATCACATATTTGTAGTTGAAAGATTATTTTAACATTGTTTTTAATGCAAAATGCCTTTAAAATTAACTACTAAAATAACTTTTTGAAAAGTTAACTACTAATTCAAATAACTTTTTTAAAGAACTCTAATGTCGTATTGGCCCGTTCAACTTCATTTTTTTATATAAATAAATGACTCATACCTGTAATCAAAGGCTGAAAACTGATATTTGGATCTTCTTCTATCGGATCAGGTCAATTTTGGAACTAATTAACGTGTTAATTGTTTGTGGGGAGATTTTAAAAAATGTCCTCAAATGAGGACGACAAGTCGCAAGAGGTTAATTTAAAAGCAGTACTGTTGTAATAGTACTTTGTACTTTCTACATATAAATAAAACTATTTAACTTTCAATTATCTTTTATGAAATAAATTAATAGAAGAAGGCTATGAAAGTATTGCGATGGGGTCGAAGATACGAAATAGAGATTGTGTTTTCCACACGTTTTTGGAAGGTGCTGATTCTAAAAAGTTTTCTGTCAGTCTAAAACCTCTCTACAGCTCGAAATAAAAGCGCTATAAACGTCAAATTTGGTACACGGGTTCCTAGTACCTTTCAGACGTCATAATAAGATTTTCGAAATCGAGCATGCACAAACGGTAGCGTCATTAAAAAAATATTTTTAAATTATTGAAATTACCTAATAGGGTATTTAATTGCTTTTAAATGTGCGTTGATTTATTGAATGGTAATTGAAAAACATCTAGTGTTACATACTACTTATTCAAAGTTTCAAATTCATTATACTGTATTTAACGAAAATTGGATACACCAAAATCAACTTTAAAGTGCGTAATAAAATCTATTTAAAAAAATCTGCGATTTATCCTTTAAGTATGTTAATTAAATATTCTTCGAGTAAAGGTTTTCATTAGATAAATGTGGAATTGCTAAATCGAACTATTATAACAATCACATGCCTGAAGTGAAGAAGTTCCTACACTTTTGGTGAACTTTATGTTCACATCAGTACACCTGATTATATAGCCGAAAATCATCCGAGACATTTTGTTAGAATTGGTTTGAAATACGGCCTTTTTTTAAGGTTAAATGTACTCGACTACTGGATGAATGTCACCTTAACAATCAAACGTGATATAGAGTTACTTTGAATTTCACAATAAATGTAAAATACCCTAACTTTCCTTTGTAATCGGAAACAATGCATTTCGTTCTAAATCGCCTTATACAGATTTTTGCATAAATAGGAAAATCGTTTTAGAATCCCAACCATTACCAATGCAAACAAGACAGATAATTAAACATTGATTGCTTTTCGATTCAAATGCGTTCAGGGTACTTAACTCGTCAATCGATCTTTTCTAAATTATCTGTTCAAGAAATCATCACGCAAGTCCATCAATAAATTGGGTACTACGGTTATAATTTATCCTGGGTTTTTCTCGCCAAATTTCCGATCCATGGCTGCCAAATATATTTCAATTGCATCGAATTCATCGTGACAACTTTTACATTCCGTTTTAATACTAACAAAAACTATATTATAAACAGTCAAATTATCTGTTGAATAAAAAGTAGGGAGGGATGTCGGCGACATTAAAAATTTGTTGGCAACGAATCGAACTTGACGCCATGGTGGAAGCTCCCTATAACAAGGATATTTCCAATTAATCCTAGCATTAAATTTAATGGTAAGAGATCACGAAGATAAAGGCGTAAGTACGTGAAGAAATATTGTTAAACACTTCGTAATTTAGTCGTTTTTAACGACACATTTTTAATTGATTTTAGTATTTAAAGTGTCATAGTGCATGTATAAATGCAATTCTACAAATAATTATCATATTTAGATGAATATTCATGTGAATCAAAGTGGCTTTGTTTGCAAGAAATTTTATAAAATATTTTTTGTAATATTTTACTTATCTGGATAAAGGCAAAAAAAAAATAATCATTTGACAATTTGGAAATGAGATGTATAGTTTAAAAATGTATAATCGAAGCATGCAAATTTACGTTTATTACGATCAGAGGCTAAGCATTTTTTTTCCTGGTTCAATAGGCATATAAATACTTTGTTATTGATAATTTAGATATCTTTTACGACACGCAAACCAATAAAAAACGCATATTTACTTTGGCACAAACTTAAAGGAACCCCATATCAGATCGGAAATAGTTAACCTTTGCAGAACAAATACCCCAAGTTAAGGTTCTTCCATCTTATCTACTTTCTTGTATTACTTTCTTCTGCAGCGAAAGACAAATAGCACAAGAATCTAATAAATCCGGTAGAATTCTTAATAACATACAAGAGTCTTCTGCAACGTGGTCCTAGATATAAGAAAAAGAACTACTCAACGGGAACAATTCTAAATCAATCCTGAAAAACGATTCCTTTTTGCTAGTTGAAAGTGAAATACTTAATGCTCTTTTCAGTTGACGTACTTATTAAGTCGATTTGTTCTGAACACGAATCTACTTGCGGAAATTACATTAGGGAATAAATGGGAGAGCATTTTAAATGGTAAAGCGATTAAAATGAGTTTAAATTGAAAAAGCACTTCAAGAAATATTTAAGATTCTGGGTGACAGTTACTATTACAAATCTACTCATTTATTATTTGACAAATTTAGAAAACGATAAGGAAATATTATTGAATTTTTAAAGAAAAATAATTTGTTCAGTTTTGACTTTTTAAAGTTGAATATTGAATAAATGTTGTTCTTGGAGCTCTATTTTGATGCATGAATTTTATGTAGAAGTGGGTCTATCTATGTAACAGTTTCTATTACAAACCTACTTGTTTATTATTATCGATGAGCAAAGCAGAATATAGAATTCGCAAATATGGCCAACTGCTACAAACGATTACAATATCACAATGAAGTATCATCGGCTCTTCAAGATTAGAGAACTTAAATATGTCATAACTAAGTCACATATTTTAAAGCATTTCATCCTTTAAAAAAAAACTTATAAAATGAAAAAAAAAATATAAAGACAAGTAAAACTAAAAGAATTGAACAATTTTACCTCAAGTTCTGACCATAAATGCAATAATGGAAAAATATCACGTTCTTCTGGAGTTAAAACGTGAAGTAAAAAGTAAGAACGATCGTCAAGAAGCCAAAGAGGATTTCGGTACATAGAAAGTAATGGAACGATCTTAACGCTGATCCAAATGAGGAGCGTGACCTGGAACTATACCGATTCTATAATGTCTACACTCTTGTTAGAAAAAGGGCATATCAGCCAATCTGATTTAGGTGTGCTTCCGAAAGATGGCCGTTGGCGAAAGTCGACAAGTGAAAGAGCGATAAATCGTTATAATTGGTTTGATTAAATTTTTTAAGCCGATACTCTATTATGAATGTAATAACACCACAGTAGTAGAAATTCGACCAAAATGTTTTGAAAATATTATAGAACTTTTCATTCTTCAGCCTTTGAACAGAAAACTCGAAATGGAATTGCCCATTATAGTTTAGCTGTTGGTTTAACTTTCGGAAGCAAGTAGTTTAGGTTAGGTTTGAATTATCGTCGCACTAGAGCTACACGAGGGTATACACGAGGGTGTATTTTAGAACCACGGTCAAGTGACGAGCCGATACCTGGAAGCAAATAGGAACTACATTCCACTAAAGCCATCCTAATTCGGCATCCTGTGCGTTAATAATTGAAAAAGATCGTTAATGATCATCTTATGACATGCTGCCTAACAGAACTGATATAGTATAACATCAATATTCCTATTGATATAATTGATGCTGATTAATATTATTGATGTAAATGTGCAAACTCGCCGAAGAACAAAACTTATTTCGCCAGGACACCGTTGTTTCTGAAGGAGTTGTCACGCCAGCGGTTGTTGATAAGCCCTTTTTCTACGGGGGTACAGAAGTTGGAAGAAAAATGTGGAGCGTAAAAACAAAGTCGTAAAATAAGAATTGTATTACTTTGACCCCCAACAATGTTTTCGACACGCAGAAAAAAGATTGAGTTTGATCGGCTTGTCGTCAGAAGTTATCAAAAATGAGAAATTTCATTCATTAATTGTAAAGCGATCATGGGCTTTGGTTAATTCTCCTTTGTGAAGATTCATGATGATATCCTTACAATACAAGATCTTTATTTTCGTTCAAGAAGTCATATTTTTATTTAAACAATGAATAGTGATTCAGTGTGCTTACTTCTTCACATATATACACTCCTTGCCAACACTCCGCGCATGTAAAGAGTTCCATAAATTATTTGTGAATCCATCCAGAAAACATGTTGAAACATTAATTTCATTCAAGGTCTAACAGATTTGAAGATTATTTGAGAAAATTTGGCAATTTTATCAGAATGAAAAATGTGTTTTTGTTAAATTGTATTCAGATCATTTTATATGTAAATATTATCTTACAAGAGTTTCCAACTAACGGACCAATCGCGCTTTTCTCTCTGCCTTTTTACGCTTTGTTTTTACCCAAGTTATTTTGGCTCAGAGTGTAGAGTACTTTCCTTGGAGCAGTTGTAGAATTTAGGGCGATAGACAATAGTTGTAGAATTTAGGTGATAAGCTTGAGTGATAGACAAATTTTTAAATTGGTAAGTGTGAGTAGTTGTTACTTGCTATCAAGAAAGACATTCAATTAAACATGCTGTTCATTGTACTTCAATAATACTGTTAAATTTCCCAGTGAAACTTCTATGCCAATTTCAGACCATTTTCAAACCTAATTTATTAAATGGATGCCATAATTTTAACTAAAATTTAAAAAAAAAAAAAACATTATGCATTATGTTTAGTCGATATTTAAACAATTTACAATCAACTGAGATAATCTTGACTATCACTACATTCAGGGTGCTTGCATACATAAATAGTTACATAACTATATACGACTTATTACACTTTACACTACTTTATATATTTGAAAGTTGCTTTAATGTAGTTGGGTTCAAACAAAGAAATTAATCGATTGATTACTAAATAAGGGCGATTTAATCAATCCTTTACTAAAAAAACTGGAAAAAGATAAAAGGTAAATAATACACATCAAATTCAAAAAAGGTCTTCGAAATGTAAGTAACTCGTGCGAGAGAGATAAAATCACCGAATTTACTTAACAAAAAAGTGTACAAGACAATGAAAAAAATATATACAAATAAATCATCAAAAACTATTTTAAAAAAGACTTCATAATTCCATTCATTATAATAAGAATAAGCCAAAAATCTCCGATACACCATCATTTCAAAAAGGTTGTCGATAACATGCGTTTCTGTATTACATATTTTTTGCCAACTTATTAATTTTTAGGTCTTAAAATATTAAACCACAAATCGATCGAGAGAAGAAGAAAAAAAGCAATACTAATATCTCAAAGTATAATAATAAAAAAGATAGTAGTAACCGATAAATAATCATAAAAAAAAGTAAAGAAATACACCACAAACAATACTGCAAAAGTTATCATTCGCCGAAAAAATCTGTTGGAGGAAAAGAAATCTCCAAGAAACAGACTGAAAAGAAAAGAATCGAATAAAGCAAATCAAGGAGTGGCAACAGTTCCCTTTCTGGCCAACTTCTACCCAGGACCGTTTACATACCAATCCCAACTTGGGATCCTTTGGACTCAGACTAGAGTCAATAGGTACAATACCACCTAGATTAGAAGGCCGAAGAACTAAGCAACACAACGTCACACTAGTAGACCAATTTCGATTTGTTGACTAATAACGTCGTATCTTAAAATGACGTCGCATCTTGATTCATCTTATCTTAAAAATTTTATTAAAATACAAGATCTAGTCACGAATGATCATTGGTCAAAACCACAGAATCGGTCCACTAATATGACGTCAAGCATTTAGCCCGCCTGCCTTCTAATCTAGGTGGTATTGATAGGTATCGGCTCCACTGACAAAGACTCGTGATATAATCTGAACGAAATAAATGCAAAGTTTTTAATCCGGTGAACGCACGGATGATCGCTATCAATCATAGAGGGTAATAAATTACATCGAACAGTGCATGAAAAATTCTCCATCGCCAAAAAAAACAACTTTATGCATTTCCCTTCTTTTATAATGACTTCACGCGTAAAAATTAAGTTTAATATAATACACAAATTCAAACTAACTACCATTCGTTATTAAGTCTTTACTCGCTCCTATGAAATTTCTGTGCGAGTTCAGCAGTGACACGCGCCAATTTTTTTTAAAATTAAATCCATTAAATTAAAACGTTAATGGTTGAAGTATAGAGTAGGTAACGCACCAGTACCTGGGAATAGACACATTTAGGACCGTTTTCTTGAAAATTATCCGATTATTAAAGGATTAAAAAAAACTATACATACACTCTTAAAAGAAAAGAGTGAAATCCACTCCAGTTGGAGAAGTGCATTTTCAACACTGGAAAGGAATGAATATTAACTCAGACGGAGTTAAAATCACTCGTTTGGAGTGATCCTGTTGGAGGTTTAACACACAAAGGATCCACTCCTTTCGGAGAAGTGCATTTTCAAGACTGGAGGAGTGAAAATTACTCAGAATGAGTTAAATTCGCTCGTTCGTTTTAAGAGTGTATATGGACATTTACTGTAGACTTAACTCACTTTTTAAATTTTGCAAACAATGAAATTCTTATTAATTGAATTTTTTTTAAGCGAAAATAACTTAAACTCTACAAACAATGGATATTTAATAATTACGAATAAATATTAAAAATTGCAAAAGTTACATTAGTAACAGATATTTTTGACTAAAAAAATTGCGACAAAAATATGCACAAAATATTAAATACAGTTTTTAGCACCAAAAACGCTCATTTTAAATCACCTCATCGGACCTTCAGCTAGGATTGGTATATAAGCATTTCGGCTTGATGCGCAGGACCAATACCTCCGGTTGCGCAACTCTTTTTAAGACTCAAATCGAATCAATACCGTAACGACCAACTCCTCATGAAATAGAGAAGGACAGACCAGAGAATATAAATGGGTTAAATTACGAATTTTTACTTTATTTTTTATCTCTTCCCCGAACCCTCTTTATCTTTCTTTTGTTAAAATGAGGAAAAGTTAATTGGCTACTATGTCGTAGATTTTCTACACTCAGCTAGCGGGAATAACCCGCGGTATAGGGTAGGAAGAGTTGTAATAGATATAGAATGGTTTTGTTGTTGTTGTAAAATGGGTATCAAGAATAAAGAATTTAACAAAATAAATGCTGGAGTTTTCTAACGCTATTTCAGAAGTGTTTTAACATATCCCAGACATATAAATAACGGCATCTAACTTGTTATAAGAAGTAAAACACAGTAGTTTCTTCTAGCAAGTAGCAAAGTTTTCTGCATCAAACAAACTGCATTGTGAAATAAGATAGTATCATCTTTGTATTAAAAAAATAACTATCTTTCATAAAATGCGTCAAATTGCACCAAAATACCTGCAATGGTATCATTGGTACCTGTATGGTAAAATAAAATTTCAGAAGTCAAAATCAGAGTCTAAATAAAACTTTTTAAGAGCTCATATTTTCAAAGATATTAGTATTTTTTTTTTGTGTCAAACTATGGCAATGAAGTCCAAGCTTAAACCTTAAGAGGAAAATAACGAATTTTTTTGAGGGGCAAAAAAGTTAAGAGGAAATTTTCATTGTTTTCTGTTAACGTTTTCTACCTCTATCTCATATTTTACCTTAAAACATTTAGACAATCACAAACACTACTCATTAACATAAAGAAGAATGGATATTATTTTGGAAATTATTGCCGAAAACAGAAGCTCAAAAGTTTTTCAATATTTAGCATAACACAATACTAATTTTAAATACGATATTTTTCTAAACCTTGCTTCATTTAACATAGGTTATAAACAGGTTCTTGAACTTGAGATATAAAACAGAAAACTGTAGATGTAGAATTAGTTTAACAAAAATTAAAACGAGTTCGATCCATGTATACTTAAAAACAATTTTATTGGGTTTTTTTTTTACATTAAACGAATGGAATTATATAATAAGCAGTTTTCTAAAAGTAAAAGATATTTAAAGCTTCATCTGCAAAATAATTTTAAATAAACCATGCTTATTTTTGAATTACTATTCTATCAAAAATAAATAAAATTCACATGGCAAATAAAAAAATAATTTCATAAATTAAAATCTCAATAAAATAAAAGCATTTTTCAAAAAGCTCTTTTTAACAACATGATCAAAAAACAAGAGAGTCAAACGAATTTAAAAGACCTATTATGAAAAAAAATGCGAAATTGGAAGCACATAACAGCACGCTTGTTATTCAGTATTTTAACTCCATTCGATAAAAGTTAACTAACTCGCCTGAAGGTATGACTGCAAATTGAAAGGGGCAATCGATTATTGTGGCACAAAATAAAAGAACAGAGCCTTTTTCTGTACTCAACGTTGAAGAATGCCTGGGGCCAATATTAAGCCTGGGTATGATAAACCCGTCATAGCTGTCATGTATTATAAGGAGTAGAAGTATTCGTGTTACTTACTAAGTGATTCGTCTATCGGAGCTTGTCACGTCTTTAAGAAATTTTCAAGTGTTCCGAAATCGAATATTTAAATATAAAATCTGTTTTTAAATGTAAGGTTTGTTAGATAAATTAACACCAGGGTTATTTAAAAAATAAAGTAAGGGCAAAATCAAAACATTCAGCAAAAAAAAAGGGGGAAAAAGGATTACATTTACTGGAAATTTATTTTTTTTCTTATGAAATTAACCCTCTAATGCATACTGTTACCGTTTGGTAACAAGTAACATAATCCACTTTATTCTAATAAATAAGAGCTGCTCCAAGACAAATCTGCGTTTTTTTTCATCTATTACATTTCATTTTAAAGTTTTAGTAACTAGTAATCCTCATAGATGACAGTAGTAAAAGTGTATTCAAAATTAAAGAGTGAGGTTATTCACTGTTGTGAAATTACGTTTTTGGCAGTATTCAAAGAATAATAATATTCGTACTAAATACTAATAAATTGTTTTGAAAAATTAGTCATAGTTAAAAAGGATTATTTTGAAATATTTTTAGTAGCTTTCTAGTCATTATTATCAAAATTGGAATTTTGCAATTGGTTTTTGTCATATGGAAATTTTTTTAAAAATTGAAATTATTTAAATTCTAATGCAGTTAAATTTTTTTTAGTATTTTTCCCATAATGTGTGAGTATTAAAGATACATATATATTTTTTGGGGATGAAAATAAAAATTCATGCATTAGAGGGTTAAGTAAGATTTGGGAACACAAATTTTGGTAGAGTTTTATTAAATTAAAAAAAAAAACGTATAAACGACGTTTTATTAAAAAAAATTAGAAAACATTATTTCGAAATACTTTTTCTCTTATCGTTTATTCATACGGTGATTTTAATGTTATCATAATTTCGTTGTTAAAAATTTTATGACGGAAACAAGCCTCCAGACTACTTACAGAAAAAAAAGAGACAAAATAAATAAAAATGTTAAATAGTTTAGTATTTTCATTAAAAAAAAACCTACTAATTTTATTAAAAGTAAATTGTTGTGCGACCTGTAAATAAAGATGGCAAAATGTGTTAGAATTACAGATAAAAACCCAATCTCTAACCTCAAAACACTTTCTTTTCTTAACCTTACCACAAACGAACCACATCACATTCTACGATCCCTCTAGAGATCAGAATAAAAAAAACACAATTTAAAAGGGCACTTGAAATTATTAGCCTTAACAGAAGAACAGCCCATGTCCTTAGCTATATACCATTGGATATCTGCCCGTTTTCCACTAAGGTACAAAATTGCGGTCAGAATTTCATTTCCTATCGAAAAGATCACAACAAGCCCTCCACACTTTATTGTAGCGGAAGACCTTCGTTTTCAATCGAATGGAGAAAAGCCTTCTCCATTGTAATTACAAAAGAAAAAGGAGAGCCATAGAAATTCGGCTGTGTTAAGGCGAAAGAAATGTAACCGACATTTTTTTTTAACTCATTAGGTTAGGTTTTGAATTATCGTCGCACTAGAGCTACACGAGGGCTATTGGCGACGGGCGTCGTATTTTAGAACCACAGTCAGGTGACGAGCCAACACCTGAATAGGCACCCAACGCAACCGTTAAGGGCGACATCGTACGCAGCTTTTTTTAACTCGTTGAAGGGCATTCTATAGCAAATTTTCTGTCCAATAAGTTTTTAGGTTTGATTCGTTTGAATAAACAAAATATTAAGACAGATGACAAAATAGAATTTGTCATCTGATACAAATTTTAAGGATTGGAGAAAAATAACTTTTTATGTTCATAAATATTTGGACTAATTTTGGGAAAAATTCGTCTGTTTTTGACGATTTTTTTAATTTTCGCGACCTTTGCTCTATTTTCATGACTTTTTGAGGACTTTCTTGACCGTTTTTTGATTTCATGACTTTCCTGCATTTCTTGAGTGGTAGACACCCTGTGAGATGACACCCAACACCATCCGTTAAGAGAATGCACATTCACATTTCACATTTGTATTCTTATTTAAGCATTGACCTTTTTTTTTCAATGTCTTCCTTATAAATAGGCTAGGTATGCATTTAGAGGCCCAGTGGCTCAGTGGTAGTGTTTTTTATTGCAACGCCACAGCTGCGGGGATCGAATCCCGGATTGGGCGATTCTGACCCATCCTTTCATCCCTTGAGTGGGTCGATAAAATGGGTACCAAGCATGATTGGTACCCATTTTATCGACCCACTCAAGGGAGTCTTGGCCCACTATTGGGCTGTTGCACCGAGGAGTTTAGTTTTTTTAGGTATGTATTTAAACATTGAAATTAAAATAAATAACTAAAGGAGAATTTAGCATAAGGAAATAAATTCGCCCGTGAGTGTTCATACATTTAAAAAAGACTATTTAAATATAAAATGTTGGGAATTTTCAATATAATTCTGTTCCGTTATCCATGATTTAATTTTCGATCAATGATTTAATTTTCGATCAATGATTTGATTTCATCCAATGTATTTCTTATTTTCATGAACATTGCACCCAAAATCAATAGTCCCAGTTAGTTAAACGTTAATCAAACCAACATAACCATTTGAGAAAAGTTTTTTTCGATTCAACTCCCAACTAACAAAACGAAAACCGTTCTCAGGGCTGGATTAAATTTAAATTAAATGCACAAAAAGGAGCGAAACGTATTTCGATACATATGCGCATTTTACTTTTAAGGATTTTGTGAAGGAAATCATGCAATAAATTAAGAAAAAGAGAAGCTATAAATGAATCAATAAATGTAAAAAAAAGGTTCTATAGAAGAAATACCACGCTTTTTTTAAATTTTATTGAAAAAAATTGTGTGAGAAAGTCTTCCTGTTGGCCCTTTCACATTTAAGAATTCAATTGAAATCCTCTAATACTTCGATCAACGAATTTAATATTCTTAATGTGTAACATGTATAGAAAGCAATTTAAAATAGTCTATTATACGAAAGAGACCCTTTTACTACCGAAATCTTTTTCTAACAAAAACCGGGTGAAAAAACATTTTTCAAGAAGCATTTTTCGTATCATTTCTTACATAAGAAAAACGCACTTTTCTCAGTAATTTTGTTTTTATTTTTAAAAAGCTTTTAAATTTGAGATTATTCTTACTATAATTTAAAAAGCTATTTATCCCCTAGCATGTAGATTTAAAATTAAGACATTGTTGCATCCGAAAAAGAGGTTTAAGTGGACTAGAAAGTCAAAATGATATATCTAATACGATCTTATTATTTGATTCCAAAACCGCACCAAATTAAAATACTTTGGGAACAAGAATCACTTTTATGCCTCTAAAAAAATATTTATTTTCCTTTAACTAAAAGAGTTAGTAAAATTATTTAAAGTAATGCCTATACATTCTATTTTTGTAATCCAATACGACAGGTTTTCTTTCAAAAATAAGCAATAATATTTAATAGCCAACTAAAATGAGAAATTTATATCAATTAAAATACGTTATATCATCCAATAGCTAGTAAATGTGATAGAAGCAAATATGAGACAATTCGACAAATATCCTATTTAGGTGATGGTGAAGCCATAGTAATATAAGAACTCTTTCTTTCACCTTGTAAGGCATATTTACAAAAGAATTACTCAAAGATAAAAATCGGCCTTTATCAGCAAACAAAAGTGTCGGTTATTTTTTTTAACTGTCACTTTTGTAAAGCTGTTGTTCAGATAATAAATATTATGGTTAGGCTAGGTTTTGAAATATCGTCGCACTAGAGCTACACGGGGGCTATTGGTGACGGGCGTCGTATTTTAAAACCACAGTCAAGTGACGAGCCAATACCTTAATAAATATTTTCAAACTCAGATTTAATTTTCTTATAATAAAATCACGAAACATGTTCTGTCTTCAATGTAAGTTTTGAGACTTTAGAATAAGCCTCAAAGAAAAGTAAAACAAAACGATATCAAATACACAAATAAATGAAACCTATCTTCTTAGCATTTCTACAATTTAATCTACGTAAAAAGCCTTTGTTTGAATAAAAAAAAAGCCAAATACAAGAAACAATACCTTAAGATAATGAAAGGCGTTGTTCATTTTCAACTTCTATGTTCTAGAAGATTAAAAAAAAAAAATACTACAACAAAAGAGGGTAAAAAAAACTCTGAAGATAACTGACAAAAGCGTAAATGATTTAACGTTAACGAATGCAAAAAGGGTGGAAATTGTGTATTCATAGTAATATTGGACACGTTATTTTAAGAAAAAAAAACCTGTATTTTCTTAGTTTACTTTTCATGTTAGGAGTTTAAAATATTGATAGGTGGATATAACTTAATTTAAGAAGTGTTAAATGTTTGGTTCTTAGAAATTTTGGTCCAAATGTAAATAATTCATAGCGGTTCTTCAATTGATTTAACTTAGTTTTTTTTTAAGTAGTCTTAATTTTTTTGCTAAATTATCAGGTAATCAGTAGTGTCACAATTTTAAAAGATGTTTTATGCTGATAGATTGAAAATGACTGTACAAATTACATGCAAATGATTAACGCGAGAACTTAACGTGTACATTTTAATAAACTTCGAAAGAAAATGTCACTATTCCATTGGAAGAATACTATACAAAAACGTGACCACACATTTGCAAAATTTGGGTAACTGCAAAAAAATCCATTAGATTTAAGTCCACAAAAGCTACAAATGGGTAACTACTGTAGATAATTCACAAGTGCTCAAACTACATAAGTTGATTCCCAGAAAGAAATTCCATCTGTGCAAATTCAAGCTCACGCATCTAGTTGTTCAACAATAGTCACCTAGTTAGAGTTCGCCCACGACTTTGCTTTACCTTTCTGAAAAGGATTGGAAATTGTGAAACCCTGGAAAAACTGTCCATTTCATGAATTTCCTGTTAAATCTTTCAGACTGAAATAATCCTCACTAAACACCCACCCATCAGAAGTATTCTTTCCGACTATTCTCAAGAGAGCGAAAGTCCCCCCCTGGAGCAGAGAATAATAAGAATCCGAATTTGCGCTGCAATCCCCCATCCAGACGAAAATCCGGCTCAAGGTTGTTTATTCAACACGGCAAAAGGAATGAAAACAGCGAATCAAAACACGCTTTTCGCAGCCGAAGAATTTTCCAGCAATAGAGAAATAAGGGATTTCCTAACATCGAGTCAATCCCAAGAAAATAAATGGAGAATTCGAAAATGCGATTAAGGAATTCTTCAATGAAAGGGTTTGTTTTGTTTCGTTGAATGCTTTCGAAAGACAAATTATTTGGGAAGTAAATGCGGCATAATCTCTCTCTTGGTAAATAAAGAATTGAAATAGGCACGAGAGTTTTGTCTTCGACGTTTGACTAAATACGAAGTCGAAAGGGAGTGTTTGTAATCATACGTTTCAAAGTGATGCCGCATTGTAAAAGAGAAACTTTCAATATTGCGACAGATATTGGGTTGTTTTCCTAAGACCAAAATAATATTATTGACAACACTATTATTTAAAAGAAAAAACCCTTCTTTAACTACTTATATAGAATCTTACCTACTCCCAAGGAAAAGATCTGAAAACAAATCCTCCTATTTTCGAATCATTGTCAAAGTTTACGCGCTTCAGAAGAAAATAAAATTGGTTGTGTATCTATAAATGTTCTTTTTAATTTTCTTTATTATTCATCCAGTTAGAATCTCGAACCTACAGGATAGAGAATCTAAGGCTAAGGGATCGAATCTAGATATTCGAGTAACTCAATATTGACCTTTACTAATACGTTCGAAAGAGTCATGTTAAGTATAGTGGTTCAAGAGAAATGACGAAAGATTCTTTTTGCCGCCCGAGTCAAATAATTTAGTGGCACTTCAGTGCCTTCTAGGCCGATCCGTCGTGTGTCCTCCGGGATAAATAACCTTAATGAAAACGAGTCAATATTTCTTGAATGTTGTCACGACACTGTCGAAGTAAGTAAATCCAATACCTTGCGACTCCTATAATAAAGAATTTAAAAGAGAGACTTACCTCGGCGAAAAACTCCTCCATGAAGCCGCTTCCCCGGGTATCCTCGACGCTGACGGCAACATCGTCATCGCCTTGGGCCTGACATAAAGAAAAAGAGAGGATTAACATAAGCACAAACTGTTGTTAACATTAACCCTTTAACAGGATTCAGAAAACCACAAAAAAAAAACGGTAAGGTAGACTGACCAGTGAGTGAACAGGCCCCAGTGAATGAACATTTAGTAAATATAATTAAAAAATAAGGACTGAAAATCATTCCACTATATGGATTGGCAACACTGACTTCCTCCCATGTAGTAGGAAGCTATCTGACAATAGTTGGTTGTGTCCTGGTCATTATATCCTGGTGTTCATTCCCTGGCGAATGTTACGTCTTAAGCGTTCATTCACTGGTTAATCTACCCTATATCGAATAAATTAACTAGTTAAAAAACGCAAAATTCAGACATGAATCTTTAATAGAGCTGAGATAGAGGTTTTACAATTTGCAATTTCAAACAATTCATTTAACGTTTCACTGCGCGTTTTTTCCTGCTGAACACAAATGTTGTGTGGAAGAGGGTTAAGTGAAAGATTCTGTTACAAACCTACTTGTTTCAGTTCTCAATTTATTCCACAACTTGGACTGAATCAAGTCGAAAGTAAGATCCGCTGAGTGTGTGTTTAGTTGTTAGCTTCATAACAACCTTTCAAATTACATGAAGAAATAATAATTTTTGTATTGAAATAATTCAAAATTTGCAACAACAACAAAAAAAAAGTTGGTTTTTCTTTGGAAAAAAAGGGTTTAAACTGACGAACTCTACTTTTTGAAACTACTATGGCCAGAACTTGGTCAAATCTACAGTTGGTATAGATTTAGCCATGTGTTTCAGCCAGCAAAATACCTCAAATTTTGAATTACAATTCAGTATTATTAGTCCATATTGCGAAGTATATAACGTCATTTACTCATTTATGCGGGATAACATGATTTTAGGACTGATAGAACTACGCCAAAGATCGGTTCGTGAATGTCTTGGTCTAAGGGGCCTAATTGACATGCAAATAGTCGAAGCACTTCAGCTAGGGACCCTAACTTTGTTTTGCATCTGCAACTGAAAAATAAATGAAATTACATATTTAATACCAAAGTGATTATGTTAAATAAAGGCTGAAAAAGACAGAGTTAGGAAGGAGAAAGACGACCCATTTATGTGAGCTGTAACACACAAAAGAAGCAAGCTAGAGCGGTGCGTCTTGGGATACCTCAGTGCCAGTTTCCGTAGTTTCGGCTACTATGTTATGCGCAGCAGCTCAAAAATATGCTAAAGCTGTGCATCTTGGGATACCTCAGTGCCGGTTTGTTATGAGAAGTAGCTCAAAAATCTGACAGCCCTTCTTCAAACCATTTGAACTGCCCCCTCTACTCCTCCTTCCTATAACTCTATGAAAAAAGACTTTTTACAAAAGGAGTCATTCCAAAATTATTAAATTTAGATCAACATGAAGGTTTATTTATTGCTCAATTATTTCCAATTATTCGAAATACTTCGTACAACCTCTGCTTCGTTTAAGACCTAAATTTTGTAAGAGAAACTGTTTTTTTAGAATTAAAAAAGGCAACCCTTGCACCAAAAAATAAGGCAATACATTAAATAGATTATTTTGGAAAAAAATATTTTCAAGAATCTTGTAAAAAGAAAAAACTATATAAAAGTACGTATCTCCAATTCTTCATGAAAAAAACTTAACACCTAAAAACTTCTCTGAAAGATCCATCAAAATAAAGTTTTTTTTTTACAAAAAATTATTCTATGTTGTTGTGTCCCTCCAGGTACAATATATTTTCACTCAAAGTTTTTTCTACTTTGACCATTTTTTTTTTCTCTACATACAAGGATTTATTTCGCGCGATATTTTAGGTCCATTTAAAATAGATTTGAAAAGGTGGCCAGGCAGTACCTAGAACTATATTTTTACAACAAATTTTGATAAATAAACGAATTACACTTATTTTTTTTATAGTAGAAGCACTTCAGCTAATATATGACACTCCTGCAACAAAAATGAGGAGTAATGGGGGGGGGGGGGCACTTCTTCGACAGGGAATCTTCCGTATTGAGGTCTGCTTGGCGGGTTATAGGATAGGAAACAGGTTTCTTCGTTAGTTTTCTTCTGCGGTTCAAGCGTCAAACTCTTGTCTGGCGTGAATCTCGATCATAGAGACCCGTAATAGAACCAAGGCTAAACTGGTTTTTCCACACTACTTTAGGCGATGATTCGTTATCTTTGCCAAGCAGATCTCATGCAGACAGATTCCCAGGCGACAGGGTTGGAAAAAAACATGTTTTTTTTTGTTTTAAATATGTTTTTTTGTTTAAAACATGTTTTTTTTAATAATTAAATTTTGGTTATTGAACAAGTTGTTTAGGTTTAAAAAACGTGTTTTTTTGCATTTTGGTTTCCCATATTCACTTCCATCCCCAATAATTTTAGGCATATGCCTTACATCTTTATTTGTCGAAGAATCATAGAATACAAAAAATCCTTCGATTATCTGGCGATTCAGTGTCTTCCTTTGATTAAATCGGATAAGCTAATAGAAGAATTTATAAACTAATAATGTAATACTAGTTTATGTTTGGTATTATTTTAATGGACTAAAATTATGTACCACATTGATGATTAGCATAAATCTCACAAATTAGGGGCTATAATAAATTAATGAATATTAACAAATGTCAGTAGTGTCCCATTTGGGACCTAAAGTATCACATACAAGGTTTACCATTCCAATCAGGGTCTACTATTTATCACAATCTTAATTTTTAAGGTAATACAGCATGGTCATATATCCTAAAATAAAACCTATTTCCTTAAATGAACTGTATTTGGCCAATAAATTATAAAACATATAATAATTAATAAAATTGTTTTAAACATGTTTTTTATTGCTATGTTTTAAACATGTTTAAAACGTTTGTTTTAAACAAAATGTTTTAAACATAACAACCCTGCCAGGCGATTAAGGGATTCTTCCCCTGTACTCTGCAGTTGACAACCCCTAAGTACAACTACCTAAATTACATATACAGAGCTCCCAAATTATACACAGAAAAAATATAAATTCAGAAAAGTTAATTAATAGTCCATAACATCATGAAGTATAAGAATGAAAAAAGTTCTAAAAAAACTTTATTTTTCCCTTTTGCTGTTAATAATTACTGAAATTTTTTTACAGAAAAATAAGTTAAGTAGTATGTTTGTAACAGTAACCATCACTTAGAACCATTTGCATAAAAGACACCTCTAAAAAAATTGCCCATCTAATACCTTTCTAACAAAAAAAAAAAACATTTTTTTAAGATCCGATGGACAAAACCGAACCGGAAGGGAATATGGACAAACAAACATCTTAAGCAAGTAAACACCTACTTTTCTTTTTTGAAATTAAAAATAGAATTAAAAAACATTAAAGTAGGCTAAAAAATTATAGTGACTTGTATATATAGGGGTAAGTGGTGTACCTTGGACGTATGTGTACCTCGAACCTATGCTGATTCTAGCTCGATTAGCTTAGATATTGAAACAACACCACATGCAGTTAAAGTATTTGCTACTAGGGATCTCAGTGAAGTTCTATCTGTTTGTTTAAAAGGTCAATTTATTAAAGAGGTTTCGAAAAACTAAATTCACAGTTCAAAAGTAAATTTTTGTCAGATTCTTTAGTGTAATTTTTTACTCAAACAGTAGTGTTTATTCAGAAACGATGGTTATGCAATATAAAGCAAAGTTTTAGCTATAAAACAGTGTGCTTGAAATTAAGTTAAGTCTAACCTTAACTTGGTGATTAACTATTTTGTTTTTAATATCCAAGTGGTGTACCTCGAACCTAATACAAGTGGTGTACCTTGGACTGGTCCAAGGTACACTACTATAGGTCTTATGTGCTTCAGATTGCTGAAAACCCTTTTAAAATTCAAGTAAATTCTTTCCTTTGAAAAATTATGTATTTTAAGCTATTAATATGCAACCCTGATTTGTAAAATCTAGAAAAATGGAAATTGTAAGAAATTTTGATATGATGTGATAAAGAATTTTTTTTGTAGTTAATTATTTAGATTTATGGAAGCCTATAAAATTTTAACCATATTGATATAATATAGAAAATAATTATTGCATGCTCATCTAAAAAGATATTTTTTATAATAAATATCTAAGCAGAACATCCCTTTTACGTTTAGGCCTAGTTGAATAAACATAGGGGGAAATATTTGAGTTTTTTTTTTCAAATTTAAGACAGAAAGATAGCCAAATGTTTTTCTATGGCATGAAATATTTTATGCTGCATTTTAACGAATACACCCGAGAAAGATTGCATTGCAGCTGAAAAAGCCAAAAGGGCACTAAAAAAAACTAAGGCAATAAAACCCCTTACTGAGCCAATTGACCTAACATAACCAATTACTACAATCTTGGCTAAAAAAAAAAATTGTTGTAAAATATATTTTTGAATTTTATGTGGCTAATAAATATTGGTTTTCGGACTGTAAATCGAGTATCTCAACCTTTTAATAATTGGTCCAAGGTACACTACCGGTTGGACCAAGGTACACCATCGGTGGTGTACCTTGGTCCCAATTACAATTTTCTGTATTTATTTTTTTAATAGTTGAAATCATTTAAATAACATGTTAAAATAAATATATGTTGTATATAACAACATAAAGTATTCAGTAAAAAGATTTTTTTTCACTTTTTGCAAGTAATTAAGAAAATAAAAATTAAAAAGTCAAAATAGGTCCAAGGTAACCCACCTTCCCCTATATATAGTAAAATCTTATCTGAAACATCTCCTGCTTTGGGGCATGAAAACTACTTTCACTGTTGGGGTACATTCCCAGCAGAGAACCAAACTCGACTAGCAATGCAATAGCTTAAATTATAACTACGCATTATTGGCGATGTAAACACAGTAGAATTTTGAGCATTTAAACTTATATAAAATAGAGTTTACATGAAGTTCACATTAAACCAACTCTAAATTATCAAGTAAAATTCTTGGATAAAACATTATAACTAACTAATCAAATCTTATCTACTTGTTTACGTTATAAATGTAGCGTTGAATATAAAAGTAAAAAACATTGTTTTAAAGTTTTTTTATTTTAAAAATAGGATAGGATTGCAACGTTTCTTGAAAGTTTCATTGGAGAAAAAAGCACTTTATGAAAAATTTATGCAAATCTAAAACTAACAACAACAAAAAAAAATCGCTAATACAAGATAATATTGCATTTTTAGTTTTATATAGTACGCTTTATTATCACTTACACAATTTAACACTTCAAACAAAAAAATAAATTTTATTCTTATAAACTAATTAAGCAATCACCAAAAGGCGCAAATACTGAATAACGTACAATATAAAAACGTTGTCAATTTATTTATAAACGTTTGTACTTGTATGATTAAACAGAAACAAAAGAAGTCTTGATTAAATACTTTCTCTTTAAAAGTGTCGTAAAGTGGAAACTTTTTATTAGCATTTTGACCGGTTTTTTGCTAAGTTCTAAGATTTAAATAACACGGTTAGCTTTTAAGTATTCAGAAAAATACTTTTTTTTCTCACAATTAATCACTTGGATTTGTTGAATTTTTTTGGCACAATTCATGTCATGCTTATTTAAAAATGTGTTTAAAATATTTGACTGTGTGTCGCTTCTCCAGCGATTTTTTAATGAAAATTATTGTAAATTTGTAAACCTTTAAATAAAAGTTCGTCGATTAATTAAAATAAGTTTTACCTCTTAATCCCGAACAAAATCCTACACGTATATTCTTAATCTTAACATACTTTTCATGCAAATATATGCTAAAGAGTATGTTTTACAAAGAAATTTTTTATAAAATTATGTTTATAGTTACTTAGGGACACTAATTACACTCTAAAAATGCAATTTTTTTTGTGCTATAAATCAAATGCAACAAAAAGCCATATAACTTATTTGTAGTAAACAAATTATTTTAACATTGTTTTTAATGCAAAATGCTTTTAAAATGAACTACTAAAAGAACTTTGTGAAAAGTTTGAAAATAAACTATATAATTTTTTTAAGAACTCTAAAACGAATTGACCCTCGTTCAACTTCATTTTTTATTTAAAAAAATAAATGACTGATACTTGTAATCAAGTGCTAAAAACTGATATTTGGATCTTCTATCAGACCAAGTCAATTTGGGTACTAATTAACGTGTTAATTGTTTGTGGAGAGGTCTTAAAAAATGTACCCGATTGGAGACGCCAGGTCGCAAGAGGTTAGATACAGGCAAAGAATATGTCTCTAGAGAGAAAAACTTAAGTGTAGTGTGTGCAAACGTTCACAATGGCGTGCGTTATGATGGCGTGCGTTTATGAGTACAAATTATGTCTAAATTTGATTTTTGTAATTAAATTTTTGAGAAACAAAGTAAACCAGAACAATTCATTTATAATTACATTTACAGTAAGCATTAGGGTATTTTCCAGATAATACACTAGAATTATAAAAAATTTTAACAAATGAATACCGACTAAGTGAATAAAGAATAAGAAATTTAATTTTTAATGCTTGCTAATGTTATATGCCCGAGAAAGTTTATTGTATGAACTATTCGTGCTTTAGTTATTCTTTTTGAGTGCAGTGCTTATATTTAAAAAAAAAAAATGAAAGCATTTTTTGTAAACACCAACTTTACAAACTTTTCGAATTTAAACAAGTATACTTCTTTATTTAAAATTGCAATAACATGTTTTCTTTGTCAAAATAAGCTATTTTTTTACAAATGCCTTAGGAATTAATTTTGTTAAAAAGAAATAGATAAAAAAATATATTTAGAAAAACTGGAAAACAAAACAAACATGGTTCCAAAATGAATTTAAAATCCCGGAAATTTAACAATTTTTTAAGAAAAATTTGACTTTCCAAGAAAAAGAAATGAATTTTGTTTTATCATACAGATGATATAAAAGATCTTGACGCAATACAAAAAAAAAAAAAAACTTCGAACCTATTCAAAATCATAACATCAACTTGCTTACAAATATGCTACTTAACCTTTTCTTTTGTATAAGCATTAAGTCACCAATCACATTATTATCCGCACCCTAATTATGAGTACAAAAAAAAAATATGATTTTGCCATTAACCTAATCTCTTACAACGTAACCATTACCATTAAAGTTAGCACCAAGGCACTTTTACGGATGACATTTAGAGCAGGCATTAATTCCCTTTCTAACCATACATTAAAGGTGTAATTTCGCGTAACAAAATTAATTACACAATTTGCTTGTAATGTAATGAAAAAATCCGCTTTAGTTAGATGGTTGTAAGTATTACAGAAGATAACGTTCTTTTTTGTTGAATATCCTAGTAATTCAATTTCCTAAACTTCGTCTATTGAAGAATTAAGAACAATTTTACTGTTAAAAGACGACAGAATTGATAACTCGCCAGATTTATGCCGGCCATACTGGATTTTAAACTACTTTCTGAATGCCCGTGTCTGCAACAATTGCTGGGTTTTTAAAGGGGAAAACATTAACCCTGTAATGCATGATTTTTTTTTTCATCTCCCGACAAAAAATATTTTTATATTTAATACTCATACATTATGGGGGAAATATTGAAAAAATTAACTGCATTGGAAATTAAATAATTTCAATTTTTTAAATTTTTTCCATGTGACAAAAAACAACTGTAAAATTCCAATTTTGATAAGAATGACTGGAAAAAACTACTAAATACCATTTTAAAATAACCCTCTTGAACCATAATTATTATTTTTTTTCAAAACAATTTATTTGTATTTAGTGTACTAATATTATTATACTTTGATTACTGCCAAAGACGTAATTTCACAACAGTTAATAACCTCACTCTTCATTTTCAAATACATTTTTACTACTGTCATATCTATGAGGGTTATTAGTAACTAAAACTTCAAAATGGAATGCAATAGATGAGCTAGATGGTGAGGGAGCTCTAAAAATAGATAGAAAATAGAATAGAATAGAAAAAAAGTGGATTTTGTTACTTGTTGCCATATGGCAACAGTATGTATTAGAGGGTTAAACATTCTCTTGGCCTGAATCCGGAAAGTTGTTATTGGAGTTGGCTGGTTGAATTAACCTCGCACTAGAATCATAATTTGCAGGTCTGAGACGATAAAAAAAATATTAAACCTTCTGAAGTTTATATGCGTTACAAATTTATGTAGGGTAGACTGACAGGGAGTAAACAGACCACAGTGAATGAACATTTGGTAAATATAATTAAAAAAATAAGGATTGCAAATCATTCCACTATATGGATTGGCAACACTGAATTCCTCCCATGTAGTAGAAAGCTACATGACAATGGTTGGTTGTCCTGGTCATTATATCCTGGTGTTCATTCACTGGCGAACGTGACGTCTTACACGTTCATTTACTGGTTAGTCTACCCTATAAGAAATGCAGTACTATTTTCGGATCACATATATTTGCAAGTTAAATGTTAAGGGTTGACTATAGTTCACTGAGAACCCATAGAAGTTGAAATTACAGTTTTTGTAAAAAAAAAACATAGTTAAGGAATGGTCGAGCTAAAATATAGTCGAACTAGAGGAGCTACATATTGCTTCTTGTCGATGAGCACCATAATGACATGCAACTGGTGATTTAAGATAGAATAATTAAGAAGTTATTTGGTTGGATTGAGAACACGGTAGAGTAACTTATTGGAGGATATTTAAATTTCAATGTTTCAGAATTTGTAAGAAATGTTAAGTTATTAATTTATTACACATTCATCCATTTTTAAGCAAACTTCCTAATTGTACTCCAATTCAAAATTAACCTCTTATTTCTCACCAGAGAAAAGATAAAATCAATAAGAGATATAGGAAGGAAAGTCAATACTACTGTTCAAAACGTTGCCCGTGTGTATCTAATGCATTTAATATTACCTACTTACTTTTTTTTTTATTTAACGCAAGATTAAAAAGATCTTTAAAATGTTTAAAACGCATTTTTTTAAAAAAAATTTCCTTACTTTTTAGAAAACCAACATTTAGTCATAATAGCTCAAAATGTTGGTTTTTCCTAGAAATGCATTTTCCCCCCAAAAATTTCTTGCGCATATTTTTACATAATTTTTAGAAATGAAAAAAAGCACATTTAAGACACTTTTCTTAAAAGTTATCAAATCACGAAAAGAGATTTAGCACTTAGCACTTTCTACGAACGCTTAATACTTAGCGAAACTGAAGTACATTTGAAATGTCACGGGCTATAAATACTACAGATTGAAATTACAAGGTTTCACAGTTCTCTGTAGAGTAATTAGAGTTGCCCGTATCCCCTTAGACGGGAAACTCTAATTACTTTTTCAATGAACCAATGAGTTTAATAGGTGTGTGGGGAATATAGGAGGTTTGGCTTGAATCAATTAACGTCGCTCTAGAACTAGGAAATATATAAGCGCTGAACGTAGTAAAGTTACATCAAATATTCGATGCGTTTGTATTTACTGTAAGAATTATTTCGTTACTGGTAGCTATAATTTTTTTTAAAAAATTCGTGTTTATTTCTTTGTAATGTCTATTGACTATTTGTGTAATTAAGAATTAGTTTTTCTAAAATTCTTTTCTACCTGGCTGTTAAGTTTTAATCTTCTGAAAGAACCATTTAATATTTCAACAGCTATTTTCACGACACAAGTATGACACAAAATATAAAAATTTAGTGAATTGTCTTTGTTTGAGTTTCTTTAACTCACCAATTGCACACAATTCTAAATGCGATGTAGAAAATACAAAATTTTCATCCAATTTCAGAGAAACGGTATTTAAACAAACACAACATATGTAGAAAAACGACCTAAGCTCAGCCGACCCATGTCACCAAAGCAACTTTACAGTGACACAGTAATAAGGGGTCATCATTTTAGACTACACCAGATTTAACACATAGTACACCTGTATAAGTGTATGCACGGTTCTTGTTTTTTTTTTCTCTTGCACAATCTGTTTAGAGGATGGCTATGTTGCGGAAAGAACGCCGCCTCATAAACCTCAGGGGACTGTATTAGTTCATATGAAGAATTATATAATCTTATCTTACTGCTTTCTGGATAATATTAAAATTTAAAAAAAAAAATGAGTTATTGAAGCTGTTTTTAAAGCAAGACTTATTTTACTCTACTACACTCTTAAAACAAAAGAGTGGAATCCACTCCAGTTGGAGAAGTGCATTTTCGACACTGGAAAGGAATGAATATTAACTCAGACTGAGTTAAAATCCCTCGTTTGGAGTGATCCTGTCGGAGGTTTAACACACAAAGGATCCACTCCAAAAGGAGAAGTGCATTTTGAAGACTGGACGAGTGAAAATTAATCAGACTGAGTTAAAATTGCTCGTTCGTTTTAAGAGTGTAGTGAACTATTTTACCCCACCCCATGGGATAAAATAAGTCATTGACAGCACTTTTTCAAATACATTTATCAAATCAATAATTTGTTTATTCCTGGAAATTGTACTTTAAAAAAATTTTACACCCCAAAACCAACATATCTATTGCAAATGACCCTCATTGAAAACTGGCGGCACACACACAAAAAAATTGCTGTCGTCATCAATGGGAAACCCCAACGATGAGTTTCCATAAAATACAAGAGAATTCTCCTCGGTTGGGGAATATAAGACTCAATCTAACAGAGGGAAAAACCCAGGGCTTTGTCTGGCATTCCCACGATCGATTGAGTCTTTCTAAAAACGGTCTCCTCGAGTTATACTTATCCCGGACTTCAGCTCGGTGAAAGAAGACGGCTGATTTCGCATGGGCACTCTGCATGGGGATTCGATTGTGAATAACTGAATAAATGCATGAATGATATTTGAATAGCTAAATGTAAAGGATCCTCTTTTATAAGTCTATAAAGGGTATTGTTATAGTCTATATTGCACCATGAGCGGAAAAGTGACCTATAGGCAAAAAGATTTTTTTCTTTCAGTGGTCTGAAATTTATTTTTTACATTGCAATTTCATTATAGAAAATAAAGAATTAATAACTGTAGCTCAACTATTCAACCAATAGTTTTAAGGTATGCTTCAATCGATTTATATTAAAATATCGAATTATATTAGAGCTTTAACTCAAAGTCGTATTAGTCGGATAATTAATTTATCCGTGCATGGTATGGGTCCTTAATTTATGTCTATAGAGTAGAAATTGAAGTAGAGGTGTAATAATTGCAGGGTCCCCCCAAAAAAACTCACGTTTTGTGGTTGTTAGTCAACGTAATCTTAAAGCATTTGGCGATAGAATTTTCGTTAAATGCCTTAAAATTCTTCTTCTGTATTAATTCTATATCTTTAAAAGTATTAAAAGTATATCACGATATCGTAATTTTATGCATAATCGAACAAACATAATATAATTTACTTTTATGAGTCAACTTTTATTTTAAATAAAAGTCAACTGAATTTCACACCCGCAAAGTTGCCAAGTATGATAATCTTCCGTTGCCCGCTACGTTGTTTTTGTGTCCTTTTCCGAGAGGTTTTAATGGGGTTTCCACTTCTAGCCTTATATCATATCTATGTCTATAGGAGAATTTCTTATTGGCCCCAAGGAAAATTTAATTTGCAAATTTTCTTAACAATCGTCGTTAATGAGTTAAACAATTAGTATTTTAATTTTTTAATACAATTTTTTTTTCAAAAAAATCACAATGATCCATAATTTAATCACCCCCAAAATACCATAATGGGGGTCTTCGAAGGCAGAACGGCAGAAATCTCCCTTACGTTAAAATATTTTTTTATTAAATTCTTCAAAATTAAAAAGTTTTTTTTTAAAAAATACAGATTTCTTTCTTAATAAAACCCCTTAAATTTGGAGGAGGGGAAGAAACCCAAGACTCATAAAATGTGTCAAATGTCGACAACTGGTTTCAATTTAATGATGATGACTACAAAGTTGGTTTAAATGGTTTCTTTAAAATGGTATCCAGCAACAGCAAGGTACGTATGGTATGTGATATTGGCATATTTTAAACGACCAATATACAATGCGAGCAAAATGATAATTGCAACAAGTGGTATGCAACATTGTAAGGATTGCTACCTTCGAACTGGGCTTATCAGTGACGGGTGTCATAATGTAGAACCACGGTCAAGTGACGAGTAGATACCTGATAAGGCACCCAACGAAACTTACAAGGACGCTCCTTTCGGATGTCGCACCACGATCTCAAGTAAACCGCTATACTTATTCTGCTTTTTTAAACTTTTAAAACGTTTAAAGAGCAGACATATTTATTTGTATCATCTGTTTTCTATTTTTTATTGCTCGTTTATTTCTAATTATAGTTATCTAAACTAACCGTTCCTAATATTTTTTAAACTATTACACTGCTTGAGAACTTACTAATTAACTTCGAATGAGACCTTACCAAATCTGAAGGGTCAAAAAACATTTGTAAAATGCTTTTAAATCAATTTATTTTTACTCCTGTCTGTTAGGATTTTTTAAAAAAATATTTTAAATATAATTTGTTAATAAAATATTCAATGCAATGAAGAACACAAAACGTCCCATTCATATCGATGTATCACTTCTCTGGCTCCAAGGGTAGATAAAAGTATAGTTACACTCTGTGCCAACCTAACTTGGGTAAAAACAAAGAGTAAAAAGGCAGAGGGAAAAGTGCGATTGGTCCGTTACCTTGAAACTCTTGTAAGGCAATTTTTACATATCATACTAAATGATCTGAATACAATTTTAAAAAATACACTTTTCATTTCGATAAAATTGCCAAATTTTCTCAAATAGTAATATTGAAATCTGTTAGACCTTTCATAAAATCAATGTTTTCTGGATGGATTCGCAAATGATTTAGGGAATTCTTTACATCCGCTGAAGGATCTTCTCCATAGAATATTTCTATTTACCCAACCTAGGTTGGCAAGGAGTGTAGTTATATTTGCACGATACTATTAAAAAAAATTGCAGGTTTAAAGGGGGGGGGGGGGGGGGGTATATCGACGCTTAGTAGAATAAAAAATGGTCAATGGACCAATGTCAAAACTGAGAGGACAGAACTACTCTATCTACAAAAATGACTTAAGCAAACTTTTAAAAAAACTTATAGTAACTGCAATACTTTGAAAAAAATTAGTTAAGATTGAACATTTCAGAATAAAAAGCTCTCCATGTAATTTTTGTACGAATTTGTCCATGTAATTTTTGACGATTGACCTATGCCTAGAGCAGAGATGCAATAACATTAGAATATAAACTCTTATAAATATTTTCTACCATATACTAAAGGCTAATTTACACGTGCTCATATCCAAACACTTAGGAGCTACAATCCTTATGAAAAATGTAGTAAAGAGATTGAGTATTTCAAGAAAAAAGTTATCTATAAAATCTTTCCAATTACGGCGATTGACCTATGCCTAGAGCAGATATAGCATTGGAATATAAACCTTTTCCCTATACTAGATACTAAAGGTTAAGTTACGGGTACTCTCATCCAGACACGTTTTCTGACCCTCCCGCCATCTTCCCTCCATAAAGTACCGTGTTACAGAAGAGGAGCCGGAGAGTACACGACGGAACGGACTTCCGGTCGGATATCCTAAAGCTCAGCTTTATTAGCTCCCTGACTGCGATATTACGTACTTCCCGACTGGGCCAAAAAACCGGGCCAAGGGCAGCGAGAGCACTGTGGAGTCTAGAAGAAGATGGAGATGTTTGGCGAGAAAACAAAGTGAAGCAATCTGAAAGTCGCCAAGCAAACCTTGTAAGCCCAAAGAAACCGTTTAATCAATGGTAGATCATGATGAAACTCATCATTTTATTGATTTGAGTTTAATTGGCATTGCACTAGAGTTTGTCGACGGACGTCATAATTTAGAACCACATTTCAACCGACGACGTGCCGACACCCGAGTGGCACCCAACACAACTCAATAAAGGCGATATCGTAAGCGGCGACGGGACTTTGGAGCATATTTAACGTACACTCCTTCAACACGGGGTATTATTCACCGATCTGAATGATACAATGTGGTAGTAATTTCTTTCACAGGTAAGACACATGCGTTTCAATGTTAGATTTTATTAGACAGGCAAAAATTGCCAGGTCGATGTAATAAGCCCTTTCAAACCCCATTAGGCGCGTTTACATGAGCCATCGTATCCATGGAATGCCAAAATCCCCATTAGGGGAAAAAGAGGTCGAGCAGGATTTCTAACCCAAATGATAGTCTATGGCCGAATCCAAAGTATGCAACATCAAATCCTCCTTCATTGGAGGGTTTTCGAAACCCCCCAGTGAACCCTGCAATTCCTGTTCTGTTTGGGAGAAAATCCCCAAGAGAAAAAAAATTGCCGAGTTTGCTCTTCAATCCATATATTTGATGGCTCATGTAAAAGCGCCTAGTGTGGCAGTAATTTCCTACACAGGTAAGAAACAAGCGTACAACATATAGTATATTTTATAGACAGTAAAAAATTGCCAGGTCGATGTAATAAGCCTTTTAAAACCCCACTAAAGATTAGGTTATGTTTGAATTATCGTCGCACTAGAGCTCCACGAGGTCTATTGGCGTCGTATTTTAGAACCACAGTTAAGTGACGAGCCGACACCTCAATACACTCTTAAAACAAAATAGTGAAATCCACTCATATAGGAAAGTGCATTTTCGACAGCGGAAAGGAGTGAAAATTAACTCAGACTGAGTTAAAATCACTCGTTTGGAGTGATCCTGTCGGAGTTTTAACTAAACAAAAGAGTGAAATTCACTCCAATAGGATAAGTGCATTTTCGACATTGAAAAGAGTGAAAATTAACTTAGATTGAGTTAAATTCACTCGTTTGTTTTAAGAGTGTACCCTGCAATTCCGGTTCTGTCTGGGAGAAAATCCCCAAGAGGGAAAAATTGCTGAGTTTACTCTTCAATCCATGGATTCGATGGATCATGTAAACGCGCCTTTCGTCGAGAGTGTTTGTTTGGGCTTACTATGAGGCGATCAATGGCTTCACGTGGCAAACCGCTTTTTGCATCGGTTTTAGCAAAGCAGCATCTTAAGCTCCTTCTTAACTCTATATAGAGAGAACGGAATAGCGCCAGCGAGGATAAAATAAATAAAGCATAAGGAAATGATTAATGGCGCTACAATATCGATAAAACGCGCTGCAGCCTAACATAAAAATTTAGTATTGCAAGTAAGTTACGTATGGTGTTTGTTCTGAAGGTGAGACAAGGATTTGCCAGAATGGTTTGGCTAAAATAACAATTTCACGCTAAAGCTACAGGAGGGTGTTGGCGACGAACCTAACAGTTTTGAAAAGGGGCATAGCAGGGCCGGATTTAAAGATTTGCCGCCTATAGGCTACTATCGATTTGCCGCCCCTGTCACAAAATTTTCTACCTTCAGAAATCTACCTAATTTTTTTACCTAGCTGGCTAGCTGCAAAATAGTGAGGTATAAGCTGTTTAAATTAACACAACGAAAATAAAAGAGAGAAAATATGTTTGTTTGAAATACGATAGAAATAATTCGAAAATAGAGTGATAGAAAATCAGATATTTTCACTACAACAATTATTCTATCATCACTTGGTTGGTATATATAAATTTTTTCAGGCTTGTTTGCTGGTCAGAGACATAGAGTCAGACCCCTACTTATAAACCTTCTTTAAGTAAGACAGACACAACACACACATAAGCGACAGATGCTGCCATCTATCGCGCGCCACTTCCACAATTTAGACATGTCCCTGAAGGGGAGGGAAATCGTCTCCAGTTACCTGTACCCGTGGGAAACTGCGCAATGACCACCCACAGGACTTTCGGACCCAACAGATTTAACAAGCAAGTTTTCTGCATATACTCGACAAACACTAACATCCATGCCTGAATGAGATTCGAACCTGTACCCAGACTAATATGCCTTAAAGGCTGCCTTCCTAACCGTTGCGCTGCCGAGTCGGCTATCCTCACTTACCCTGGTCGCATAAGGTGTAACTCATGTGGTAGAACAACCAGTGAGGACACTTATATTGCTTTCCAATGCGCACTACGCTTTAAGGGGAGAACATAGTTAACTAAAACCAAAAAATCGAAGTTTTTAAACCAGTATTTTCTAATGGATGGAAGCCCGATCTATCGAATGAGACCAATTTTGTATCAATCGGTTAAATACTTCAAAAAAAAAGTAAAATTATAAAAATTAAACAAATATGCCACGCCCCCTTTAAGTTACTAATTGTATGCTTGTATTGAAGTATTATATTATAAAATTATGGATTTTTTTATGCTCATTTTTAAAACTATTCACTGGTACAATGTCAGAAAAAATTGCTGACAGTTAACATGAAATTCGATTAACACGAAATGTTTCGGTGGTCCCTTCGAGTTCGTGTTAACGGGATCGACTGTATTTGATTTCCGCATTTTTCTCAAAACTATAATTTTCAACACATCGGCACACTTTTCTCTGAATCTATTAAATATTTCTTAATAGTTTTTTTGTGTGTGTTATAAAACCATTTCAGATCTATTGAGGTCACCTCATTTAGTCTTACAAATTTAAAAAAAGTTTTATTTTACACTTTTCAGCGTTGAAAATCAGAATTTCTAGGAATTTGGAATATAATGCTTTTTAAATGAAATTTAAAAATTATTTTCGGCAAAAAAAGCAGGTGATTAATATAAATTCAACTGTTTACTTGCATTTGAGCAAGCTTTGCGTACATTCATTGTATATTTTTTTTTGTACAAATGGTACCGAAAAATAATTGTATTTTTGAAAATTCCTAATTGTTTCAAAAGTTTTTTTTTCTAAAAAAAATAAAATTAATAAGATTCTTAGGCGTAAATATAATAAAAGTATAATTTATAACTTGGTACAATTTTTTTTTTGTAGCATAATTTTTAAATTAGAGCCTTTCGAAATCAATAGTAATAATTGCTCATTTTTGCTGTCGCTAACTATGTTCTCCCCTTAAAACTAGCTCTAATTCGACGACACGACACGACGACATTCGAGAGTGCAATTGCATTCCCAGAGGCCAAATTTGCATTATTGCCAAATTAAGTTTACGGTTTACGCATTAATTAAATGTAAATAATTTGTTTTCTTTCTGAAACATATTGTTATATGTATTTATTTAAAAAAAATTATTGCCAAATGCCGCTTTAATTGGTGGCATAATTTGCCGCCCCCAAAATTTTGCCGCCCTAGACTGCAGCCTACTTAGCCTATTTAGAAATCCGGCCCTGGGGCATAGTGAGGATTTATCCAAATTCAGAATGAAATGCTTAGTCATATTAGCTTATAGGAACACTTAGACGTTATCAGTGGTGAAAGTGGGAAAAAAATAATTGGGGAGATGCCTTCAATTAGAATGAAATGCATGCCCCGACCCTCTATGGATTTGAGAGATATAAGAAGTGGGGGGATGGATACTGGATAGCCATTTTCTTGAAAAGTCTGGCGACGCGTCACCCCGCGTCTACACCCACTTTCAGCACTGGAAATTGGGTATTGTGTCGACTGGTCCAACCCTCTCCATTCCAGTTGGGCCATTTTGAATAATTTAACTCCAATTTCTTTACATTGTATCCACTAATTTAGATATTTTTTTAATTAAAAATATAAAATACATTCCTCAGAACTTTGCTTGTTAATTTTTGTGTGTATGTGTTTTTGTTAGCAGATGAGTGTAGTATATTACTATTATTTGTTTAACGGTTGCGTTGGGTGCGCCCTATTCAGGTGTTGGCTCGTCACCTGATTGCGGTTCTAAAATACGACGCCCGTCGCCAATAGCCCTCGTGTAGCTCTAGTGCGACGATAATTCAAAACCCAACCTAACTATTATTTGTTTTTATAAGTGTAGTTAAGTTTCGGAAAAAGTTACCATTATTCATACCAATTGTAAAATCATTCTCATTTTTTTAACATAAAATATGTTTCATAATTTAAGGGGTCTAAGGAGTCTTAAAAATGTGCAAAGAAGGAACTACAAAGTATAGTTTGATCTGTCATGTAATTTTTTAACTACTCAATATACAAGTATAATTTTTTTATATGTAATTCTACAAGATTTATTTATTATAAAACAAATTTTAAAATTTATGAAACTTTAGCCAAAACTAAAATAAATGATATTAAACATAAAGCTATTTTAACACATTGTGATTAGGCTTGCGCGGCAAATTTTGAGGGCAAAATTGAAAAAATGACCCAGAAAATGACTTTATATTGTACAAATATGTACAAACTAGGACTTATACCTAAATTCTCAGCTCAATTTTAATTAGAAATTATTTAAAAATGAATTCAAAATCAAAATTTAAAAAATTTTATTAATTTTTTTTAGAAAAAAAGTTCTTAAAATAATTTCTAATTAAAATTGAGCTGAGAATTTAGGTATAAGTCCTAGTTTGTACATATTTGTACAATATAAAGTCATTTTCTTGGCCATGTCTTCAATTTTGACCTCACAATTTGCCGCGCAAGCCTAATCACAATGTGTTAAAATAGCTTTATGTTTAATATCATTTATTTTAGTTTTGGCTAAAGTTTCATAAATTTTAAAATTTGTTTTATAATAAATAAATCTTGTAGAATCACATATAAAAAAATTATACTTGTATATTGAGTAGTTAAAAAATTACATGACAGATCAAACAATACTTTGTAGTTCCTTCTTTGCACATTTTTAAGACTCCTTAGACCCCTTAAGAGACAAAGAGCCAGTGAAGCCAAAGTTTTGTGTGGCTTGTAAACAATTCTTATAAACAAAAACCGGAAGACTATAGTTTAGGTTACCAGAACATTTAATATCTTTACTGAACCAGCAAAATCCTACAAATATTACTTATATAAACAGATTTTTAAAGAAATAAATATTATAAAAGTATGTTTTGCATGGAATTTTGAAAAAAAAACAATAAAAATTAATATTTGCTGAGGGGCACATCAATTTAATAGAATTTGAGGTTTGTAAGTAAATAAAAATGCATTTTTTTGGGCTATGAATGCACAAGCAAGCTCTGACAGTTTTTTTTGCAATTAATATATTAGAGACGATTCTAACATTTTTTAAAAATACAAAATGCCATAAAAATTTACTGCTAAAACACTTTGCAAAACCACTGAAATCTTGTTATTTCTTATACAAATAAATGACCAGTACTTATTGGCTGCTTCTGTATAATATTTTTTTTAAAGCTTGAACATTCTCGTTAATAATATTAAAGTTAGTCCCAAAAAAACATCAAATGAAGAACTTGTTAACACATGAATCCTAGGAATGGCTATGTATGTGGACCTCTAGAGTATATGTTTTTGGGAGCAAGAGCTGTTAGAAATATTTATAACTAAACTCCTCGGCTCAACAGCCTGTCAGTGAGCCAAGGCCTGACATGACCATTTCAGCTTACTAGACCAAGGGCTCTGGGTTGCTAGGCATATGTCCGGGTTAGGTGGTCAACCTCAAGCATAACCCTGAGTATTCAGTTCCCAAGCATGCTCGGTCCTCATTTTATTGACCCTCTTAAAGTATGAGTCAAACTACTCAGTCGATCCCCGGGCCTGTAGCGCAGCAATACGAAAAACTACCACTAGGCCATTGGTCCTCATATTTATATATAACTGAAGTGAAAAATTGGAAACAGTCTCATAATTGCGAATAATAATCGACAAATGCAAAAGACACCATCCAAGGCGGTTACTGAAGCATTCCTTTTTTTTTTTTTTTAATAAATAAATATGTCAGAATAAGCTGTAGAGAAGTTTAAAACTTCTCTACAGCTTATTTTCTCTTTCAGATCTAAAGACTGCAAGAAAGAAGCCCTGTTCGAATTAGTCTTTGGCACTTGCCTGTCGTAATAAATGGATTTTAATATATGAAACACCTAATTGTTGGAAAGCCAGGTGTAGGTTATTTCCATAATTCCATAGAAAAAAATTATACTAAACCAATACTATGGCATTGTATAAAATGAAATAAGGGGTTTGATTACGAATATGGGTCACTCTACTACCCATTTCACTACCAGAAATGAATGTTCCCCAACTGCAAAATTTGAATGTGAGAATGATTGAAATTATCACACAGAACTACAAGAGGGCTAACATAAAAAATCAGAGAAGGGATGTTAGAATGCAGTGTAGAAAAAAGAATGATAGTGAATGTAGATCTGTGTTGATTGGACAAATGTTTCATTAGAGCTACACAATAAATAAGTTCTCTCCTATAGTTACACAATTTGTAACTGTGGGATGGGGACTGGGGCGTCCAGTTCAGTTGGTTACGACACTCCTCTTGCATGCAAATGATCCAAGAATCTTAATACACCACGTAGAGAGAGTGCATGTTAAATATCCTTCAAAGCTCCATGCTGCATATGATAGCACCCTTAAAATAGTGTTAGGTGTCGACTCAGTGTTGGCCCGAATCTTGATTATGGTTCTAAATTACGAGGCCCGTAGCCTATAATTCGGAACTGTGTACCTTAACAACCATAAGTGAGCTAGTGCCTCTGTATACTACTTTCAGGTTGGATTCGAAAACACATTTTTTATATAGGAGTCAATTAAAATAGTGGTAACATGATTTAGTAAAATAAATTAATGCAATAAAACAGTTATTTATGATAGACACAATTTTTTTGTTTAATCTTATTGTGAATATAAATGATTGATCAGGCTCAAAAATCAACCTCTAAAAAGTCTTGTATGTATGGTGCCTGTGTTAGTTTAGTTTATGTAGTATATGTTGGTTATAATGGCTGTAATTAATTTTAAGGGCAAAATCCCATTTTACTCTGCATAATGTTATTACTGTTGCTAACAGACCATGTGTAGCTTTAGTTTGATGCTGATACAACAACAGATTACTAAAAATGTTTTACAACCACATAGAATAAATGTTTTCTAGAACGCTTGACGCCTAAAAAAAAATCGCTGGTGTTCAGCAAACAAAGGAGTTTTACTTTTTTTTTAATTTCATTTTACTGCAAATTCTTAAATGTTATTGGTGGCCTAAATATGAATAAAAGTGACATAGTGAAGAAAATAGGAAGATTTGGAAAGCATTTTGGGCAATAAAAATCTCAGTATAGCAAGAGGTTCATACAGTAAAAAAGATAAAGACAAAATAAACCATAATCAAATTATACGGAGGCAATTGAGCCGTTTCCAATTATTGGTTCACCAGTTAGCTACCATATTGGTTTTACCTAAGCTACTTTACTAAATCCATAATTATATATAGTGTGTACTGCGTACCTTACATACACTTCTTCGATAACCGATAAAGCAAATCAACATACCCAGCTATAGTACAATAAACTATTTGATTAAATATCCTAAACATTTTAAAATTGAATAATTATGCAAAAGAGTTCATAAAATATAATTTAAGGAAATTAATGTGAAAAAAAATAGTTTTATTTTCCAATTAAAAGAGGCAGGTTTTAAAAAAAATTGCTGTCCAATAATTCCAGCACATGCAAGAACTCAGATTGGGCATGCATATTAATTTTCATAAAACCCGACTGCATAGAACGTACACATTTTTTGGCGGATTCCTATTTTGAGGTCCAGCAAAAATTATGAAACCTGATGAATTTCCGAAGAATGATAAATAATTATTTCTCACAAAAACAACAAACTACAGTAGCCTGTATTCCCAACATTTTAGTAGCTGCAAAAAAATCAAAGGGAAATCAATTAAGAAATCCAAAAATCATTCGATTTCTACGATGTTGCCAAGTTCGAAAAGTAATCATACCCTGAAGTAGGCAGTGGCCAGATAATGCTTTTCGCATAGAATAGTATGTGGAGAAATGGGATTTTAGGTGTGTTGTGCATTTGTAAAAATTGACGCATGTATAAACAGTAAAGAACTGATTAGCTCATTTGGATCAGATTTACTGTACGGTCACCCTGGCGCAATATTTACATTCGGCAATAAATAATTTTTCTGGCAACTATTCTCTGAGTTTGGCAATAAAAATTAAGATATTGTTTATTTTTCATTATTTAAGATTTCAGAGATTTTTTTATCCATTTTCACGCTCAGTCAACTTTTTCAAAACGCTTTTTTCTTCAAATTGTGGCTGCTTAAAAAAAAAGTCGCCAAAATATCAACTTTTGGCAAGATTTTGGAAAATTTGCCAAGGGTGACCATGCAGCAAACTTTTACTGCCCATTTAAAAGTGTAAAGTATAAAACATAAAAAAGAACAAACAAGAACTTTTGATTTCAGGAAAATATCAGACTAGCATTTAACAGATCTCACTAAATAAATTTTATGTTTGTATAACATGAAGATTTTGAAAATATCCTGTACAATGTGTGATGTATCCGCAAAGATGAATGAAAAATTCTTTTGTGGGGAAAAAATTGTCAGCATTAATTTGCATATGGAGGGGTTTAAATAAAATTATAGAGGGGGAACTCGATAAATATTTTTGCTTTAAAAAAAAAAATACATTGCTCACACATAAAAATAAGAAAATTTAAATTACAGTTATGGAATTTAAAAGAAAATTTGTAAAATGGTTTAGAGAGATACCATGAAATCTGAAGGTATTAATACTAAGTGAGAAAATCAAAACATTGCAACCCTTTCCTACTAAACATTTACTTTTTAAGGTTATTATTAGTTCATACGACAAACATATATCGTCAAAAATAAAACCTGAAATTTTATATAAAATACTTTATAAGATACGATTAGCACACACACAAGCAAAAAAAACTTTATTCTTTTGATCTTAGTGATAGTAAAAACGCCTCCCCTAGAAAATCTTGCAGTAAACACATTCACAGTTTACTGCAACCAATAATTTTGCGATTTGTTTTTATGAAACCCGGATAAATCAAATAATCCCCTTACGCTTTTTGGTTAATTTAAATCAACAAAAATTTGATCGCTACAATCTGTTAAAGACCAAAATAGCCGGTTACTCATGCAAAGTGCATACAGTATGTACACTACTACTTAAAAAAAAATATAAACTTACCGCTTTCAAAGCTGCAAGTCTATCCTTAGTCATTTTTGTAACCTGTATAAGTTTATAATTTCACTGATTTAATTTTCTATGTGATTTCCGGGGTTAATCAACGTTAAAATTGTAAAAATTTACAACACACATTATTGAAACCAACACAGTACAATTTTTCATCGATTTTCTGTCAGCACAGCCGGTCACTGAGGAGGAAGCGACATCTACAATTGATTCTGTGTACAAGATGATACAAGAAATACACATTTCGAAATTGGGCGTGGCACCATGATACTTTTAACTTTCGGTATTCCATTTCTTCCCCAATTCTAATTTTAAAGTTTTACTCACTTCACAAAATATATAATACATCTTTTAAAGGATATTCCTTAACGAAGATAAGTCCGATGGACCGTTCCACTAAAATCGAAATATAAAATTTCAAATAATCTGCTTAAAAACTATTTTTATTTATATAAATTCGTTTTTAAGCATTATAATTTATAGTTTTTCATTTATATTTAATAAAAAAATGGAATGCTTAAAAGTAATATTTACCTTAAAGTTTAACTGTAACTGCTAATTTTTTTAGCAGACTATGTTTTTGTTTACGTCTCGGGCATTTGTTTAGTTTCGGTTGGTTTAAAGGATTTTACTTTTAAAAAATCATGAGGTTTGACCTACTTCCTAAAGATTTTAGAAAGCTTCATTTTAAACGTAATTTCAGCTTTGACTTCGTCCCTAAACACGATCCTTGCAGTGCCGAGAACGTTTCTTTACTTCAGGAATTTCTTACCAAATACTCAAAGATATTCGTGCTAACCGGGGCTGGTGTTTCAACTGAAAGTGGATTACCGGACTACAGATCTAAAGAAGTCGGATTATACGATCGGAGCCCAAATCGTCCAGTCCAGTACAGAGATTTCATTTCAAGTCACGACGTCAGGAAACGTTACTGGGCTCGCAACTTTGCCGGCTGGAAGAGATTTTCATCTGCCTTGCCTAACAATATCCATTACACACTAGCCCATTGGGAACAGAAGGGCATCGTCCACAGACTAGTCACACAAAACGTAGACAGACTTCACCATAAAGCAGGCTCCATTCTAGTCACAGAACTCCACGGCACATCCTACTTGGTCAAATGCTTGGATTGTCCCAATTTGTTTTCTATGCATCTCTTCCAAACTCAGCTTGCAGAACTGAATCCCGAATTTAAGGTCGAGGCAACTGAAATGGCCCCTGATGCAGACGTCCATTTAAGCCCTGAATTGACTAAAAATTTCAATGTTCCACCCTGTGATAAGTGCGGAGGTACGCTCAAGCCCGATGTGGTTTTCTTCGGCGAAAACGTTCCAAAAAAGAAAGTTTTTGAGACTTACGAGGCTGTCGACGAATCTGATGCTGTTCTTGTACTTGGTTCATCCCTTGAAGTAGAAAACTTTTTTTAGTAGAATAATTTATTGTTGTGTGAATGTAAAAATGTTATTTGTCCCATAGAAGTATTTCCTAAGACACTTCTCTTATGTATTTTATTCATTGTGTCAAAGTTTCTTTGGAAATACTCCTATTGACTCCATTGGACACTGGCTCTTTTTCTCCAGTTTTCTTAAAATAGTTTTAGAGTAACACTGCATATGTGGGTGGAAAGTGGTAAAATGTCTGGATTATGACTTTTTTTATTTATATATTATTTATAATAAAATTTAATAATAAATCAGTGTAGAAAAATTTAATGAGAAGAAAAAGCAATCCACATTTAATTTAACAAACATTTTGTGCAGCGTTGAGTGCATTAGCAGCGAGTGAGTAACCATGATCAATTGATCAAGCACATGTTGGTAGGAGTGATAGACAAATCACGTCCAAGAATTTAATTAGGCCAAAATATTACAACAACCGATACATCACCTAAAGGTAAAGACCAATTTGTTTTGGCTTATATGCTACAATATTTTGGTATAATTCAGATGACTGGTAGTAAGGCAGTTGTATTTCAGCATCATCAAATACTGGGTGCTGTTTTAGGGTATGTTATTTAGGTGTGTGAGGCCAGTGACTTAGTGGTAGTGCTTCTCATTGCCAAGCCACAGGTCCAGGGATCGAATCCCAGATTGGGCGAGAATGAGTCATCCTTTCATTCCTTCAGTGGGTCGATAAAATGGGTACCAAGCATGCTTGGGAACTAAACACTGGGGGTTCCGTGCGAGACTGACCCCCTTACCTGGACATATGCCTAGCACTTCAGAGCCCTAGGTCACGAAAGCTGAAATGGGCACGGCAGGCCTTGGCCCAGTAATTGGCTGTTGCGCCGGGGATTTTAGTTTAGTTTTTAGGTGTGTGAAGGTCCACTTCAGCGTTTATTTAATAAATAAATTATACAAAAACAGGTGGGTGTTGTGCATGTATGATTATGCTAATAAGTATACTGTAACATGTAAGCCCATTAAGACCAACGTTAAGAGAACTACAGGAGTTGGACAAAATAATGGACACACTTAGCAATTTTTTTTAATGACGTTTCTTATTAAGTGCTAAGAAATATGTAAAATGGTTTTGACAACATGTAATATGTATGCATTTCTTCAAAAAAAAAAAGTAGTCTTTATTTAGGTTCATAGATTAGATCCAAACTTTTTGGAGCACACTGATCTTAAGAATTCACCAAAAAATTTGTTCCTTTAAAAAGAAATATATACCTTAGCATAAGCTAAATCTGCTGTGAAAGAGCCAACATTTATTCAAAATATTTTTAGAGGTATAAAACACTAAAGAAATAACAATGTGTTCTTGCAGTTAATATTGTTCATAAAATCATTGATATTTTTTTAATGAACAAAACTTGGTCCCATTTGACAGGTTGAATACTAAATAAATGATTCACTGTATAACTGAATCTTCAATAAATTTATATATATAAAACGGTCAATTATATATAAGTTGACTGAAGCAGCTCAAAATAAAATTGGACTAAAAAAAATTTGAAAAGTATTGCATGTAAGCAGAAAATTGTCAATTTTACTAAGTACTTATAACTTTTTTTAAAATCAATTATTTGCACTACAATTTATATGAAATATATATTTCATCCTGCATGCAATATTCAGAACGGTTTGTTTATTATAATCAAGAAATAAAGATTTTAATAACAATATTAACCCCAAACACGAATTGTTATTTTCTTTAAATTCTTATATCTCTATAGGTTTTGCCCGTGTAAGGGAGTGCACGTTAAATATAATTCAAAGTCTTAACGACCAGCGCGTGCCATTTTTATTCTATGTTCTTTGTTACTCAGAAATGGGATTTGAGCATATTCTTTAGCATGACAATAAGTTACCATGCAATGAGAAATAGTTAAATGCAGTCCTGCACAAAAATTTAGAATTTCATAAAAAAAATCAACAATGTTGCTATTTTTCGGTAGTTATTTTTTTAAATATATATTCTTCAGGCAGCATGTAAAATAATAGGGTGAAATTTTTTGCCAACAAATATAAATAAATTTGACTTCCATCAACAAATTAAAAATTTCATAACTTTCCTTGCCACAAAAGTATAGTATAGGCACAAGTTTCAGTTTTATGCAAATTCTTTACAGGAAGTGATTGGGTCATTAAAGAGGAAGGTTTTTAAGTTGCTTTAAAAGGTTGAAGGTAATTTTCAATGCTTAGAACCATTCTGAAGTCAACTGAATTTTCGTACAAAGAGATTTTAAGGATATGGACATTAAAATTCAGAGGTAAATCTGTTTCTGATATTTCTACTCAATTAAAGCATTTGAAATGAGGTATTTTATAGAGTGTTAGCACGTGACAATCAACATCCACCAAAATCGCGGTATGGAAGACCTCGAATCACCAGGAAACGAGAGGACAGACAAATAAGAAAATTGACTTCAGACGAACATTGCTCTTCAAATCAAATTAAAAGCCTGGTCGTGGCTCAATGTTCACGTAAACCTATCGAGAGGTGAGTCAATGAATCTTTATACTTGATAAAATCCAAGCTGAAGTGCAAGCCTAGCTAACTCATCATAAAGATGCAAGACTGCAATGGACTCAACAGCACATGTCTTGCAGCTATCCATTGCAGTCTTGCATCTTTATGATGAGAAAGCAAGCTAAGCTTGCGCTTCAGCTTGGATTTTATCAAGTATATCTAGATTCATTGACTTGTCACCTGATAGGTTTACGTGAAAATTGAGCCACAATCAGGCTTTTAATTTGATTTGAAGAGCAATGTTTGCCTGAAGCCAATTTTCTTATTTGTCTGCCCTCTCGTTTCCTGGTGATTCGAGGTATTCCAGACCGTGATTTTGGTGGATGTTGATCGCCACATTCTAACACTCTATAAAATACCTTGTTTCGAACGCTTTAATTCAGTTGAAATATCAGAAACAGGTTTACTTCTGAATTTTAATGTCCATATCCTTAAAAGCTCTTCGCTCGAAAATTCAGTTGACATCAGAATGGTTCTTAGCATTGAAAATTACCTTCAACCTTTTAAAGCAACTTAAAAACCCTCCCCTTTGACGCAATCACTTTTTGTAAAGAATTTGCATAAAACTGAAATTTGAGCCTATACTTTTGTGGCAAGGAAAGTTATGAAATTTTTAATTTGTTAATGGAAGTCAAATTTATTTATATTTGTTAGCAAAAATTTTCACCCCTATTTTTCATGCTGCCTAAAGAATATATATGACATATCCTGACTTAACCCCCTTAAATACTTACATTTTTATCCTCAATTATACTTCAAACTTAATTACCTTTTCAAATATCCTAAATATCACTTAGTACTTTGGCATCCCAATCACCCTGTCGCGACAAACAGTCGCGTTCCCACTGATCTTTAGTGCATCTTTCGCCTACACGTTGACCTTATAAAACACCTTTCCCATAGCATAAACCTAGCCCTGATTGGTCAATCGAAGTATGAACAATCATAATCTAATAGCTCTGACGCACTTCTTAATGAGACTCCAACATGTAAAGTTGTGTGCTCTTTTGGCGGCCCGAGCTTCGGCTCTGTACTGTCCTGTGAAATCTTTACCATAATACTTTTTTGGACGTCCATTCCTTCATTTCTAAATGAATTAAATAATAAGTATGCTTCAATGTGAAAGTAGATGTTGATTTACGACATATATTTAAAAAAAAAACTACAGAAAAATCGTAACGTTGACTTTTTTTCATGAATTGCGTCTGTGCCTAAACTTTTGTGCAGGACTGCACACTAATAATGTTCTTACACCGTCTTCTGTTTTTCTTGTGTTTCTTTTAGTCTGGTTTAAAAAGAAAAACTCTGGTTTAAAAAGAAACGAAGGGTTTTTGCCTTAATAAACAATTTGCTCATTTCCAACATGTCTTAAGCTTAAGTCGATTTTTTTAAAGTGGTCCCTTAGGTCCCTTTTTTAAAAACTTTAGGTCCCTAAGTCCCTTTTTTTAGGGGTCCAAGGTGCAAAACACCCTGATATAAGCAAATTGGATAAAGTGTAAACTTGTTTTCACTGCATGAGTTTCAAATATAAATTTTTACTTGATTTTTGTTTTAAAAAAATAAATATTTTGACATTTTATTTCTGATGCAGATGACAATAAAGAATCCCCCATACTTCAAATTTAAAAATTAAGTTAAATTTTAGAAAGATTATACACATTTTTAAGAATCATGTGTGTTGCAGGAAAACTTGACATTCAGTTAATGGGTTTATGTGTTGGCATCAGAAGGTTCATATCGCTAAAATAGCGCAATATAGTCCGACCACGTATTCATAGTACTCTGAGTAGGTTATAGAAAACAATAACAGATAAATTATATATTGAAAAAATTATTAATAAATATCATACAAAAATAATAAATCATAAAATAAAACATATTTAAAAATGAATATTTTGAAATTCCATCTTATTAGAAACATTATATCAAATCATATTTTACAAAATAATAATAAATCATATGAAAATAATTAATTTTTAATATCACCTCTTTTTGTTGTTTTTCGATGTCTTCGACAGGACCCCGGAAGTGCCATAAATACACGGTCAGACTATATCTTTTTTTTTTTCTAATGGGGCTGCAACATTCGCGGTCAAGCCTTTGCAGACTCGGCATATTCCCCAGAACTGAGAGCCATTTTTTTTGTGGCGACTTTCGCTACCAATTTTTACGCACAGATTAATGAGCACGGAGAATAAATCTGAGCTCTCTGTGGATGTTAAAAGTACATGCCGAGATTTAATTTTGCAGAAAGAACCCAAGCCGAATTGGCCATCCAGGGTTCTTTTACATGCTGCATAATCATATGACATGCGTACCCAAGATTTTCAAATCCAGAAAATCCGACGACTGAGCCGGGGCTCGAACCCGCGATCTCGGGCTACTAAGGCAGACACGTTTAACCTCTCAGCCACTGAGCCGCACATACTTTTCTTTTTATTTGAATTTCAATTTATGACATTTTGTTTGTCTTCTAGGTGTTTTCCGGCTTTCGTTTTGTATCGAGAGCTTCAGAGAGCAATAAATGCATCGGCATCGTCAACATAGGTTCTACTCGTGCGGATAAGCTGGCATCTTTCAAAATCACTGCAAGATGTGGAGATATTTTACCAAGAATAAAGATTTAAACTTGTGTTTTAAAATCTGTGTTTTGTGGTGTTTTTTAGTTTTAATTTTGATTTATGCATAAGAAAATGTGAGTTGACATAAAATTAATTTGTTAATGTCATTCTAAAAAGATTTGAAATGCCCTCCTCACTTTTGTAGCACAAAAGAAGTTAAAGGTATTTTAATTGATTTATCTCAAGCCGTATCTAAGCCTTTCAAAGCCGGAACTACCATAAGCTTCTTCGCAAATGAAGAGTATAGGGGAAGAACCGCTTGATTTATTAGGAGTCTTCCCGTAATTGTGTCTGCTTGACGAACATTGGCGACAGGAAACCGGTTTTTGTTTCGGTTCTTCATTCGGGGTACAAACGTGTGATTCTTGTCCACTGATCTCTGGCGTGAATCAGGGTTGCCGAGAAGGAAAAACAAAGCAAGTAACCGGTTTCTTTACACCAGTTTAGGCGATTTCTGGCTATCATCGCCAAGAAGGTCTATTGAAGAAAGCCTTCTACGAAATCAAGCGGTTTTTCCCCTGTACTCTACGAAAAAAATACCGCTTACAGAATTAAAACAATTGAGTTCAGTTACTAAAGGTGTTTAATCTAAGGGAGAATTTCATGAATGGGGCATTGAACAAAAATATTTAATTATTGGTCGTTTATTTCCAGATTCAGTCAATCGATGAAGCTAAAGGTTATACTTTGTTTAACAAAGTAAAACTGCAATTGGCTGCTTCTGAGTTGAAGCAAAGTGAAATGTTATATTTTTGAGTCCTCCAAGTAAATAATTTTCAACCTTAAAAAGAAAAATATTTGTTAAGGCATCTTTTATGTGCTAAACTTTTTGAAAATTTTATTTCTCCTATGTCGAACTTTATAAACTCCTGGATGAAGTTAGTATGATATTGTGTTACAAATTTTTATATTGTAAGTATCATTCTATGTGAGTAAGACATGAATGGGACAGTCTTATTAATAACTTAAACTAACAGTGAATTGCTAAAAAAAATCTGCTATAATAAATTACCTCTTAATACCCGAGCAAAATCCTACACGTATATTCTTATAATCTAAACATACTTTTCATACAATGCTAAAAAGTATGTTTTCAAGGAAATTTTTGAAAAAATTATGTTTAATATAATTACTAAGAGACACGCCTTTAGCACTGAAAATATTCATTTTTGTGCTATAAATGCAAAACAAAAGTCCGTATCCCTTATTTGTAGTTTACATTTTACTTTAACATTGTTTTTAATACAAAATGCCTTTAAAATTAACTACTAATGACAAATGACAGTGATTGCGCCCTCTAGAAGGGAAGGGCGTAGGCTATATAGCCCATTACCCCGCTCGCCAGAAGAAACAATCACAAGAGACCCACAAAGAAGGACGCCACAAACACATAGAAAATTTACTAAAACAACTTTATGAAAATTTTGATTTTTTTTTTAAATAAATTTTAAAAGAACTCTAATATCGTATTGAGCCTCGTTCAACTTCAATTTTTATGTAGACATAATTTTTAATAGAATGATACCTGTAATCAAAGGCTGAAAACTTATATGTGTATCTCCTTCTATCAGACCAGGTCAATTTCGGAGCTACTAACTTGTTAATTGTTTGTGGGAAGGTTTTAAAAAATGTCCCCAAATGGGGACACCTGATAGCAAGAGGTTAAAAGCACTCCAAAGAAGATTGAATAACAAAAAAAAAATTATGGCAAAAAGTTGTCATAGTTCCGAAACCCGATAATAGAGGAACTGTGCGCTTTCGCACATTTTCGACCTTTGATACTGTTAAAAAGCAAATTTGGATCTCTAAAGTAAATGCACATACTAAGATATGTATTCCAAAGTGTCCCGTTTTTACAAAATACAATGTAGTGCGAAAAAAAAAGATTAAATGAATTTTAACTATTATATTTTTATTTTGTAGTATTCATGACACTATGGGGTCATGAATGTGATCAATTATAAAAGCTAGATTTTTCGATTTTTACATATGTCCACTTTATTTGAAATTGATTATACATTTTTTTTTAAGATAAGTATTCAATGCTCCCTTTATTAGTTATTAAAATAAAAAAAAATTAAAAAATGTTTTTTTAAAAATAAAGTCATTTTACTAGATTAAACTGAATAAATACGACTATTCTTGTTTGATTAAAGTATGGTGTGTCTAAGGATATAAGCTTCTAGTAAAGAATTTAATGTTTACTCGGAAGTAGTTTTTTTTACAGAGTATATTTACACATTATGTGCATGGAATTTATAAAAATAATATTTGTTTTGCATAAGCAATTTTTAAAAGGATATAAATGATATAATAAAATTATTAAGAAAAACTACATTGAAATAAATCCTGACGTAGTGGAGAAAACTTTTTAAGCTTTTGAAACATCGTCCAAAACTACTTTGACAAAACGGCATTGTTCATTAGTTCACAGACAAATAAGTACTTAAGTTTGCGGAATAGTGAAATAAAAAATAAAACAATTGCCATTTTGGATACCTACAAAATAAATATTTCCTGTCTGTCTAAAAACGGGTGATTTTTTCAGGATGTAATCGAATCTATGAATAGAACACTAAAGAATAGTTTCAAGTAAGTAAAGAAATATATAAATTTGGCTTAAAATGTTTTTTTTTTCATTGCAGTAAGATTGTTATCTGATGCTCTTTATCTTAGAGATTACGGCATTTGTTTAATCTGCTGTTCCTTTTTCGTCAAAGATATTTCACAACTACGTGCCTGTTCGATAAGAAGGTCGACCAGTTTACTATTTATTTATTTTTGTAAAATCCTATCTATAAAGTGGTGTCTCCCACCGAGAAAACGCTTTTTAGTGTTCGAAAAGCGTATATGATAGTTGTCTTTTTTTTAAGATGTCGGATATTATCGTCATTAAAAACTTCATCAACGGCCAGTTCGTGGGAAGCAAAGAATATCTGGACAGTTTTGATCCTGCGACAGGGCGGTTGAACGCCCGGATACCAGACAGTGATGCGGCTGATGTAGCTCAAGCTGTGAAAGCGGCAAAAAATGCATTTAAAGAGTAAGTACAATAATGAATTGTGTGAAATTTATATGCTAAAATAGATTAATTCATTATATCTTAATTTATATAAATTATTTTATTTATTAATTGTTACCAAACGGCATTAAGGCGTATATCTTATATACCTTAGTAATAGTTTTAGAAATATGGTTCTTGCACTACACTCTTAAAACAAACAAGCGATTTTAACTCAGTCTGAGTTGATTTTCATTCCTTTTGGTGTCGAAAATGCACTTCCCCTATAAGAGTGGATTTCACTCTTTTGTTTTGTTAAACCTCCAACAATCTTAACAACAAACGAGTGATTTTAAGGCGGTTTAGGGCGATTACGAGTGATTTAGGAGTTAATTTTTACTTCTCTTCAGTGTCGAAAATGCACTTCTCCTATAGCAGTGGATTTCACTCTTTTGTTTTAAGAGTGTACACCCTTAAATTAAAAAGTAACAACTTTTATTTTAAATTGTGATAAAAACAAATTATGAAAAACTTACAAATGTTTGAAAAATTAAACAGAAAATTCTTCAAATGGAGCTAAAATGCCCATTGTGAACATACACACGGATGCTGTAAACATGCCACCCAAAATGGTCTTATTACAATTCGTCTACGTCGAGAAATTGTCATACTTTTATGCTGACCATTGATCGTGCATCTTACCAATATACACACGAGGAAATCTACATGCAAATGAGGGTGGTAGAAAATTGCATCGCACCTCATATCCTTTTTTCTAAACTCCGTGCCAACCTAACTTGGGTAAAAACAAAGAGTAAAAGGGAGGAGGGAAAAGCACCGTTGGTCCGTTAGTTGGAAACTTTTGCAAGGTAATATTTACATACAAAATGATCTTAATACAATTTAACCAAAATCACTTTTCAATCGGATACAATTGCCAAAGTTTCTCATGTAATATTCAAATCTGTTAGACCTTAAACGAAATTAATGCTTAAAACATGTTTTCTGGATGGATTCACAAATAAGTTATGTAGCTCTTTTCATCCGCCAAAGGATCTTCTCCATAGCATATTTCCATTTACCCAACTTAGGCTGGCAAGGAGTAGACACGTTTTTTAAAATTTCAGATTATACATAATATACATAAATTCCTTTCCTTTTTCTAAGCAGTATTTTACATCATGTATGCAATATGTTTCGTATCTCACATCGAGGCGATGTAGTTATACCATGCCTAAACTGTAAAAATTAATATAACATTACTCCATTGAACTACTGTTAGGTTAGCTGCCTCCAGCTTTATGGAGTAGCGTTATGCCACAAAATAAGAGAAAGCGTAAGCTAACTCATATTTGCGCAACGTTACGCCGAATTTTTACATTGCACCGCCCGGGTTCATAATACGATTCAGCTAACTTTTAACGATCCAATTCAGCCCTAAATCTCTTGTGGGATGGATATAATTGTGTACCAAGCTCTATTGGAATGTAACTACTGAACTATAGTAGGTCTATCTAGAATGCGAGCCTCGTAAGCATTTTTTCCCCCATCCCCGCATGTGGTTTTTTTTTTCTTTTTCGAAACGGCATGAGCGTCCCGATTTCGGTTTTTTTCCCCACTTGGGTTTGAACTGTTCGGATTGTTAACCTCACAACAGAACTTCAAACGCATTAGGCTTAGAAAAGCGATGTTCCCCCGTTTCCTAGAAAACCAAGGGGAGGGATGGGGGAAGAAAGTCTTTTCGAGGTTCGCATAGTAAATAGACCGACTATAGCCACTTGGCACCGACACGCGCTAGATTTAGTGCTCGCCCAAGGCTACACAAACGGAAATAAGCATTTCATACACTCTTAAACAAACGAGCGATTTTAACTCAGTCTGAGTAATTTTCACTCCTCCAGTCTGGAAATGCACTTCTCCTCTTGGAGTGGATCCTTTGCGTGTTAAGGGGTCACAGGAGTCTTAAAAATGTGCAAAGAAGGTACTACAAAACAAAGTTTGATCTTTCATGTCATTTTTGAACTACTCAATGTATAAGTATAATTTTTTGATATGTAATTCTACATGATTTATTCATTATAAAACAAGTTTTAAAATTTATGAAACTTTAGCGAAAACTAAAATAAATGATATTAAACATGAAGCTATTTGAACACATTGTGATTAGGCTTGCGCGGCAAATTGTGAGGTCAATATTGAAAAAATGACCAAGAAAATGATTTTATATTGTACAAATATGTACAAACAAAGACTTATACCTACATTCTCAGCTCATTTTTAATTAGAAATTATTTTAAGAACTTTTTTCTAAAAAAATTAATAAAAATTTAAAAATTTTGATTTAAAATTTTTTTAAAAATAATTTCTAATTAAAATTGAGCTGAGAATTTAGGTATAAGTCTTTGTTTGTACATATTTGTACAATATAAAATCATTTACTTGGTCATTTTTTCAATATTGACCTCACAATTTGCCGCGCAAGCCTAATCACAATGTGTTCAAATAGCTTCATGTTTAATATCATTTATTTTAGTTTTGGCTAAAGTTTCATAAATTTTAAAACTTGTTTTATAATAAATAAATCCTGTAGAATTACATATCAAAAAATTATACTTATACATTGAGTAGTTTAAAAATGACATGAAAGATCAAACTTTGTTTTGTAGTACCTTCTTTGCACATTTTTAAGACTCCTGTGACCCCTTAAACCTACGACAGGATCACTCCTAACGAGAGATTTTAACTCAGTCTGATTTAATATTCACTCCTTTCTAGTGTCGAAAATGCACTTCTCCTGCAGGAGTGGATTTCACTCCTTTGTTTTAAGAGTGCATACCGACTGTAACCACTTGGAACAGACATATGCGCTAGATTTAGTGCTTGCCCAATGCTACACAAACAAAATAAGCATCTCATAGGCCAGTTAATCTGTCAAATTTTTACTTTTTTTAAAATTGTAGATGGTCCTCCAAAGATGCCAGTTACCGTTCGAAACTGATGCACCGAGTAGCTGACATTCTGGAATCCCGGAGTGAGGAATTCGCAATAGCTGAAACAAAGGACCAAGGAAAACCTCTCTGGCTGTCGAAATCTGTGGAAATTCCAAGAGCTGTTTTGAACTTTCGACACTTTGCCAACACCATTCTAAATGACACAGAACTGTAAGTACAGTAAAAGTTATATTTTTCCCCCTTATATCCTTCTTATATATTCACAACGGATTTGTATAGTTTCCTTGACAGCTTGCTGTTACAATATTTTTTTCTTTATACTAATTTTCATATTATAAACAAGAATATACAAGCTTTTTACAAAGCACCAATACCTAAGCAGCCGAGGAGCATCAGTAATTTATTTGTATAAAAATGATCCATGTGGCATAATTTAGTAAAAATTTAAAGTAAATCCTATAACCCCTTATAATTTGCACATGCATGCGCCTGTATTGGCTACGAACCACCCATTAAAATGTTTGAAGTGTGAGCCTTCTTTATACGTGTAACAAAAAAAAAGATAAGTACTTATGCATTTAGGATAGAATCACAGCCTACTTAACTTACAAGGCCAGAGAAACTTTCCCAAACAAGTGCGTGAGCAAAAATTTTATTGTCACTGTTCTGAGTATCGTTGTTGCGAAGATGAAGAATCCTAATCTTGCAATCTGTTGGAAACCAATCGTTCACAGCTGACTATATTTTTTGTGTTCTGGGTGATTCAGAAAAGGTTTCTTAATCTTCGACACGGGGAACAGTGACGTCAAGCTTTCCGTCCACGGACGCGATTGGGAGACATTCTCTGGCATTGTGAGATTAGTATCCCGTTTTAAGATACGACTTACCTTACCTATCTAATAATATTCAATCTTCAAACAAACATTACCCATTATTCCAAATGGTAATCATTTCAAAATGTCCATACTCATAGTTAGGTAGGTTGGTACAGCTGCGGAAATAAAAAAAGTGCCACTAGTGATTATTTCAGCCGTTAGTCCCCCTATATAATCGGACATTTTTGAGATAGTGAACAATTAACATTCTGAGTTAATCGAATGATACAAAATTTGCATAAGGGTGCGTCTTCATATTAAAAATGTTTCTAACTTTGAAATTTCCAATGGCAACACCCAATTTTAATAACTTAGAAATGCTAAGCACTCTCGAAAACCCTTAAATCTAAGTTTTTGTTACATTTGGATGAATATTTGACGAGTTATTCAATCGAATCACTTGTGGACCTTTTAGGGACCATCTCTAAAATGACAAGCAAGCATGCATGCAAGGCCGTCTTTATTTATCAATTACACATGTAATCTTATACACAGTCCCCTAAAGGGTAATTGAAAAGTATTTTGTGATTTACTCCAAAAATTATGATTAAAAATTTTTAAAAATTGGGATTTCGCTTAAACTTCCTGTCTTAAATTTATTACTGCAAAAATATTTAGGGGTTTCTATTCATATTTTTTTAAAAAATTAATATAATAATTATTTAAAAATATAAAAATTGTTTTAAATACCCCAATATTGAATGCATTTTGTTTGGGTTGTTATAATTTCTTTTCAGTAAATAATTCGTTTCATTATCTTAATTATTCATAGATTGGGATAGTTTTTTATGTGCAACTCATTTAACATTATGGCACCTAAATTTTGCACGTCTCTAACTCCTTGAATAATGCATAAAAAATAACAAAATTTGGCATTTCGTATTTAAATATGTCATAGATTAGAAATATGATCTCAAAAAGGGGTGTTGCCATTGGAAATTTTAAAGTTAGTAACATTTTTAATATGAACACGGACCCTTATTCAAATTTTATGTTATGCAATTGACTCAGAATGTTAATTGTTCACAATGTCCAAAAGGTCCGATTCTATAGGGTGACTAACGGCTGAAATAATCACTAGTGGTACTTTTTTTATTTCCGCAGCTGTACATATATACAGTCCGGTTTGTGTGCTTAATCAGAAACCCGTTTATAAACCTTCGTCAAGTAAGACAGACACAGACAGAAATTTTTTTTATTGACACACAGAGAGAAAGTACACCCAGTGCGAGGGAGGGAATCGAACCAGCACCCGGTAAAGTGCTCAGACTGATAGGTTGATGGACTGCGATCATACCCAGCCAGCCGGGTTATATGTCCACTCATACAATTTAATGAATTTATTCTGAATTGTGATCATCGATTTGCATTTTGACAGCTGCATCCCCCAAGAAGAAGACGGAATACTCAATTACACAACGCGCTCTGCATGTGGTGTGGCTGCCTGCATAGTGCCGTGGAATTTACCGCTGTATCTGCTGACTTTTAAGCTGGCACCGGCCATAGCCTATGGAAACACGGTCGTCGTGAAGCCCAGCGAATTCACGTCCGTCACGGCATGGATGCTTTGCTCGGTGCTGAAAGAAGCAGGTGAATATTAAGATTTTGGTTTCTTAGTTGGTTTTTTGGTAGACACATCTATTCAGGTTTGTGTGCTTGGTCAGAGACCCGCTTATAAACCTTCGTCAAGTAACACAGACACAACACACACATACGTGATGGGATGCTGCCATCTATCGCCAGTTCCGCAATTTAGACATGACCCTGAAGGAGAGGGAAAGTCTCCAGGGACCTGTACCCTTGGGAAACTACGCCTTGATTTTTGTTTCTTAGATAAGGTCAATATGCCTAAAGGAAAAAAAAATATTTCGCATTTCTATACAATGGGCTTGTTTCAGGGCTTGAGTGGCAACAGCAATACTGAATGAAAAGGGGATGGTGCTTCAGAGTTATAACGGGATATCTTAGGTCACTCTCCTCTAAATTATTAGAAAATCGGCTATCAGTTTAGGCACATTGACGCTATACACAAAAATGACTGATTGCAGTCACCCATAGTCATATATCTATATCTAGAGTCATATATATCTATATTTTTAACTTGTGGGATGCTTAGTGAACTCTGCATTTAATTTTTCTTTAAATACATCTTATCCCAGAAAAATTAATTATGTATTGATTAACTGCAAAAGGACTATAAATTAGAAGAAGAAAAAATAACCACGAATCTGTATAATTTACTGTCATAAATAAGTTATAAGTAGAGTCACTAGATATTAGTTTTACTACCGTAGATAGAGTCGTGACAACTTTGGCGATATGGCAACCTGCGTTCACCAAGGTCATTAGCTTGGTGAACGCAAGGAGGACAGCTGTAGAGCTGTACCAAATTTTTGATATTTCTCAGCACGCACCAGCTTCCTAAAAAGGCGCATTTGCACCGAATTAGTTAATTCACGGAATGCACAGCTTGATTAAAGTCTGATACGCCCATCTTTTACAGCTTAATTATCTTTAAATTGGCACAAACACCAAAACTACTTGTCGCGGCTCTTGGACTTCTTGTACTTTGGCGGACATATTATACCTTGTCTATCTAGAATGCGAGCCTTGAATGCATATTTCCTCCCCCTATCCCCGCATGTGGTTTTCTTCGAAACGGCGTGAGCCGTGAGCGTGTTTTTCCCCCACCTTACTTGGGCTTGAACTGTTCGAACTGTTAACCTCACAACAGAACCTCAAAACTCTATGCCTCTAACATGCTAGGTTTAAAGAAGCGTACCCCACGTTTCCTAGAAAACCAAGCGAAGGGATGGGGGAAGAAAGTCATTTCGAGGCTCGCATAGTAAATACACAAGGCATAGTAGCCGATGTTTATAAACTATAGTTGTATTTACTATTCTAAATAGGTATGCCTGATGGTGTGGTGAACATGCTGTTCGGATATGGACCCAAAGCAGGCGAGGCTCTCATACGTCACCCGGACATATCGCTCATCACATTCACTGGAAGCGACAGAGCCGGTTTACACATAGCAGAAGTCGCGGCTCCCGTACCTAAGAAAGTGTCCCTAGAGGTAGTATACTTGGATTATACTTCTTATGCGTTGACTACTTTACTTTACCGCAGTTCGAAATTACGATATGCCCTTACACTCTTAAAACAAAAGAGTGAAATCCACTCCAGTTGGAGAAGTGCATTTTCGACACTGGAAAGGAGTGAATATTAACTCAGACTGAGTTAAAACCACTCGCGCGTTTGGAGTGATCCTGTCGGAGATTTAACACACAAAGGATCCACTCCTTTGGGGGAAGTGCATTTTCTAGACTAGAGGAGTGAAAATTAACTCAGACTGAGTTAAAATCGTTCGTTTTAAGAGTGTAAGGGAGAGCGGGCGAGCTGGTTAGCGGGTCTCCAAACCAGAGTGCTTTAGTGTTAATCCAATGGTTGAAAATTATTTTCATTGCCACATTTCTCCGGCTGTATTGAATATTTTATAAGCCGTTTTTTTTTTAAATGTCAAATGTATAGAACTTACAGGTCTCTATTATCCCACCTATTGAAATTGCTTCTAATATTTTGTGTAAAATTATTTGTTGAAAATTAGAAAGAAATATATATTCATAAAAACTTCAAAAAATGGATGGATAGAGACCTACAAATCAGCTATACTTATCACAGAAAAAATCCGTTTGTAGAAATATATAATACAGCCTGACAAATGCGGCATAGAAAATATTTTTTTCTCTAAGGGATTAGCACTGCACCGCCAGAGGACTCCCTTGAAATTCCGCATCTTGAAAATCGTAATGTTATTCCTATGGAAAACATTCGCAAGTCAATTACAGCCAAAATTTTATTAAAAGGTTACTAGTTTCTTGTATCATTGTAAAGAACAAAAGGAGTAGATTCTGTAAAATTAATTTGTTTTGTGAAAATCACATATTTAGTAGTTTTAATAATTTTTTGAAGTTAGTAAAAAATGGAGTTCGCATTAAGTTCTAACTTCAAAAAATTATTAAAACTACTAAATATGTGATTTTCACAAAACAAATTAATTTTACAGAATCTACTCCTTTCGTTCTTTATAATGATACAAGAAACTAGTAACCTTTTATCAAAATTGTGGCGGTAATTGACTTGACAATGTTTTCCATAGGAATAACATTACGATTTTCAAGATGTGGAATTCCAAGGGAGTCCTCTTAAATGCCCTCATTTAGGATAGAAAAATACAACCAGAAACATCCTGTCCAATCCAAATGGCTATTTTAAAAACTTAGTCTTAGTATGTATTAGATTAATATTGCAATTATCGAATAAATAAAAAGAAATTTCAAATTTAAATAATTAAGAGTCGGCTACATTGAAACAAAATGAACAAAAATGTATTCCAATTTTTTTTTTCAAATGAAAATTTTATCTTTTGAAAAGTTAAGGTAGGCGAATACCCAAAATTCTAAAATTTTTACTGTTGCTTTAATCTTTTCCAAATTTGGCATACTGATTTCAAATATAATGAATAATACTATTTAGGCATTTTTTTAAAATTTAAATATAATTTATTTATTTTAAATGGTGTTTTTCTACTAAAAAAGGAGGTTTACGCTAACAAGTCTACCACATTGAATTTTCATCCTATAAATATTAATTATGTGTTATATTCTTGGTTTTGAACTGATGCATGCAATGACCCTGTAGAGTTGCATACAAATTACAAGAAAAGAAGTTATTAAGAAAAATGTTATAAATTAACCACAAAAAAAAGGATTTTTTTCGATTAACTTACACTTGGACATTTTTTTAAAAAAAAAACTTAGACACATGAATTTCAATGCTAAAAATAGACACATGAATTTCAATGCTTTCCACTTTTTTAAGTTTTAAAAGTAAGGAGCATTGATACTAAATTCAAACTCCTTTAAATCTTTATTTCTTTTTACTTGATTCAGTAATGAAAAATAAAAGTCCCTAAGTAGTTAAGCTGTAATTGACCTTAATCCTGATGAATTAACGAACTTGAGTGATATTAGGAATTAGGTCCAACAAAGATGTAGGATATAAATTTTTTTTTTTTGTAGTTTTTGTTATGTAACTGATAGTTTAAGCTATTTTTCTTCTCGTAGCTTAGAAATATAGGAACAGATTATTTAAATCCTTTCCTTTTTTTATATGTAATCTAATTTTTTTCCAGGATGTGTACAATTACAACAACTTTAGTACAATAAATTTCAGTTGCAACGAAATCCAAGGAACCAAAAATCCTTCGTGTTCCTTGGATTCCTATAGTTTTGAATATTCGTTAAAATGAAATTGCATAAAATATTGTTTTATTAAAAATGCTAAAGAAGTCAATAGAAATGTGCAACAGTTTCCTTGAAATATCATTATTTAATACTTAGATTTTAAATTAATACATACTAAATATGTAATTCTATGTAAGGTTAAAAAAAACTTAGATGATAAAATGTGTAGATATGAACTACTAAACGCAAGCAAACTGAATAAAGTTTTGAGTTTTGGTTTTAAATACTACAAATTCGTCAATACATTCTTTTGAAAAAATCTCAATTGAATTATAATCAAAAGGCCTGAAAAATAATCCAAAGTAACTTTACAATACTGACCCTTTACATAGCAAATAGCCCTTTTAGTTTCTTAATACATATTTACCTTACCCATAAAAATTACACATTATTTTTTTAAAACTGATCTATGATGAAATTTTATTTAGATGGGAGGAAAAAATCCCGCAATAGTGTTCAGCGATGCTGATTTAGATAGCTGTGTCCCAGCTTTAATTAAGTGAGTTCCATTTATCATTATTATTATAATGCATATTGAGTCAATGTATTATATTAAGTTTTTCTTTGTCTAATGTTATATATTTGTAAAAAATTTTCCTATTCTTGACGTAGTCATTATTATATTCTACAGTTTTATTATTTTTAAAATTTAACTTCTTGTTTTTTTATTCTTCTTTTCAGAGCGAGTTTTTTAAATGAAGGGCAAGTATGTTTGAGTTCAAGTAGAATATACGTTGAAAAAAAGATATTTCCTCAGTTTGTGGAGAAATTTGTAGCTGAAACCAAGTAAGAAACTCATTTTTTTCTTAGTTTATCTTTTAATTAAATAATACATATTTTCTTATAATAATAAAGTCAATATTTAATGTAAAATATCTTAGCCCTTTCCGACCGTGCTATCACGGGTATAAAAGAGAATGTTCAAGTTCTTCAAAAATATCGATATCGAAGCAGCTGACTTGTACCTTTATTTGTATTTTAAAAAAATGACTTTGTTCTTCAGAAGTTGCTGGCATTGATGCCGTTTAACACATTTTTTTCGATGAAACTCCAAATTTAGTCTCATAATTTTAAATCAGCGCCATCCAACCGCCGGTCTTAAAGGGTTAAATAGTGCTTATAATACTGCTGTTTTGATGAAATTATAAGCAAACCTTTATAAGTATGCTTATTCGCAGCACCTTCATAAGAAGTATTCTTATTCGCAACTTCATAAGAAATATTCTTATTCGCAACTTCATAAGCAGTATTCTTATTCGCAACTTCATAAGAAGTATTCTTATTCGCAACTTCATAAGAAGTATTCTTATTCGCAACTTCATAAGAATTAGTGAATAAATAAAATATTCTTATTCGCAACTTCATAAGAAGTATTCTTATTCGCAACTTCATAAGAAGTATTCTTATTCGCAACTTCACAAGAAGTATTCTTATTCGCGACTTCATAAGAAGTATTCTTATTCGCAACTTCATAAGAAGTATTCGTATCCGCAACTTCACAAGAAGTATTCTTATTCGCAACTTCATAAGAAGTATTCTTATTTGCAACTTCATAAGAAAGTAATTTAGCATTATTCTGATATTATTGCAGGAAATTGAAGGTTGGTAATCCGCTCGAATCGGGCACTTTCCTTGGTCCCGTGTGCAGTAAAGTTCATTTCGAAAAAATCAAGTCTTACTTAAAAATTGCAGAACAGGAAGGAGCAACTTTTTTGACCAAAAATGAAAAACCCGACCTTGCAGAAGAGAACAAAAATGTAAAAATTGACGAGTTTTCATTTATAATTTTTTTAAAGAAAAATTATAAATATCAAATTTTATTTGAATTATTATTTTATTATTAATATTAGTTCATCGGTGTATATATAGTAATTTTTTTTTAAAATATGAAAAAAATAACATTTTGTTCAAAACTTTTATGCAATACACCTTTGTCAATATATTCATAATAATTTTAATGCTTGTTTCTTGGAATTTAAAAAAAATTGATTTATAATGTAAAACAAGATAACATGAATTTCTCTATACAAATTGTACGGGTAATTTGTTTGTTATCTTTCTAGATTATGTGTTTTCATATTCAAATTCTCGTAGTTATAAATAATTAACAGCACCTTTACGACCTTTCTTTAAAAGCATCTAAACTTCGTTTTTTTTTGTTTAAATATCCTCTAACTAATATTGTATTTTTAAAAATATAGTTGTATTTTAAAAACTTATTTAATTTAAATGCAATTAGACACTATTTCTGTCTTTCAGGGCTATTTTCTGTCGCCAGTTGTACTAACTGGACTTTCAGACGACAGCCGGTGCATGCAAGAAGAAATATTCGGACCTGTCACGTGTCTATCAACATTTGAAGACATTAGTGATGTCATCAAAAGAGCCAACAATGTTAATTATGGTTTGAGCGCAAGCATTTGGTCTAAAGATTTGCAAAAAATTCATACTATAGCACCTAAACTAGAAGTAAGTTTTGTTTTAAATTAATAATAATAATAACAACAACAATATATAAAAATATAATAATGATAACAATATTAAAATATAATAATAACAACAATATAATAATAATATAATAATAACAAGAACAACAATAATAATATTAATTTTCTACTATTCAATGAGTTTCTGAGTACACTATATTGTACATATCCATTTTTACATAATTGAATCAATGAATTAATTTTTAATTTGCAAGCGTATTTGTAGTCGAATTAAAACCACAATAAAAAAAATATTTCAAAAATTGCTGTAAAACTTTAATAGATAAAAAAAATAGAAGTTTATTCAAAGAATTAATTTAAACTTACTAGTTTTCTTGCACTACGGCCGTCAACAAAAAATGATAGTCAAAAAGAAAATAATAATGGTTGTATTTTTATTTATGAAACAACTAATCATTTACCTTTATTTTAAAAATAAAAATTTTAAAAAATACATTATACAGCTGCAATATAAACTTACCAATTCATCATAACGTGGATCTGTAAATGTATTTACATTACAAGGGTTGTTACGTTGCAGGAAAGCCTTCTTCAATTTTTTCCAATTTTCCTTTGCCCCTTTGCGGGTTCACACACTTCGTTCTTATTTTTCGAAAAGTTTTCCCCAGTTATCGTTTACTAGAAAACTAAAACAGGTGTTTTGCATTTTGAAGTGATTTATCGATGATCATTATTATTTTAATACAAATAAACGCAGTTTAAAACTTTGAAGTATTTGGGTTGGCATTTGTTTGGTAAGCCCGGGGGAACGAATCAAGAATTGGATAGACATTTGATTAAACGTTTATAATACACGCAAATGATATTTGCCGTATAAATAAATATACAATTAAAGTATTGAACCATTTTATTTAATGTATTCAAGCATTAGATGTTACACCATAAGAAACACACAACCTTTTTCGTTGAAGTCCAGAAAATCAGAAACTTGAATCATTGTTTATTCTTTTTATTTTATTTATTTATTTTCATTTTAAGGATCGAAAAATTCGGTTAAAGCGGAGATCAGATTAAACGGAGTCTGTTAATAGGGATCCTACTATATTTTTATAAAAAAGTTAAAATATTTATAGATTTATTTAATGTATTTTATTTATGTATTCAAGCATTATATGTTACACCATAAAAAAAAACAACCTTTTCGATGAAGTCTAGAAAATCAGAAACTTGAACCAAAAGTTTCTTCTTTTTTTTTTTCTTTCTTTTTTTCATTTTAAGAGGACTCCCTTGGAATTCCCCATCTTGAAAATCGTAATGTTATTCCTATGGAAAACATTCGCAAGTCAATTACCGCCACAATTTTAATAAAAGTTTACTAGTTTTTGGTATCATTGTAAAGAACGAAAGGAGTAGATTTTGTAAAATTAATTTGTTTTGTGAAAATCACATATTTAGTATTTTTAGTAATTTTTTGAAATCAGAACTTTATGCGTACTCCATTTTTTACTTACTTCAAAAAATTATTAAAAATACTAAATATGTGATTTTCACAAAACAAATTAATTTTACAAAATCTACTCCTTTTGTTCTTTACAATGATACCAAAAACTAGTAACCTTTTATTAAAATTGTGGCGGTAATTGACTTGCGAATGTTTTCCATAGGAATAACATTACGATTTTCAAGATGGGGAATTCCAAGGGAGTCCTCTTAGAAAATGCGGTCAAAGCGGGGATCCGATTAACCGGAGTCCGTTAAGAGGGGACCTACTATATTTAAAAAAATAAAAATATTTATACATTTATAAAATGTTTCGTTTTAGGTGGGCACCGTATGGTGCAACTGTTGGTTGGTGCGCAATCTTCACATGCCTTTCGGTGGAGAGAAGAGATCCGGCATGGGAAGAGAGGGAACGGAGGATTCTAGAGAATTCTTCACTTACAAAAGATCCATCTGCATCAAGTATAAAACCGAAGGGAATATGTTTATGTAGAGACAATTACGAATGTATTGTTTTGGGATAATACTGTTACTGCATTTGGCTAACGAGGAACTGAGAAACATAATTCAATTGTGTCAAAAAGGAAACCGTGTTGGTTTTATGGTTCGTTTTTTACAGTTTTTCTTATGAAATGGAATTTTTTAAATATAATTGTCATAACATTATATAAATCATTTGTAAATGAAAAAATATATATTTGTATTTTTTGGGGATTTTTAGATAAATTTTGTAATGAAATAGAATTTCAAATGTAATTGTAAAAAATAAGGAATTGTAAAAATTATTTGTAAATGTTTTGTACTTTTAAATAATTTTTTTCATAAAATTGAATTTCAAATAAGATTGTCATAGCATTGTGAAAATTATCTGTAAATATTTTGTACTTTTAAAATAGTTTTTGTTATGAAATGGAATTTAAAATATAATTTTCATAACATTTCATAAGGTTTGCAAGATGATTTTATGCTTCTATTTTTACATTCATATTTTTTATGGACTGAAATTTTAAATAGTATTAATAAGTTGAGACTTCTATTACATGCCGGCGGCGATCATGTTTAAATAATATGTCACTTTAGGGCTACACAAGAACTTAGGAACGGACCTCAACATTATTCTGAACCTAGTTTTAAGAACTTTAAGGTCAACGTTTCCTTACTCTATATTTCTGTGGGCTGTGAGGCGCCCTGTGGTCAGAGTAGCGATCTACGGATCGGAAGGTCCCGCGATCGAAACCTGGTCGCTGAAAACTCACCGAGTATATGCGGAGTACGTGCTCGTTAAATCTGTTGTGTCCGAAAGTCCTGTGGGCGGTCATTGCGCAGTTTCCCACGGGTACAGGCTCCTGGAAACTATTTCCCTCCCCGTCAGGGACATGTCTAAATTGTGGAGGTGGCGCGTGATAGATGGCAGCATCTGGCACGTATGTGTGCATGTGAGTGTGTGTGTGGTGACTGCCTTACTAGACGAAGGTTTATAAGCGGCTCTCTGAGCAAGCCAAGCATACAAGCCTGAAAATATATGTATATCAACCAATCCATATTTCTGCAACAAACGATCAATGGAGTGGGAAAGGCAATGAAGGTATGAATAAGGTAAAGATGCTGCTCGATCAAAAACCAATGCAAAAATGGTTAGATGAGTGAAGCCTTTGACACTTCCACAATAGACCCAAAAGAGCTTGGCTAATTATTTAGCGCTATTTTTTACATGTAACCTATCTATGATGAGCTGAGTTCAGAAGCATAAAATGAAATTAATAAATAACATATTTAATCAGAGTATTATCATCTGAAGATAAGTATTAAAACGTGCCTTAATATACAGGTCTACACTAGTCGTAAAACTTTTCAGATATTTAGTTTTTTTCCGATTCTTAAAGAAAGGGAGGGGGGATTTTACGTAATAGGAAACGATATTTTTAAATCCATTCGCAATGGCTGATTTTTCAGCGGCCTCTATCGACACATATTCAAATGATTTTTTCACCCGAATATATATTCGTCTCGTTAGAAAAACAATTTATAAATTTGCGACTCACGATGAATAATACAGAAATGTTTGAGGAGAAGAGATGTTCCTATTTTTAGAACAAATTCTTTTAAAATTATTTAAATTTTTATTCCGATTTGCCGTAACGCTGAGTACTGTAACGGATGTTTTTACTGGGTTATAAGAAAAAATAATTAATTCTGATACGCGTTGATACATGCACAGAGAAAAAACACGAACAAATTTTCTTATAGAAAGGGAAAAAAGTCATTTTCTAAAAAAAGCTTTTTCAATAAGTGATAAATCATCACGTATTTAGAAGAAATGAATTCCCCCAAAGATAATTAAAAAAAATAAATTAGTATTATTCGCTTGTGGCGACATCTGTTGCTATAATTTCAACTGCTACTTTTCACAAATTTTTAAATTATAACATTTTCGCAAACTCGTTTGAAAAAAATATTTTTTTATTATTAAATAATATTGGTAATACATTTAATATATTTCAAGATTTTTTTATAAAGAAATATCTGTCTCTAATTTAAATAGTAAATTATTCAAATTTGCTTCATTCATTGGTTACTTCATGAATCCTCCTAACTTATTAGCAATTTCTACAAGCACGCATTTAGAATAAACCTTCACTAACATTTTAAACTAAAGTAAAATATTAAATAGCAAAGAGATTCATTTGTGCGCATAACACACAAGAAAAATACTTAAGATTTTGAGCAAATGCAACTAAAGAGAAAATATTTCCCCTATACACAATTTATGTTTGTCGGGTACTCTCAAGAATACAAAAAGCATATTATCGTAAGTAAAGTTTTAAAAAAAGTGATTTCTACTTGAGGGCAACGAAACTATCTCCCCCAATATCCAATGGAAAAAAGGTTTTTCAAAACTAGCATCAACATTTTTCTACATATATATTGCTTCTGAAATCATATGTATGATTAGGCATTGGAGAAGCCCTACCTTTGTGTGTAGAGAAGTCCTTGATACCGTTTTTAACATATTTTAATCCACTGCAAAGCATTGTTTTTGCTGTCAACTTATAAAAACATTCGAATTAACTAAGAGACAATTTTTTTTAAAAGGAAGGGCTTAACTTAGATTATTAAACAATAGTTAATAATGGATTACTTATGTCAGTTTAGTTTTCGGTAACTAGTCTAGTTAAAAGAATGTCGGTAGACGCAAGCAAAAGTTTTAGTATTGAAAAAATGAACTAAAGAATTTCCTTTATTTAGCTTTTATTAAAATCTAAAGACAAATACATTTACACATAATAAATACGATAAGGCACATTAGCATGAAGACAGCATTGAGTATAGTACAAGGCCATGTTATACTGATCAGAAAATGGAGGTGCATATATATTTTGATCTTATTTTGTACTTTGCCTATCTACTTAAATATTCCAAAGTTCAACTGCAGAATAGAAGCAGATTCTACAATGTTAATCATGAAAAAAAAAAATTTTAAATGTATGTAATTTAACAAAAATCTAGGATTTCTTTACTATGTCTATTTAACGCATTACGACAATCGGCAAGAAAATAATCCAAGTGAAAAGGAGCTTTCTCGTCAAGTTTGTATTAATTATGCAGGACGAATTTGCAAAAAAAAAAAATGATTTTAAAAATTTACAGTTAATGATTTTATAGAAATAAAGGTGCTAATGGTATTAATTCACAAAGTTGTTGAATGGGTTACAACAGCAATATTAAAGTATATTGGCACATAAAATTGAACTATAAAGTAGTATATATGTACTCTAAAATTGATATGGGATGAATAGAAACTATGTTTATTTAAAAGCACAGTAATCCATTACTTGCTACACCAGGGCTAAAAAGACTAGTAACTACCTAAAACTTATCCTAAAAACAATAAACTCTCCATGTAAAAAGCAAGATTCCAACCAACTGACTTTGATACGAAGGCAAGGCATCCCTACTGCTTTGAGTGCGGGCAAAATCGAACTTTTAATTAGCCATTGTGCAACTAAGTATACTTAATTCTATCATTATAGTACATTTATAGGACAATTTATAAAATAATGGAAATAAGTTTACAGTTGTCTTTAGAAACTAAGTATTTTACATACTAGTTTATACAGTTTCATTTAATAATTCATTTTTATTATGTTGTACATCACAAAGTGACTTTGTTATAAAAAATATTCTTAATTTCTAATGATTATTTAACATTAACTACTTAATAACTATTTTATTAAATCAAATACTTCATTAAAGACCATTCACAAATATATCTAATTTATAAATACAATGCTCCATGCATATAATTGAAAAAAAAAAGATTTGTTTAAATTAATAAAAATGCTTAAAATTTTTATAATTGTAATTAAAAAACAACACAATTTAATTATAATTTTAGCATAAAAATCAGCAAATCAGCTTAAAGTAACAATAATTTTTAGGTATCTTAAAAGTTGCATAGATCAAATAAATTTTTTGAAACAAATCAATATGATATATTGAAATTTACGATCTCTTAAATTTGCATGCATCTTAGTGTTATGCCTAAAAATATAGACTTTTACTTGGACAAAATATACATTACACTTTAAATTGCCTTGGACTATCCGAAACTTCATGTTCCTACTTCAATTTGTAAGATATACTTGACTATAAGAAAAGCAGCAGTAAAGATAATTGAAAATACCATACAACTTGGTACACATGAAAATAAATATCGGAAACTTTTTTTTAAATCGAAATAAATATTTTAATTAAATCAAGTATGTTACACAAAATAAATGTTTAGATTTCAACACTTTCTAAAACATGATTAAAAAAACTTAATATGATAAATTGGTTAAACCATGTTTCATGTTTCAAACAGAATTAGTAACATGATACCCTTGGGCTTCCACACTATTAACCAATAATTTTTGGTTAACTATGTTATATTTTTAATGATATTTACAATGCATGCATCAACAGTGAATGCTAACTTTTTACCTTGTATGATAATATTTACATGCTACATTAAATGTATTCTTACATTTTTTGTTCAACCAAAAACTAAGTTCTAACAACTTCAATGAAAAATCAAATTAAATATTTTGTGTTTAAAGATTTAAACTACTAAGGTATGATTTTTAATCATTCAACTAGAGTATGAGAAAACCTGATTAATGCTGCAATTACTAATTAACAATACATAGCAAATAATATACATGACTAAAAATGCAATAAATATATAAACACAGAAACTAAAAGTTATAGTATTGACAACTATATTTTTGAAACACAATAAAAGGAGCTCTAAATCTGCCCAACATCCTCGAATAAAAAATAACTCATGCATTAAAGATTTAATGCACTAATTTTATATTTAAAATAATATTTACGTAAAAATTAAAATTGCAATATTTTAACAAAATATTGTAATTTTACACTTTTGCTACATCAAAATTTTATGTATTGAACAGAATTAATTATTCACATTATTTATTCACATTATTATAAAGCAAAAAAAAATTACTTGATCATAGAAAAGAATTATACATAACTATTAAAAATGGTAGGTAACCCGAGTAATTTGGCTTATTTTTAACTTAGGAAAAGTAATAAATGAAATGAAGGCATAATTTATATTTTAAGTGATTAAAAGATACTTTAGGGTTCTAAAATTTGTATTATTTATGATTTGCCAAATGACCTTTTAAAAATGCTGCACTTTTAAAATCCTTTCTGCACTCCTTGCAGCGAAACTTATGCATCTTTTCATGCAGCTTCAACTGAGTGATTTGCGAGAACTGCCTTTTGCAAATCCCGCACTTATGCAAGAGGCTTCCTGCATGCAATTTGAAGTGCCTTTGTAGAACCCCCAAATGAATAAACTCTTTCTTACAAATCGAGCAGGCATGCTTCTCAATCTCCTTTGGCGGGGCAGGAACGTTTTCTTTTGGTGCCTGTTCACTCTTTGGCGGCCTACCTCTTCCCCGTTTCTTCTTCCCTAACTTCTTGGAAAGCCTCTTTGAGGCAATCTTGACAGAAATTATCTTGGCTTTTTTCTTTGGCGACTTGGAGGCGTCTTTGCTCGACTGTTCGCCGGCACCTGTTTCGTCCTGTCCCTCGCTCTTCACCTGTTCATCACCTGGAGCTTTTAGATGATCACCGACATGCTGCAGGAGGTGTTCCTCCAACTCTTCCGGAACATAAAACTCCGACTTGCACATCTTGCAGGCATACCGAGGGGCGTTGCTCAGAATGTGGGTCTTCATGTGATTCTTCAGCAAAGCCTTGGCCTTAAACTCCTTATCACACACCTCGCACGTGAACTTCACCACAAGGTCATGCCTCTGAACGTGCTTCACAAAACTGCCATACTTCAGGAACTTCCGGTTGCATCTCTCACAAAGGAAAGGCGGCTTCGGGGCGGATGGGCCGTTGGCCTTCTCTCCGTCCTCTTTCTCATGAAGCAGTATGTGCTTCCTGTAATTACCAGCATGAGTGAAAGTCTTACCACACGTGGTGCATGAGTGGGGCTGGGGTACAGACGTGGACAGGTGTCTGATCTGGAGCCGGCAGATTCGCATGAAGGCAATGTTGCAGGATCTGCATACTCCGGGAAGTTTCCCTGTTTGGGTGAACTGCCGAACCTGAAGGCTGTTGACGTGGAGGAATCCGTTTTTGCAGGCCTCGCAGTAGGGGGAGCCAGCGGCCGGGTTGACTTGTCTTCGGATCTGGAGGGTGTAGACATCCTGGAAGGCCGGATCACTCATCATGGTGAAGCAATTTCTGGAACACAGAATAGTATACTTGAATGAGTCCATGATTTCTAATCCCATAGATTTAGAAAGTAGCAGATATGCCCATCGATTGCACAATCCCCTACAATGCAATAGAAACAGTGCGATTGTGAGCTGAATCCACATTTCGCCGTTTTCGCAATGCATCACAGGATACTGGTTGACAAAAAATGCTTTTGCCGAAAAGTTACATGCAATAAAAACTGCATTTTTAATCTGCTTCTTTTATGAATATATACCTCATGTCTGCCAGAATTTATCAATATTCAATACATACCCAGCTATAAACTTATGTTAGTGAAACTGGTAAAAAGTTTTAATTAGTTAATATTAAATATATATTTTTTTATTAGTCTAATTATCTCATGTTGCCATCTGGTGGCGTAAGGCATGCTATGTGCTAGAGCAGTGGTTCCCAACCTTTTCTGTAACATCGCCCCCTTCTTTTAGTTGACCAACACAAATCGCCCCCCATTAATATTTATAATTTGTCCAATTATAATGCGAGTTAAAGTGTAACTAATAAAGCAATTTTATAATTTCAAACACTTATTACCATAAATAAAAACAACCAAAGTAGCTTTATCCGGTTACTTTTAAATAAAATCGAAAAAATATATATTTTTTTTCTATTTTTATTTAGATTTTTTCAAAGAATGAAAGTGAAATAATAAACGTAAGATCTATAAAATCAATTCTGGAAAATTTAAGAGTTGACAATAAAAATTAAAGAAAAAAAAATGAATGTTGAAAACTTTTTAATTTTTTTCTTCACTTTTTTATATCAATTATTATTTTTTCACGCTCATACGCAAGTCTTTGAGGCAAATGAGCAAAACTAAATATATTGAAGGAACGAGGAGAAATATTATAGTTCAGCTTTTTACCACAGTTAAGGATCAGTGTAAATAAGTTTCATGCCGGCTAACTCATAACCTGTCTGGAGTTTTGCCTCACTGTCAAACTCTGCAAAGAGTTAGATCAAGGTTATCCACAACCCACAGATTCAAAAGGGAATGTATCGACAATAGAATCAGGAATTTCTAACTTGGTCAAATCTTGTAAGAATGTCAGTTTGAAAATTGTCACGATGATAAAAAAAATTGGAATGGTTTTACTGTACTATAGTACAGTAAAACCATTCCAATTTTTTTTTTATCATCGTGACAATTTGACATCGTGTACTATAGTACAGTATATTTTAATTTCCCCCCTTTGAATACTCATCACCCCCAAAGTATTTTTTGCCCCCTTGATAACACAAATCGCCCATTTGGGGGCGATCGCCCCCAGGTTGGGAACCACTGTGCTAGATCTTGTGAACTGCCTAATGGGATACTGGTTCACAAATGGCTTCACCTTTCCCCTAGGAGCAGATCTGCTACTTTCTAAATCTATGGCTAATCCATATTTGCAAAATTAACTTTAAATTACCAAGAGAATGATGACTGTTTAATTATCATGAATGAATCATAGTATAGTTTCTGATTCTCATGATTAATCTCCCACTTACATCAGAGACTCCAGTTTGAGAATAAAATATAAACCAAGACCAGCAGTGTGCGGTCGTCTACGCAGAAGTAAATCTGTACAAAACTCCATGTTTGGCGCAAAACTAACCTGTTACTAAACTAATTTCAATGATTTAAAAAAAAATTAACTCTTCACAAAATTCTAAGATTGAAAAATGGGTGGATCCTTCAAAAAATAATGTGTCTTAATTTAGAGAATCAGACTTGTATTATATACATACAGACACATTTAGTACCTTTATTTTATGAGAAAAATCTTGATCTTGGATTCTGAAATCAACAAACTCTGGAGATTCTAAAATAGTAAAATTCAAGAGAAAGACAATTATTTGCTTTTTTAAATAAAGGTATGCATGTTTTTAAAGAAAATGTCTTGATGCTTGAATGGTTTTTACTTTTCATTTTTTTTAAACCGTAGATACTTGTATTCCTTAATAAATTTAATATTTAAAAAAAAAAGTTCTTGAAACCATATTGTTACTTGAATCAAACAAAAATTTATTTCATCATAGAAAATGGCATTTCCAAGACGTAAGGATGGGGAAAAAACTCTTTTTGATTGAATCAAAGAATAAAGTGGAGCATCACTTTTTTATTTAATATGGAGGAGAGAGAGAAAAAAAACCCATCAAGCTTTTAGAATTCTTACTAGCTGTACCAAAAGAATCTTCGGATTAGCAAGTACAGACTGTAATTAAGACGAATGAACAACTGCATATGTCAGATTTCGAAAATATTAACTTTTATCTTTTTTGTGAGTACTTAGGAAAATTACATGATAAAATATAAGGCATAACAATTTACAAATAGCAAAATTTTAATCCATTCAATTTGCTTTTCCAAATGATATTGAAGAATCTGCAAAAAGTTATTGATTGTGAAAAAATTAAAAATCTATTTTAATAAAAAACCTGCTAGTAAAAAAATTAACTTTAGATAATATTTGTAATGAAGAAATAAGTTCAATTTTTTAAATAAGAAAAATATGTATTAGAAGAAACAATTAGAACTATTATAATACTTTTATCACACTTTTTATTCTGGGCCAGAAACAACATCAACTTCAATTTAAAAACTATTTTGGAACCAATTGAAAATTTAAAATACAAAATAAAATATTAAGATTAATATAATTTAATACTAGTACTTTTTTTAATAGTATTAAAAGGGGTTTCTCTGGCAGGTCCAATATAAATTTATATATATATTTTATCTTAATATGGTATATGATTAAATTAATTTTTTAAAAATTGCATTGCGTGTGAAAAGTTTTTAATTTTAAGGACACAACAAAATTAATACATAAAAATCACAATAATATCTTGCTATCCATACGGTGCAAGGAAATATAAACAACTCCTTGTAAAGGAGGAAGTCATAAAAAAAGTTTTTCATTTAATTTGTAAACGGAATGATAAAATTTCTAATGAACATGCACTAAGCAATAGTTTCATTACTTAATGAAATACAGATAAGATTTTTAAACTCATAAATAAATTTACTCGAAAATAAGGAGTTAACGATTTCTACACTTTCGTCTGCAATGGCTATTGCAACAGGCAACAGATTCTAACGGACATTTACGCATTTTTATCGATAGTACAGAACTAAAAAATAATAATCAAGTTGTTTATTACCTGAGATGTTCGGAAATACCCAACTTGATGAAATTCTTTGTAATATAAAGTTGGATTTTGAAATTAAATATGGAGTATTGCAACGTATCAATATTCGTCCCCTTTACTGCGTAATGCTTTCTAAACAATAGATGGCGCTACTAGAATTTTTGAGAGACTAATTTATACAATGCATACAATCAGAAAGAGTTTTCGAACTTACTTCTGTTTGAATAAACACCTTTTTTTTCAATTTATCTGGAGCTAAATTTCAAAGTGATCAAAATATTTATAAAAATTTAAAGCTCTAAAAATTAAAGACAATCATTAAAAACAAACATTCATCTAAATTACAAACAATCAAATCAAATATAAATAATTCCATTGCCAATCCCTATAACAAAATTGTGTTTAAAAAAATTACAGAATTCGTTGAATATATTCAAAGAACAGTTTGATTCAAAGTCGAAATTTTATGGTTTTAAAATCTTTAAAAGTTTCAAAATTATTTGAAATAATGAAAGTGATTGATGAACTTCTTCTAAAAGATCAAAAGAGCTTTTATTCCAAAAAGATTCATAATTATGAGATGTATATAGAGTTCAAACAACTCATCTCAACAAATTCATGATTTTTATTTGTTTACAAATAGAAATGGCAGGCGAATGCGAAGAAAATAGCGTTCATTCATTTTCTAATAAAAACGAAAGTAGCACAACAGCTGAAATGGATCTAGAATTCCTAAGAAAGAAAGTTCGGAGATATATAGAAATGGTGAGCATATTTTTACTGGCATTGTCCATTAGCCACAACTTTATTTAGCCGGTTAGTTTTATAAATGTTAAGTGTTGAGTTTTTTCATAGATTTAAAGTATATTATTTAAGTGACAACAACATTTATTACAGTCTGTATACTCTACCAACATATCTTATGTAAGGTGAGTGTATTTGCCTCACAAGAAGACACTCTTGATTCAAACTTAAAGCTAGGCCCCTCCTGCCATAATCTTTCTAAATTTTGAGTGTTCGCGAACTTTTTTAAGTGTCCAGCAATTAAATTCGACAATTTGCATTTAAATATCCCCAAATTACTCACTGTTTTCCACACATGTTCTATATTTCGAGAATATACACACCCAAGAAAGTCTTTGCTGTTCTTCATTATTCGGCTTACAATCCAGGGCTTTTCAGCTTCAGAAATATGAATTAATGTAAAATAAATGAAAATATGAATTTTGAAACTTTTAAAGATTTTAAAACCTTAATTTTTAACCTTAAAGTTTCGACTTTGAATCAAAGAATTGCTTTCTTTGAATATATTCAACGAATTCTGTAATTTTTTTTTTAAACTACTGAAATTTTGTTTAAGGCAATGGAATGGAATTATATTTGATTTGATTGTTTGTAATTAGATGAATGTTTGTTTTTAATAATTATCTTTTATTTTTAGAGCTTTAAATTTTTATAAAATATTTGATCACTTTGAAATTTAGCTCCAGTTATTTTTTTTAAAAGGTGTTTATTCAAACAGATCTCAAAAATTCTAGTAGCGCCATCTATTGTTTAGAAAGCAATAGCATTATGCAGTAAAGGGGACGAATATTGATACATTGCAATATTCCATATTTAATTTCAAAATCCAGCTTTATATTACAAAGAATTTGATCAAGTTATGTTTTTCCAAGCATCTCAGGTTATAAAAAACTTGATTATTATATTTTTAATTCTGTACTGACGATAAAATTGTGTAAAAGTCATTTGGCATATTTCTGATCTTCATGATTCACAGTGATATTTATATTCTGAAGTATAGAGTAGGGATATAAAATTTTAAGAAAAAACAATCAAACACAGTTCCCAGTTGGCCTCTTTTAAGTGATGTTAATCATTCTTGGATTTTATTGGTGGTTCGACACAGTCAGCTCTGCCCACTACATTGATAAACCAATCAATACCTTATTTTCATTCCTGAGGAACTGTTGCCACTCAATGCATGGTCCATAACCACCTGTAGTTATAGTGTAATGCTGTTCGACCAAACCAAAGATCTTCAGGGCAGGAGAATATAAAATTGAGTTCGTTAGTTTTCTGGGCTGTATATATTTCTAGAAGAGGTTGAAAAAGCAGCAATATAACCGTTTTCAATTAAGGATTTGTACAAAGCAATGAGGAAATGTAGTCTCCACTGTGTTTGAATGTTTGCCAAATATTGAAAAACTCATCAGAAATTAAGGAATTGTAATTCAATGAATTAAAAAATTATTAAGCAGTCCTAATTTTTGAATTTCATCTATTTTTTATGAGCAATATTTAAATTACATTTTTAAATTGTTGAACTGTGATAGTTCAAAATATCTGGAAGCAATGAGGGTCTGTCATTAATGCTACAATTTATTTGATATTTTAAAAAGTAAACACCTCAATTTTGTATAATTAAGCAGAGACACAGGAATTATCTGTTTATAATTTTTTTAAACTAATTTCTAGGATGGAATGGGAGCTGAAATTTGGAATGAATGCTAAATGCACAATTGTTACATCTAAAATTATATCTGTATGTTAACTTCCTAGTTTTGGCTGTGAAAGTGGGTGACATCGGGCATACAAAGATTTGCATATAAAGTTTTGTAATATACTTTCCACTTTTTGCCTCAGAAACATACTGAGGAACTGTGTTTGAATGTTTGCCAAATATTGAAAAACTCATCAGAAATTAAGGAATTGTAAGGAATTGTAATTCAATGAATTAAAAAATTATTAAGCAGTCCTAATTTTTGAATTTCATCTATTTTTTATGAGCAATATTTAAATTACATTTTTAAATTGTTGAACTGTGATAGTTCAAAATATCTGGAAGCAATGAGGGTCTGTCATTAATGCTACAATTTATTTGATATTTTAAAAAGTAAACACCTCAATTTTGTATAATTAAGCAGAGACACAGGAATTATCTGTTTATAATTTTTTTAAACTAATTTCTAGGATGGAATGGGAGCTGAAATTTGGAATGAATGCTAAATGCACAATTGTTACATCTAAAATTATATCTGTATGTTAACTTCCTAGTTTTGGCTGTGAAAGTGGGTGACATCGGGCATACAAAGATTTGCATATAAAGTTTTGTAATATACTTTCCACTTTTTGCCTCAGAAACATACTGAGGAAAAAATACAGAAAATACCTGATTTATAAAAATTATGTTAAAATTGTGTTAATGAAATTGAGACATTCTTTAATTATGATATTTTTTTTTTATTTCAGCATTTATATCAGGCTGCAATATTTTGGGCTGATAAAATAGCTACCTTATCAAATGGTAAGTAAAATTTTTAACTAGCATTTTTTAGATTTCTTAAATATTACAACAAGTTTTAAAGTACTATGTTGATATTTGCTAAACATTATTAATTCGTCAGTATTATTGTATTCTTGAAGATTTCATGTGTAAAAAATTAACAAATTAAAGTTTTATTACTATTATTATTATTATTATTATATTGTAAAATTAAAATTAGTGACAGTTGAATGTCTTCCGATTCTTCCACTTTTTTTTCATAAAAATAAAAATATTAATAAAATATTTGTCCCAATTCTTAAAACTACTTCTAAATTCTGTGAAATGATAAACATCTAATCTTAGGATTTATTTATACTACTAATGTAACACATATAAAAATTCTTAGTTTTGCTGATAGTAAAAAAAGTGTTTTTCTATCTCATATTTTTAGAAGACACTCAAGACGTGTTTTGGTTGGCTCAGAGTTTGTATTACCATGGACAATATCACAGAGCTGCTGTGGCTATTAAGTCAAAGAACTTACATAAAGTAAGTAGTCACTAGCTGAAACATATTTTATGGTTTATCATTAAATGTCTTTTTTTAATTGTGAACAAAGTTCAAAACTATTCACAATTTCTTGTATAATGTGTTAGTAGTATATAATTTTCCCTTCAGTTTAATTTCCTGAATGTTAGTAATTGGTTAGACTTGACTTATTTTGAATTATAGTGTCTGAAATTTTAACAATTAACAGTGTTTTTGTCCAATAATAAATTAATAATAAAGTTATTGTGAAGACAATATATTTTTGTTCAATATGGTTATGTTATGTATTTATACTTTTTTTAATATATTTAGGTTGATATAGAATGCAGATATTTGGCAGCAAAATGTCATGTAAGTATTTTCCAAAAACTTACATATGCCAAGCCTGAAAATATATGTATACCAACCAACTTATATATGAGTTTTCATTCAATATTTATCTTTAAAGTTGTTTTCTAATTGGGATTAGTAATTGCCTTCCCATTGAATTTTTGAATAGTTAAATGTTTAGATTCCTAAAACACACGAAGGAAGAGTAATTTTAAAGGAACTTTATAAAAATTTAATTCTTACATTTAATTTTGGTTCTTATTTGATGTTTTGTTAAGTTTTTGTTTGCCAAAATTAGCTCCCAATAATGGCTTTAACTTATCAGATCTAGACCCATCACGTTTAAGATATAGTTAAGTGACCCTTTCAAAATCAGGACACATAATATGTATCCTACAATCTAATTCATTAGTTTGTAGCATCAAAAATGTAATCTTAATTTTAATGGTCTTCCTTATTTACACACATTTAACTTTAACCCTTTCAGTCCCCCCCATTTTAGAAAAAAAATTCTGATGGTCTATAGCCATTTATGATATCAAAAAGCACATCAATCGATTCTTCAAATTTTTTCTATTAGAAAATATTTTTATTAATCCTAATAGATGTCAGCACTATTATTATTTTTTTAAAATTATGATCAGAAACACGATGATACCAAAAGGTATCATTAGGACTGAAAGGATTAAAAAGCTACCTAAATTCAATTCCTGTCTTTCCGGTAGCTCTTTTAAAAGTTTAAATTTAAATCATAAGTCCTCTAACATGTTAAAATTATGCACTTAATATAATTTTTGTACTAGAGTTTACTGTTTAAAATATAATTTCAATATCAACCCTGTAACCCTGTGGAGAGTGAAATGCAATTCTTAATTTAAATTTTAAAATGTGTACTAAACAAAGATTCCCATCTTTGTCTTTAGTTTGCCGGCAAAGAATACAAAGAGGCTTTAGATGTTCTCCATGCTTCAGACTCTAACAACACTCCTCATACAACGAATAAGCCAAATGACAATCTTGATATCAATGCTGATGACGACATTGTATGTACATCTTTTCAATTTTGCTTAACGTTTTTATATATACAGAATTATTTTAATTATTATTATTTTTTAAGTTTGTGTATTGTATTAATTTTAGATCTTCTTTAAGGTTACTAGACATTGTAGATGTTCCATTTGTCAGATTTGTGAGAGCAATTAAATTAGAAATATTACTCTCTAATTATCATTACAACTTCATGTAATTGAATTGTGTTCAAGTTTTTTTTTGACTAAAATACTGTAGTTTAGAACTGAAGAGTACAAGGGAAGAACCTATTGATATCTTTAGAGTCTTTCCGTAACTGTGTCTGATTGGCGGATAGTGGGGACCGGGAAACCAGTTTTTCTTTCGGTTCTTCATTTGCGCTACAAACGTGTGACTCATAATCCACCGATCTCTGGGTGAATCAGGGTTGCTGCGAAAGGTAAACAAAGCGAGTAAGCTGTTTCTTTACACCATTATTTAGGCGATTTCTTGCTATCATCCCCAAAGAGGCTATTAAGAAAAGCCTTTCTACGAAATAAAGCAGTTCTTCCCCTGTACTCTTCAACTGTGTATATTGTATAATTTTCATCCCCACTTATTGTATTCTATTTTTGTAATAATTTGTGGACATTGTAGTTGCTGCATTAAATAATTAGCTTTGATAAGTTTTGCAAGTGTATGTAGCATGAAATATATACTTATTAATCTCTTATCATTATCCCAACTTAGTTTAATTGAAATGTGTTATGTACTTCTTTTTTAGGCTCTTTTTTGCAAGTGAGTGAAACATAAAATCTATTAATCACTTATCATTATTACAACTTTAGGGGCTGTGTGTACATATAACGTTATCATTACACGACCCCCCCCCCCCCAACTCTTATATTGTTATCAGGTACAAATAGAAAATTAAAGTTTTAACTTTATTTAACACCCATTCCTTCATAAAATTATTGGTGTACAGTCAATATCAATACCATAATTATCAGTAATGTATAATCAGTAATCATCAATGCGCGTGTTTTGTGCCTTAAATTTCCTTTAGAAATGATTTCACACAATTAAATTTAGAAATAAAATCGTGAATATTGCACAATGTACAAGAAATGAAAATAAATAAATAAAAAAACGATAATTTTATCAACCCCCCCCCCCAAAAAAAAATGAACGTTATACGTGCACAGCCCCTAAAATGTGTTACTTTTTTTAGGCCAGTGCTATACTGTTTCTCAAAGGAGAAATCTATGAAGCAATGGATAACAGGGGCCTGGCTTCCGAGTGTTTCCGAGAAGCATTGCACCGGGACGTCTACTGCTATGAAGCTTTTGATTCTATAGTCCAACATCAAATGTTGTCCAAAGAAGAAGGTTAGTTTTATTGTGAAAGATTATGGTAACTTATCGGAAATCAATTTATTTTGGTTTTAAAATTGTTTTCTTTAAGTAATTACTAATTTTAAGTTTAATAGTTAATGATATTTGCAATATGAACAACTTTGCTTATTATTTTTGCCAAATAGATTGGAAATGTTTCATTTTATGTTTAATGAAACATCACAATTATGTATGGTGTTCTTAAAAGTATAATTTAAATATATCCATGTTACTAAAAGTTTTTTTTTGCCTTGTAATGTTTTTAATCATGTATTTGTGATTATCTTGGTTTTATTAAGCTGCTATTGACAACAAACTAAAGATAACAATTACTTGAAATACTTAGAGTATGTTTAATAACAAGTTACATATATTGTACTTTTTGTTTCAGATTTTTATAAATGATAAGAACTTAAAAATTATCAAAATACCTTACCATCTGACCATATTAGTGATGAGCCAATTTCTTACACTTCTAGAATTTTTTGCTGAAATTCTTTCCCTAAATTGCATATTTTTTCAGCTTTGACAAATTCATGTTGATTAAATTTGGCTTAGTATATTTAAGATTTTACTAATTTATATTTCAGAAGTACAACTTGTAAAGTCTTTACCTTTTGAAAGCACCCACCTTACAGAAGACGATCCTAATTTAGTCAAATTCCTGTATGAAATTCAGCTGAAAAAGGTAAAGATATTCTTGATAACTTAATACTTAAATTTTCTGAAAAGTACATGAATATTAAATAAATAGCCTACAAATTGCTTTACATAACTTTGTAATTTGTACATAAATCCTAACTTTAAATGTCTAAGAACTCATAGAATTGTTAGTGGGATTAGTCAGGGTTGGGTTTTTACTGGTAAAAACTAGTTTTTACCAAGGCATGGTAAAAACTAGGTATTTACCGGGAAAAAACATTGTATTTTGTATGCTTAAAAATAAATATTTGACAATCTGTTTAGTTTACGCTTATAATATGTATACACACACCTATATAGACCCACATGTATGTATAATTTAACATGTTTTTTTCTTCTTCCTATTGTGGTATTAATATTTTTGGAAAAAGAATAACAAATAGTAATTTGTAAGGAATATTTGTTCTTCAAGCATAAAAATGCCATAATATAAAGAAACCTAGAATTCATCATCAACAAGAACATAAATTATTGATTTATCTGAGTTTTTTTGGAGGGGGGGGGGGGGTTGGGAAATGAGTGCAATGTTATTTCAGGAGGTGGGAAAAACATGTTTTTATTTAGAGTGGTAAAATCCATAGCAAAAACATGTATTTTCCAAGAGTATTAAAAACCATGGGAAAAACATGTTTTTACCAAGGCGGTAAAAACCATGGTAAATACCGGTAAAAACCTCATATGGTAAATACCATGCCAACCCTGGGATTAGTGTTATTTCATAAACCCTTTCATGCCTTTTCTTGATAAAATTTATTTATATATACTCCTATGTAGCTTTATTTGAGTAGTTATGAAATTTCATTTATTTTTTAAGTATGACAAACCCTGCTCTATGTCATTGCCTCCAGAACTATCTGCGTTGGCTGGAAACCTAGATGTAGGAACTGCTTTAGCTGAAAGATGTTATTATAATTGTGATTATGAACAATGCTATAGTATTACAACTATGTAAGTATTTTTATATACAGTACATTTTCCTTTTATATTTTAATTTGAAGTTACCTAAAATAATTTGGAGTAAATAATGTTGATTCTTGGGGCAAATTTTTAATTGTACGAAAGGGGGCCTCTTGTGTTTCCATTAAAACATGTAAATTTATGCAGAATAAAACTATTTTTGCCAAAAATCAACCTTATTTTTCATGTTCTGCATATAAAACAGTCTTTAGTTGTATAATTTTTTTTGAAATTTATGTTCTTTTCTTTTATAAATTAAGTGCAACAAAACCTTGTATTTTATATTGGTGTTATTATTTTTTCATTTTATTAAAAGAATTTTAATCACAATCAGTGTTTATGTTTTGTCTTCTAAGTATGCCTTTTTTTTGTTTTTCACTCTAAAGTTTTATAAAATAAGTTATTATTTTTAGTATTTTAAACAAGGATCCTTTTCATCTCAACTGCTTACCTATTCACATAACTTGTTTAATGGAACTTGAAAAACCAAATGGTAAGCATATTCTTCTATTTTATAAAAACTTAAAACTTAATATTCCTTATTGGAATTAAAAGTTTAATTATCATTGATTTTGTTGCAAATTGTTTTATAAACTTTTGGGGAATTTTTGTAATTTCTGTTGATTAGTTACAGGTTTTTATTAATTTAAAATGATCTTTAATGAGAAGTATTAAATATCTAAGTGGGAAGCATCCATGGTTTTTTTTTTTTTTGCAGAGTTATTACATACCGATTTTGGTTGCTTCCGATTTTATTTAAGTGCTAATAAAAAACCTATCATTTTTTAAAAATGTTTGCCTGTAAAAAAGTTCAAAATTACATTGCTAACTTTTCTTTTTAGCTCTCTTTTACCTAGCTCACAAACTTGTTGATCTGTACCCAGAGAGTGCCGTGAGTTATCTAAAAATTTATTTTTTTATTAAATTTAATTGAATTCAAACTAGGCTTATATTTAATATAGTATTTTATCAAATTTTAAATTTGTAATTCTAACCGGTATAACTTTTTCATATTATGCATTTTTACTATTATTCAAACTTATTTTTTCCAAATGAAATGATTTGAATTTTAAAGGTGTTTGCTGAAAATAATTACAATATTTATATTGTTTAAAAAAGTTGTGAAATGAAGTGCTTTATATTGGAAACAACTAGTTCTTGTACTCTTTCCACTACAAACACATATGTTTTACTAAACTATAACAGTTCTGATAATTATTTTCATGTGGTTTTGTTATGTATTCAACATTTAATATTAAATCCATTTTTATTGCATTTTTAAACAAACAAATTTAAATAACTTAAATATTATGAGAAAATAATTAAATATTAAAAGAAAGATTAAGTAGACTTTATTAATAGTAAATAAGATCTTTCTATATTACAAAACCTAGAAATGTATCTTCTTTAAACATCTATAATACAATTAAGCTGAAAATAGTAATATGTAATTATATCTGCAAAATTATCTCTAAAATTTTTATTCTTTTTATGTAGATATTTATTACAACAGGCTTGCTATGGTTACATGCTTAAAATAAGAGTATTTACTTAGCTCATAAAACTAAATTTTAATAAGCAGCAACCAAACATAGAAAAATGCTTATATTTAAAAAAAAAAAAAAACTGTAGCTTGAATTTTCGGTAAATGCTTCAATTTAAATGGCACTTTTTATTTATAGATTGCATGGTATGCTGTGGGGTGTTATTATTTACAAATAAACAAACATGATGCTGCAAGACGGTATTTAAGGTAGGAAAAACTACACATTAGTTTCATTGAAACTTATATTTTCTTGAGTGATTCACACACAATTATGTTCTTATTATTACGAAATTGAATACAGTTATTTAGTATTCTACTGTATTTATGTTCTTTTGTTATGTACAAACTTTTTATGGAAAGAACATCTCTTTCTTAGTTCAATAATGATCAAGAGCAGATTCAAATTTCTGTCCTAAACTGAAGTGTTTAGTGAAAGATCATGCTATGTGACATTTATGAAACAATTGTGAATTTTTTGTTGAACCTATTATTTCTCATTGGAAGGATACAAGTTTCTCCTTTTTCATAATTTTCATTGTTATGTATACTTTCTACCCTTTAAAAGTACAATTTATTTGTCGAGAAAACTTGAATTTCATTTCCTTGTCATTTTTGTGACATAGCATATTCTTCCACTAAGCTCAGCAATACTTGATGAAGCAACAATATTGCTCCCATTGTAATAATTATTTTCTTCTCCAGCAAAGCTACAACTTTAGACCGAGTGTATGGCCCAGCATGGTTGATGTATGGCCATTCTTTTGCTGTTGAAAATGAGCATGACCAAGCTATGGCCGCATATTGCAGAGCATCACAATTAATGAGAGGGTTAGTTTTTCTGCTAGTTTTTTAAGAATTTTTATTAGTACAGTCAAATAGGGTAACTTTGGCCCTAGTTTTATTCAAGCTAATAACTTCTCATTAAATAAACTCTTTAAAAATGTACTTGCCTTTTCAATTAGTGAAATGCCTGTTGTTGTTGTTTCTAAAGTCACTCGGTAACCGAGCCCAGAGTAGAGAACTGCCAAATTTTAAGGCGAAGAGGTGCAGCTTTCGTTTTTATTGGGCGCCACAAGGGAGGAAGTCCGACTTTTGCTTGTCAGCATGACACATCCCTTTTACCGGAAGGTCCCTTTCACACATTCATTCGCGCTCACATATATATCGAAATTTTTGTCCTCCAGATCAAGGGCGATAACCCCCTGATTTGGTGCCCCCTAGAGGTATTAATTTGGTATGGGGAACATGGAGGACCTAGTTACCACAACATATTTATTGACCCCCAGCCACCGTTAGCAACACGGGGGTCTTTAGCCAAATACAATCGCCGACCCTGCAAATATCAGAATTACATGAGCACTGCTGAGGACAGATACCCACACAACCCTTCCGATGCGAGCACATCACTTCATCTGACTGAGCTACCGCAGCTCTAGTCAAAGCTCTGTCTGACCTATGAGTAAAAATATAATACGCCAATATGGTTTTATGCTTGGACCAAAGTTACCCCTTTTGACAGTATATAAAATATATTTATAGGATTTATTTTTTTGCTTAATTGGAAAGTCTATGAAAGACTAACAATTAAAAATATTAGTTTTGAATATTTAATTAAAATTCGGAAGCTTTACTACCATAAAAAAAATATGCAGCTCTATTTTTGTAATAAGTTAGAGATTTAAAAGAGACATTGACAGGAATCTTTTTTCGTCTTATTATAATTTTTTCATTATATTTATTTAATAAGTTGATTTCAATTTGTTTGTTATTGAAAATCTACACAAAGTCACAATTTTAGCATTACTACACATAATACAAAATGCCACAAATAAAATTGAAAATGTCCTTTAAGTCTTGAAATATTAGGATGTTTAGTTATTGCAGTATTTTAAATTAGTATATAACTATTCCATAATTATTAACTATAGTTTATACATACTGTATATGTAGTGTACATGTACTGTATATGGTTTGTTTATTTTTGGCATCCGAATGTTCTTAGGTGTCATTTACCACTGCTGTACATTGGCTTGGAGTATGGTTTGTCTAACAACATCAAATTGGCAGAGAGATTTTTTAACCAAGCCCAAACCATTGCACCAGATGACCCTTTTGTTTTACATGAGTTAGGCGTGGTGTCGTTCCAAAATCAAGAGTGAGTATATTCTAGATTTCATCACTGTATTTAATGTTATAATGTAATGGCTTCCGGCTTCCTATATCTAGCCTCATTTTGGAGCTTTAACACAGCCAACAATGCCTCGTAATTTAGAACCCTGGTCAAGTGACAAGGGCGACACATGAGCGGGCACCCAAAGAAACTTCGACCCACGTACTAATGTTACAATATCTTATATTATTTTATCCATGTCCAGTTTTATATACCATGGGATAAACTGGTTTTAGAATATCCAATTCCTTTATTTTATTATATTTAACATTACACTACCCATTTTGTTTTGCCTTTTATTGTTTTTTCATTTGGATCAAGTACTCAAACTTTAAACTTATCAAATTAGTTTATCTTATGATCCTTTTAATCTTTTCATATTTTTTATTTTGCTCTAAAAATATTCTTACCTGCCATAAATAACCAAGTGTATTTTTTAGTCATTTCTTATAACAAGAATTAAAACATAAAATAAGCACAATTTATCTGCCTATTTAAGTTTAAATGGCCAGAAATTCAATTATCAGATATAGTACCAATTATAGTTTTCATAATTCTTTGTTATAGGTACAAGACAGCGTTTCATTACTTTAGTGAAGCTTTGTTAAAAATACAAACAAGTGAACAATCAGTTCTACCAGAGAAATGGGAACCATTGTTAAATAACCTTGGGCATACTTGCAGAAAACTCAGGTATGTTATAGTTAAATTTTTTAAAACTTAGTTTATGGGTATCACATTTTTTAAGAATATCCCACTAATGATTTTCTTTTTTTTCTCTTTGAAATATTCAATCACAAATTTTTCAGGAGGGAGAAAAAACATAATAATTCCTCCATTATTTCTGCACTAAACACTCGAAACAAACGTCCTGTATTTACGAAACTACCTCAACAGACTAACGTAGTTTTTGCACCCAACACGCATCTTGCCTTTCTATGCTTATTTTCATTGAAAACGAATTTTCGGATTTTTTTGACTGAAGTGGTTTCTTCACTCACCGATTCAATTACATTACTGCACTCCTGAAAAACTCCTTAGAAACTCCTGAATTTCACTATCATAAATAGAGTATGAACCCTGGTTAGTGGTTTTGAGAATTTGATCCAGTAAGCTCCGCCACTACATTGATTAACTCATTGAATCTTATTTTCTTTCTTTTGGAACTCTCATCAAGACATGAGACATGCTCATTATCTCTTAAAAATGAATTAGACAAATAAAAACAAATTAATTTTGGACTTGTTCTTATAGCAAATATCATAATTTTTTTGGTTCTTTTTCCTTTTAGGAGATTTGAAGAAGCTCTAAGTTACCATGAACATGCCTTAATACTGATACCCCAAAATCCCACCACATTTTCAGCAATAGGCTTTGTATATAGTTTGACAGAGCAGTGGTCACAAGCTGTAGAATACTTTCATAAGGTAATTGAATTTGTTTTATTTAATTAAATAATATTGTAAAGGTGAAACAAGTGTATGTTTGTAAAAAATGGTTTTATTTAAAAGTTCATTTTACGTTGATGTTAAATTATTAATATTTCTAGGCATTAGGTCTGCATAGAGATGATGTTTTCTCTAATACAATGCTAACTTCAGCAATAGAGCAATTAGTCAAAGAAACCCCATCATGTATAGGTAAGAATACATTATAAATCCTCTAACATATGTTTTTGTTGTATTCAACTTTAATTTTAAAAAAAGTTTTTGATTTCGGATGTTATACTTAATGTTTCTCATAATGAAAGTTTTTTCTTTAGAAGGTTCTTTTTCTCTAAAAATTAAAACTTTTTTTTCATTTGAATTTTTTTTTAATTAACTAGTATACATTATGTCATTTGAAATATTTAGATACAATTTTTTTTCAAGATAAATGTTTGATTAAATGATTATTTATACAAAAGTTAAAGCTTAAATAATTAAAAAAAATTGTGTTATAAAATTTCGTTTGTATTTTAGAGACTATGATAAAAACTAATCAGTTCAAGGGGGGGTTTAATCAGGGATTTTTTTGACATGACAAGATATTCAGTATTTTGTACTTTTCTCTTCGTTAACAATATTTGGCTATAGGAAGACAAACAGTTAATGAAGCATCAAAAGTAAGAAATTCTGGTTAACGCTAAACCGTTATTAATATATTTTTTAGATATTATTGCATCTAAATTACTTCTTAAAAATATGTATTTTCTTTGGACCCTGACCTGCTAAGTGATGATTTAAGAATTAATTGGTTTAGAGTAAGGACTTTTAACAAAAAGAAGCTTTACTTATTCTATCTGTTTTAATAATTCCAGTTTTTGTATAACGACCTTTTAAGCTATGCTTATTCTTATACAATTTTTCTTTTATAATGAAAACCCAACTTGATGGAATATGTTATTTTTCCCCCTTTCTAGACACTCCAGACGAACTTCTAGAATATCCCTTCCGATCAGATGACGTCTCTTCAGACATTTGCAATCCCAGCGAAGAAATAAGTGACATAATGACTGAAATTATCACTGATGATATTCAATCTTTAAGTGAGCACACACATAATACAAGTATTTCGATGGACATTGAAATGGATGATAGTTGAGTGACAATAGAAGGATATTTATTATGTATCACCATTCGTTGTTCATTGCTTAATCTATCATGCCAAATAAACAGTACTTTTTTAAAATTTGTAGTCTCATTGTTTCTCATTAATTATTTGTATACATTTTCAATTAATCAGTAAGTAGTTATATTACATACTTAAGTTGCGTATTTAGGTTTGAAAATTCTTTTATGTATATTAAAATGATTGAGGCTGTAATGAAAGATATGAATATTTTCCTTGCATAGCAAACTTAAACTCGCATACCAAAGTTTTTTTATTGTATTTAACTTTATTGAGGATTATTATTTTTATTAATAAATAAATTTTATCGTTAAGTTTAAATCTCTTATGTTAAATGGCATAATTGTTGATGTTCCATGAAAAAGTTTTTCTTCAAAACAAATCTTGATAGTATACAAGTATTTAATTTTTTTTTTTTACAAAAAACTCTTATCCGCTCACTATTTAAATCATTTAAACTACAAATATAGTTTAACTATATTTTATTTGACTAAACTTTTTGATTTATTTAACCAGAAAGCCATCATAGTGATAATACAAAAAGACCAGAATAACACAGACTTAATTACTGAGAAATTATTTTTAATAAAAGAATAATTTTAAGTTTTATTTGTAAATTTATGTCTTGTTATGATTAATTTATATATTTAATTGAAAAGGAAAACCATCAATTATAAGCAACTGGCTCAGCATTCAATTGGCTTTTTAAGAGATAAAAACAAGTTTGTAGCAGATTGTTTAGCGTATTTTCACTATATATTGGAGCTATAAATCTTTTTATTAGAGTGTAAGGTATGTATGGTATTTAGACTAATTATAAGGAATTAAAATATACTCTTAAACCTGCACTATTATAAAAAGTACTCTAGTAGCAGCTCAACCATATTGAATCTTTTGTGTCATTAGATTGTTTTAAGGGCACTCTCATGTATTCGCCTCATCAATTACAGATAGCCAAAATGTGAGATTCGTTGCCCATGTGCAGCTCCTCTATCTAATGAGATGTTAAACAGCCAAACCAGTGTACATATTTAACCACGTTGGCTCTGGGTGGCCTAAAATTAAGACCCATCTTTATTTCACTAATTTTAGGATTTTAAATCTAAGAATCCACTATTATTTACATTGTAGTACAGCACTGAATATGCTTCCATTTTTGTTGAGTTAAGGTGCAGTACCTCCCGTAGTATGAAAAACTAATTTCCATCTCCTCCAGTTATTTTAAATCTAAGAATCCATTAGGATTTACATTGTAGTACAGCACTAAATATGTTTTCAATTTTGTTGAGTTATGGTGCAGTACCTACCGTAGTATGAAAAACTACCCCCCCCCCCCCAACATGTATCGAGGATGATTTTTCCAACTAGTTGATAAGCTGAGTTTGCAGAGTCAACAGATCTTTTTTGTCCACTAGGCATTGATTTTCTTTTTTGGGAAATGTTATTATACGTTCTTTATCGTCCTGCTTTCTTAAACCATAATGTGAAAATTTGGATTATATATTTTTAAACTTAATTTGTAAAAATTACAATTTTGTTTTATTTTATAGAAGTTAACATTTTTATGGAATCGCCCATCTACACATGACTATTGTTTAAAGTTTTGGTCTTTAAGATGAAGCAAAACATTATTGATAAAGGAAAAAATTCCTATAACATTGAGATACCTAATTTTTTTATTTTTTAAAAAAAGCCAGTGATATTTATAAAGCTTGTCAGCTGGGCATTTTTTTCTTCAGCTAATTAAATTTTCAGAACTGATAATAGTTCAAAGTTTAAAAAAAATCAATTTTATTCACAGCTTATAGTACAGAGTTAAAAGCAAAAATGCATTTCAAACACTATAAAAATACATCCATAAATAGATGGGGGAAGATCAAATAGAGGATTTTAATGATTTCCATCAGTCCTCCTTTAATGTTCCTGAAAAAAAGTAAAAAGTAGTTAAAATTCAGAAAAAAAACTTTTTATTTAAGCAGATGTAATTTATTAGTTAACCTTTTTTTTATTATTAGTTACCCTTTCAGTCCCAGTGATGCCATATGGCATCCTCATTTTTCTGATCATAAATTTTAAAAAATAATAGGGCTGACATCTATACTGATTAATAAAAAAAATTCAAAATCATAAAATATTGGATAAAATAATTAAGAAAATTTAACACACACAAACATTTTTACAACTCAATGTCAACAAAATTACACTTTCTAAAGAGCAGAGCAATTAAAAATTATTTAAGAAAAAATTAAGCATCATATATTGAAACATAAAACTTGACAAATAAATTCAAAAGCATATACACAAAGAGATTTTTTAATTAAAAAAAACCTCATGTATAAATCACTGAGTAGTGAGCCATTAAATGACCTACCTTCTAAAAATGCAAGTGATTCACATGCTGCAATGCAGTCATCTAAAATGTAATAGTAAATTAAAATATATAATTAATAAATATAAATAATTTTGAAATTTTATCATGCATACTCAAACCAAATTGTGTCAGTAGATCAAAAAGAGAGTGTGGCATTTTTTTTTAAAAATTTAATCATAATAACTGACAGCTCATTAGAGTTAAAACTTAAAAAAAAAATAGTTCGACTTTTCATTTCAGAATATAAAAGCTGGCTTTAAGTACCATATATTTTTTTTAATTTTTTCTACATAAGTAATTCAGGACTATGGTCTTTATCTGTCCCATACTTGGCTGCAATTCGGGTACAACTTAATACAAAAAACAATACTCGTATTGATTCAACCAAAGTATTTAAATCAGCTAAACATTTATACAAATATTTTGGCAGTATTTTCTCGAAAAAAGGAAAACTGATTTTTTTTTTTCATTTTCTAACAATAGTAAAACATAATAGAATATTTTTTTAATTGTTAAGTAACATGCATGTTTATAAAAAAAACATCATACTTATGTCTTTCTTTTGAATAGTTTTCTTTTTATTTTGTTTGGTAAACTTGTAGGCTTCTTTTCCCAGCATTTGAATAAAAAGCTCCTGAAAAATAAATCCCATGACATTAGCATATTGATGCCTGTATTGATGACTGGTTCTTTCAACAAGGGCTGGATTTATTGAGGACCCATACAGTAAAAATGTACTATACAGTCACCTTTATGTTGAACTTTTCTAAATCTCGCCAAAAGTCAGTATTTTGGTGACTTTTTGACAACCACGACTTTAAAAAAAGAGTAAAAGACAAAAAAAATCAATGAAATTGTAAGTAATGAAAAATAAATGATACCTTTAATTCTAATTGCGCCAACTCAAAAAACGGCTGCCAGAAAAAAAATATTTGTCTCCAAAAGTTTTTTTAAAAAATCGTGCCAAGGTGACCGTACAGTAAATCTGATCCCCCATACACTATCACGGACATGTGAAACTGGGTGAAGCATTGTGTGAATTAGCAGCGTCGGTTGACAAGGAATCAGTGGGTGACAGGTCAAAAATTTAATGTTGCTGAAGATATTACAACAACCATAATTCACCAAAAAGTATCTCAGAACACAGACAAAGTAGCTTGGACTTGTATACAATACTTGTTATCAGATGACTGGTAGTAACATAGTAATAATTCAGTGCCACCTAGCATTGGATATTAATTAAGGTTGCATGTACGGCGGACCACTATAGTCTGTTGCATTACGTATTAATAGATAACCTAAATTTATATAAGAGTGGTACAGCTATGATATAATGGCGTGGTCTATTCTGAGGATTGGATTTTAAAAATTTATCGCAGGATTGATATACCTATCAAGTTTTATTTTATATTATGGGGAATGTTTACCACATTTGGGCATTTAAGTTGTTTGGCAACATAACGCAAATTGCCAACTCGAAATAGGCCATTATATTATAGTTTTTCCATTAAAAGTGCAAAAATCATTATACTACAAAACAGAACTTACAGCAGCTTTAGCGACTGCTATTACAGCATCGTGGCTGGCTATATTGATATCAGGATCAAGTTTCATCAAATTTTTTATTCGAGTTAGGGGTAGCTGTACGAGTTTTTCCATTTTTCTTTCTGGCCCTTTATTTGCTTCTGTCACAACATCCAATGAGGCCTGGATACTTGTTTCCATCGCTTCTGGATCTGTTAAATAGCCAGATTGTTCGTGAACATCGTCTGGCTGAATGTCATCTACCACTATGGTTTCTGATGTATCGTTTTGAACAATTTCATCTTCGATTCCTTCCATAACTTCACAGTAATAAGCAACTTCCGAATGGTTCAAACAAATGTATAATGGGTAATAGAAGTTATGCAGTTGAAATCAATTTTAGTTTATTATGATTATTGATTAATCTTCATATTTTGCTACTTTAAAAATTTTATGACCAAAACCGAAATCCAAACAAATGAAAAGGCGCCAGTTTCGGGGAGAAAGTATTGCCAACTTAATTTTTATAAATATTTAGATTTGGTTGAATGACTTTGCACTAGCACTGTAAAAGATGATTGGCTTGGTTTAGTTGGATGCGTGAGGGCTTCGTGGGCTGATTATATCGGTTTCTCAACGAAAAAATTAGAAGCTTTAAGGAGAACAACCTTTAACCGAATTACATAAACATCGATCATTTAAAATTTTCCACGCCACCATAGAATGGCGAATTATGTTTCTAAAGCTTAATGTCCAAACTCCAAAACATCGCCACTATCTAAATAATAGCGGACTATAATCCTCCCCAATCGATAAATGAATACTAATGGTTTTTGGGGAAATGACATTGGGTTAGATAAAATTATCGTAGCGCTAGAGCTATACTAGGTCTCTTTGTGATTGGCGTAATAATTTTGAACATAGTCAAGTGATGAGCCAACACCTGAATGGGCACCCAACGACATCGTACGCTACGTTGGGACTTAAAATCATACTTAACGTGCACTCTCCATACACGAGGTATTATTCGTCGGACTATTAGCTGCAAGACCATTTGTAGGTCACCATATCCAAAATTGGGTTATTGTCACACCAGAACTACCCAGGTAGCACAGCAGTATTGACCAATCTCGGTTCATATCCATCGCCCAATGCATAATGGACTACGTTTTACCGACGCTGGGCAAATTTGGTTTGAATGTTACTCGAAAAAAAAAATTACAATCCAAAATTCTTGATTGAATATTCATGCGACACAGGCCAAAATTGTTTTGCTACCTGGGTATCGCCCAGAGACATAACATAGAGTGGACTGCGCATTGGCAAACCTAAAGTGTCCTAAACATCTAACTTACACAGTCATATGACTGTGTCGCGTTTGGCTCGCATCTATGGCGAGTTTACCATTTGGCGAGTTTTTCCACAACGACCTGAACAGAGAGGCAGACAATCTAATGTTATGATAAAGAAGCTTGGAAAGGAGCAAGGATGAATCACTAGTTTTAAGATCCTCTTAATGGATATCAGATTATTTCTTTGATTTTGTGCGTCTATTTAAGATTACTTGAACAATTGAATGTGGACTCTTTATTAAAAATTAATTTAAAAGAACATTAGTAGGTTTATGTAGAGTGTTGCTGTAATATAAGATGGTTATTGACATGGTGAATATTTTCTGCCGTCTCTATAACTTTCGTTCTAACGGTCCGATTTAAAAAAAATCTTTTTTTTTTTTGAAATATTGCTTCTTCCTTTATTTCACCTGGAATAAATAAACTTTCTAAAACACATCAATATATTCCAAATTCAACAAATGCTCTACTTTTTAAATATAAATAACTCAAAAACTACGATTGCAAAAATAGGTTTCGTTTTGACCAAATTGTAAAAAAAAAATATTCTACTTCTAAGCTGTCAATGTTCAGACCATTAATTTAATTGACTTGGCCCAAAATATTTGTTATAATTAGAGTTCTAACAACGTTGATTTAATCATGAATATGATTCTTCAGTATAAAAGAGCTTTTAGAATAAATTCCCTCGATAGAAATTATAGCATATGAAGAACACACAATTACTAAAAGTATGCAGAACTAAATAAATTTTACCCGTGAAAATGTGACTAATCCTTTTTTATACCCCTCTTTACAATTAGGAATTCACGTCAAGCATTTGGCATCTTGCACAAAACGTTACTGAATTAAGAGTACAACATTCACGATTGTTAACATGCTCAGAGATTAAAAGAATGTAATTAAATATTTATTATAAAAGCCAAAAGAGAAAAATACCAACAATGCTCAAAAAATCGTCCCCCCCCCCCTCCCTCCTGCAAAAACAATTAAAAAAAATTCAAGCTGCCGTGATTGGTAGAAACCCACGTGACTTGGTTATTGATGGTAGTCTCCACTTCGGTTTGCTAGCTGATATTCAGGTCTGGCGACAATTTGGAATAGTTCGTAACGAAACGGTAGCGTTAAGTTGCCATATGTAGCAACCTTTCCCCTCTTGGCGATTTATGATGTTTAGGACATAATGCTAATCTGCAAGGGTTGGCGGTTTTTTAGAAAATACCGGTTTTCCATTTTCCATCGGTTTTTCCCTGAAAAACCGGTTTTCGGTTCCGAAGAGCCTCATAAAAAAAAACCGGTTTTCAGTTGAAACCGGGACCACCGATTTTTTGAAAACCGGTTTTGGTTTTCCATCCCTAAGCTGCTTTACTATGAATGCGCAGTCCACTCTATGTTATGTCTCTGGTATCGCCCTGGTATTGGCGACGAAAATTTACAACCACAAACTGGGGACCTTTAAAAGTAAGCAAAGCGAGAGCCTGAGCTACTACAAGGTTCCCCAGAGCCCTTGAAAAACTGCTTTCAATTAATTTTTATTCCCCAAAAAATTTTGTGCAATCAATCTAGAAGTTTTACATTAATAATCTTATTAAAAAAATATTTTTTTCAGTAACTTAAACATTATAAGAAAAGAGCCCCTATGTATTTGGCACTTTATATAAATGATTTAGGAATTAGCAAAGTATATTTCTAAAAATATATTAAATAAATACTAGCAAACATATCCTTTTGATTTAAGACTATTTTCTTAAATTTCAATCTTTTAAAAATATGTATATTTTTCTGCTATTGGACATGAAAATTTGCAGGCATACAGTATAACTAAGTCAAATATTGAAATTGATAACTTTTAACTAAGTTTAATCTTATGTAAAAGAATCAAAAGTGCATTAGTTGTTTGAGAATACTGTATATATTTCTCTATTCATGATTATCATTGACTTAGCAAAACTTCAAGTAAATAGTTAAAAAAAATCCCACAGGACACAAGGAAAAAGAAATAAATAAATTTAAATCTTTATATAAAGTTTTTCACATATTTACAATTTTTTTACAACAGTTATTAAAATTCAACAACTACTGGTTGTTCGTCATCAGGAACTCCATCAAAATCCCATTTGAAAGTAGCCGTCAAGTTCTTTCTGAATTTTTCGGCAAAGTTTTTAAATTTCTCACTGGCGCTGCTGCTTTTTACATTCTCAAAAAAGACTTGTAAGGTGCTCACAAGAAAGTTGTTGTCGGAAGTGATGTCGACAAAGAAATCTGTCGGTATTTCTTTCAACTGGTAATGGAGGATGGTTAAAAAAGTTGTCAGGATGTCTGTGTACTTTTCGAGGCCAGTGTCAACTGAACATATGACGTGTACAAGGTTCTTCCAGTGTTCAAAGGCGTCATAGACATGTGAAATTAGGAAACAGACATGTGCCATTTGAAGTTCACCAATGATGTCTTCTTCTTTGTCATAGCTTTGAAAGAGTTGTTCTAGAACATAAGTAGAGTCCATGTTGTACATTGTTATTTGAGCAGCTGAAGAACCTTCTGGGTATCTAAAGGAAAAACAAGGAATAAACAATGAAGGATATAGTAAGAAAATTTTATGGAATGCAGAAAAATGCTTCAAAAGGTTATTATAATATTTTGTTAAAATCCATGAAATAATTAAAATGTCAATAAAGAATATTGAGAATCTATAATTTTGCAGCTGGAAGTTTCACTAAGTAAAATTTAAAGCAAAGGAACAGTTAAATTGAAATGGTGACAAAGAAAAGCATGATAGACAGGGATAAAAATTAGTAATTATTATTTAATTTTTATAGCATTTGTTTCATATTAGAATAAAGATAGAATGTTTAAATACTAAAAATATTAGGACTTAAATGTTTAAACTAGGAGGCATTCAATAGTAATTTATTACCCCAAAAAAAACTTCGTAAAAGTAAACAAACGCCAATCTCAAAAAAAATATTTATTTTATCAAAAAACAAGTCATTATGAATGTTGTGGCTAAGAAAGCCGTGATATAAAATGAATGCCAATCTCTTGTGTAAAACTTCCTGGTCATAATAAATAGTATAAATTAAGTTTCCCTGCAATAAAAAAATTGCACTGTTTGAGGTTGGTGCCCATCTTAACCACCCTCTATACCTCTGTACAAATGTATTGAGATCATACATTTGTCAAAGTTTTTTTTAAAGTAACCTTCGTTATTATGATTTAGTAGTTCAAGTTCATTTGCGAGATTTAATTTTATTCGGGGGATTAAGATGGGCACCAACCTCAAACAGTGCAATTTTTTTTATTGCAGGGAAACTTAATTTATACTATTTATTATGACCAGGAAGTTTTACACAAGAGATCGGCATTCATTTTATATCACGGCTTTTTTAGCCACAACATTCATAATGACTTGTTTTTTGATAAAATAAATATTTTTTTTGAGATTGGCGTTTGTTTACTTTTACGAAGTTTTTTTTGGGGATATCAGTAGTTTTTTTTAAATAACAAAATATACAGACACAATATGACTACAAAATTGATGACATGATTTCAATGTTTATAGAGAGTTATATAACCGTTATATAACTCGCACTCGGAATTTAGAACTATTTATCCTTTTCCCCGTAGAACATTTGTATACTGCATACTTAAACTGTGGTGAGGTACAGATGACGTTTTATTCCCGATACATTGTTTTAGACACATTTCGAGATTGCATAGCAGCTTTTATTTTTTGTGCACCTCAACCGTCTCTTATGCCCAGTTTTTTTCACTTTTGTAGTCATATTTATTTTCAATTTTCTTTTATAAAACTAAAAAATATCCAGCCTATTCAAGAAAAAACAACAACCAAATACGTTTCTTAGGTTACTGTTATGTGTTATAATACAAACATTTAGTAACAGCTCATGTTAAAAAAATGTAACTTTAATTATAAAATATTACTTTGGCATAATAAAATATTCCTCAACAAATTTTAGGGAAAAAATATCATTTCCTTTCATAAAAAATAGGCAAACATTACTTTGACATAATTAAATATTCCTCAGTAAGTTTAAAAAATATATATATTTCTTACTTTTTGAGGAAAAAAAAAACAGACTAATTTTTTGAATGGCATTGGTAACTGAATATGGCAACCAATTCGGCAAATATGACTGTTTACATTTGATCAATCGACAAACTCGAATTATTCATAAGTTTTCTAAATAAAAACGCCAAAAAGTTTAAATAAAGCATTCCGTTAATTAATTAGATTTTTTTTTTCAATCTGTCTATTCAGGTATTAGATTAATCATATTTTAGAAGCTGTAATAATCATCCAACACTTAACACGCTTCTATGCGGCTCTTTGAAGAAAATGCAGTAAACCTTGGCTCGTTTTCGGTGGTACTTGGCCGCTAGGATGATTTGTTTATCGCTCATTCATACCGCCAAACGTAATATAGATTTTAATTAATTAAAAATAGAAAGAGTTATTTTTGAAACTTCAAACCTATGAAAGGGGATGAATTGGAGCATTCTGAATCGTTTAGTAAAAACCGCTTCCAGATTCATGGTCTAGTAATGGCTGCAGGTCTGGGCAAAAATTAGGTCAAAATTTGACTAAAACTGCTCGAAAGATTTCATTTTCGAAAATTTCCATAATTTTTTTCTCCGTTGTTTTTGACTCTAGAATAACCATTTTTTTTTATTTAAAGTAATCCACAAAATCTCTCTACTGTATTTTTTTTATTGTTCTACGAAGTTTAGTTTGCCTGGCAGAAAATAAAATCAATTTCTCTGTTAACATAGCGAAATGTTTTCTGTATATATACATAACTGCCGTTTAGCCCTTGGCGTCATTTTGAGATTGGCGGGCGGAACGACCGTTCCGTCTGATAAGTGAAAGATTAAAATTTCAATGAAAAGCTTTACATATTACATTTAATTAAGTTAATATATAATATATTTTTAAATGTACAAAAACCTTTAAAATCCCAATTATTATTAGTCAAAAAGGAAAACAAATACAGTCGAAGTTATGTTTGGAAAAATTGGAAATTGTCGATTTTAATTTGCAGCTTATAATTTAGGACTATGACATATGCAGCTTATAATTTATAGGTATATATATATTTTCTGATTCCACTAAACCACTATATCTGTGAAAAACTTATAAAAAGTTAATGTTGCTAAGAGGTTTAATTTGAATTCGAACATGTCCCCATTTATTTACATGTTCCTATGCTACTCACTTATTTTTGGGAATTTCAGTGAACCTAATTTCTGTACCAGGAACTTTTTTCATCTCTGGTAGATACTTGTCTTCCAGCGTTTGAAACCTTTTCTCTGTTGTACTGTCAGGTTCAGTACTCTCTTTTGCAGGGTAACTTAGGGGTATTAATTGAGTGACTGAATTTACAACACCACAGGCTGGTTGTAGTTTGTGCATTAAGGACTCTGAAAAGAATAGTTGGAGTTAAAGTACATCAAAATAAATACAAGATGTTTTGAAAAATTAGGCAAAAGAAAACATGATTATGAAAGAACATGTTGATTTTTTAAAGGGTTACAGTCAATAGAATGTTAAAGAATAAATAATGTGTCAACAATAAATTTTGAATGATATATAACAATATAATTTACGGAAATAAAAGAATGACAGAAATATGGATTTTAATGTTTATTACATCGTAAATAAGGTACCATAAAAATGAATAATACAATCATGACTTTCTCACTAAGAAACCATGTTAATTAATACCTTGTATACTTCCTATGTTTAAAAATTTAAAATATATTGATATTTCATAACACTTTTTCTTCTATATATATCAATGGTATTTAAGTTAACTATTTAAAAAAAAATGAACTTTATCTGAAATCATGCAATTATTTTTCGGGGCAACTCACAGTAAAAAAAACCTATTTTCTTTCCACCTGAAAATGATTTGTCACTAACTCATGGATGACCTTGCAAAACTGTATTTTTAAAATATTGCTTGGATGCAATTACAACTACTAGTGCTACAATTTAAAAATAAAAAATAAATCTTTTGTATTTTCATGCAAAAGTAGACATACCAGAAATATTACAAGTCAATCTATTCCATTGCTTCAATGTTTGATAAGGATAGGCTCCTAGGTTTCTATCGATGTCTTGAAGATTTTCTCGGATTCTTTGCCGTTCTTCCCCGGTTGGTGCTAGAGAGTTTAAATCTTAAAAAGAAAAAATATAAAGTATCCTTTTAGTATAATTGGAGTAAAATGTTTTTAAAAAGGGCTAAAATTTACGAAATTAAAAATATTTTATGAATATATTGTGCCCCTAAAATGTATAAACATTTTCAGGTTTTGCCACTTAAGGATGTTAAAATTTTTAATTGTGTAAGCATATTAAATTTATATTTTGAAGAAATAAATGTTATTTTTTTAAAAAGAGAATGTAACATGCCCGTAAACAAATTTTTACAATCAATCTCAAATGCAATTTATTTCAATACATTTAACTATTGTGATACAGATAGTAGCAATATCGAATTCGGACACCCTTCTTTTTAATGAATTAAGCAGTTACAGTAATTGTGATCATTTACCAGTGATAATTTGAAAAACTGGAAGAGTTTCATTTTAAATTCAAAGGCTACTTGCTCACATTTAAGTTATTTTTTTTATAGTTATAATTATAGTTTTTTAAAAACTAGTTTCGCAGTGTATAAGAAAATGTTACAAAGTATGAGTAAACCTGTTACTACTTAACTAAAACTATAAGTTTATTATCAACCACTTTTTGGCTCGCTTTTCTCAACACGTAAATGTGTAAGTCTGTGGTTTTTTAAAAATGTGCTGACACTTTTTTTTAAAGCTTGTGTTATAATCGGAAGGAGTAGTTTGAGTATAGAGGTAAGCAGCGTCTTCACCTACCTTCATTAACACTATCCCATTTTTTAACCATTATCTCCTGCGGAGCAAAGTAGTGGAAAAAACCAGTGCGTGGAGCCACCGAACCTTCTTTACTGACAGCACTATAATATATGAAGTGAAGTCCAGGAGGAATCATTTTTAGGCCCAGAAATTTGTCCCCGACTTGGTAAACTTTCATGTCGATGCCGAAAACTGTTCCTACAGGGAGGTTCAGAACAATTACTATGCCACCATTATCAAATAACTTTTTGGCTTTCTCTGGGGACATTTCAAAGCTGTCTTCGTCGCAGTGGCGCTTACTGGACGATGCCATTTTTTGGAAATATAAACCTAAAATAGAAATTTGATATTTAAGTAAGGGGAAGTGATTTTAATTTCGCTTATCCTATTTTTATTCTTTTAAAAGTGTTAATAAAGAAACAAGAGACTCTATTCAAAATTCACATCAAATAAAAATGCTTTTTTGTAGAGTGTTAATGAAGTGAAAATATATCAAGAGATCATAAATTTTTATTTCACTTGCACTGGGAGTTCTGACTAGATCAGGCAGACAGAGCACAAGTAAACATCAACATTTAAATTGGAATAAATTTAACTAATAAATATGTTTAATATAAATATTATGTTAAGAAAATGAGTTCTGCGATAAATATATAACTATTTGTTATAAAAATTCAATTGCGTACCACAATCTCGTTTCTTTCGATGTGCGCAAAATTTGTAAACAAACAAAAACTTAACTTCTTTTTGCTTCACTTCGCTTCTTCACACAAAGCACACATAAAAATGAAGTATATTTATTTTTTAAATATTGATTGATACGTTTTAATTTAGCAAAAATGAATCAAAAAGAGTCCTTAAAAATTTTCGACTCCCAAGAAACCTATAAATAGAACTTTTCGAATTATTTTCTTGCGTATGCACGTGTTTTGTATGTTTTTTGTGGCATCCTCGCAAAACTGATACTGATGGCGGCTGTCTGTTTTTCTGTGTTTACGAAATGGTAAAGTTTATATTTAGTTAATTTTACTTTTGCTTTAAGATCAGGCTTTTGAGACACCGTATCTGTTTTCATCTCGAAATCTATGTTCAATAAATCACCGTAAACTTATTTCCAATGGCTAATCGCACTGTCAAGGATGCCCAGTCGGTAAGGGGAACAAACCCGCAGTACTTGATCGAGAAAATCATCCGATCGCGTATATACGATGCCCGGTACTGGAAAGAAGAATGTTTTGCTCTATCAGCCGAACTCTTAGTCGACAAAGCAATGGAGTTGAAGCACGTCGGTGGGGTATTTGGTGGTAACATTAAACCGACCCCTTTCCTATGTCTCGTACTAAAAATGCTACAGATCCAACCCGAAAAGGACATAGTCATCGAGTTCATCCGTCAAGAAGATTTCAAGTACGTCCGTGCACTGGGCGCCTTCTACATGAGGCTGGTGGGCACGTCTCTGGACTGTTACAAGTACCTAGAACCTCTCTACAACGACTACCGCAAACTGAGACGGCAGGATCGCCAAGGGGAGTTTAAGATAGTCCACATGGACGAGTTCATCGATGAGATCCTTCACGAGGAAAGGCTCTGCGACGTCATCCTTCCAAGAATACAAAAGCGACATATCCTAGAGATCAACAACGAGCTCGAGCCGAGGATCAGTGCCCTTGAGGACGACCTTGACGAACCCGAATCTGAAGATGAGGAGGTCAAAGAAAACACCAACACCGTTGCGCACGAAAAGCCTCGCAGCACAAAGTCTACCCAAGAGTCGTCATCAAGAAAAGACAAGTCTGATGTGTCGCGTCGTAGTCGCAAAAGCCCATCGCCAAGTAGTCGTCATAGGTCTTCGAGGCATCACCAGGATCGTGATAGTGGGCGTAAGAGGCACCGTAGTCGGTCGAGGGACAGAGACAAGCATGCATCAAAGAGGGATGCAGATCGATCAGGGAGATCTGATCGTGACAGGAGACACAGGGATCGCTCTCCAAGGAGGAAGAGGGAGCATGATCGCAAGAGTCACCATAGTAGTAAACGCTAGTGACTATTATCCTGTGACTTTTGTTCGTATGATAAGAAACTGATTATATTGAGTCATCATAGCACTCTGTTCCTAGATCTTTATACATGTACACACAGACAGCCTTCGCATTCTAATTGGTTGATTGCCCAGTTAATCTAAAAAAAGAATAAATTTGTTGGCTCTGTAAAGCTTCCTATATATGGAGGGACATGACATGAACTTTTACCAAACATTGCAACTCCTTCACCAAGATGATTCCGAAAGCATTTTTACTTATCAGTGATTGGTTTTATGTGCACGCATGACATTCCAAACTACTTAGTGTCAAGCAAAAATTCTTTTGGTAATGTCTTGTAGGAAGAGTGCCAATGTTTGGCAAACTTTACATTTTCTATTTCTAGTTATGTGAACCTAGTTTTGTTCCTCTGTGTAGGACAAGCTTTTATGCATGCAGATAGTGACAGCTTTCACCATATTTGATTGGTTAGTTGGAGGGTTAATCTACACTGCTCAAAACAATTAGGGGAGCACTTTTTAATTAAATTCCAACTTTAACTTCACTCCCAACTTATTAATTTTTGTCTTATAAATCTAAAATTTGTTAAATAGGTTCACTATGCATTCGAAATGAAATAGCAAAAAACAGGAGAAAAAAAATCTTAAGTTTTTAATACTTAAATTTAAAGGGGGGAAATGGAATAATAACTTTTTAATAAATTATAACAATAATTTCAAAAACTTTTTTTTGTTAAAAATAGATGAAATATATTTATAAACATCTAAAAAATGCAAGAATGAAAAATTTGGGGTCAATTTATTTTCTAAAACTGTTTTAAAGGGAAATTTATTTTACCATATTTTTCATATTTTTATTAATATAAAAAAAAATATTAAATTCTTCAAAATACATTATTCTTCCATCTAACGATACATAAGTGACGAATTTAACTTAGTCAGAAAAAAATCACAAGCTGATGATTCCCAAAGGAATTATTGGGAGCGAAAGGGTTTAAAACATGTGCTCCCTTAATTGTTTTGAGCAGTGTATTATAACCAATCGGTTGACTGAAATGTTTCTGTGTGCACACTTACAAGGACTGGAACAGGGCCTGTAGTACTGAACACTTGTAAAATCTTAGTAACTTGTTTGTATGGCAAGAAACTACATGCATTGCTATGACATCTATGTCAGTTTCATATTTCAGAAAAACTATCATGATTATTAAAGTTGCATTTTTCTATTGCAAAGAAATTGACTATTTTTCTTGTGCCAAAATTTTCATTTTTTAAGCTTTTTTAAGGTAATTCTTCTGGTTAGAAATTACTTAATAATGTCATTTTTATTTAAATTATATAAAAATGCAATTAATTTTTCTTTTGAATCTTTCAAATACATGAGAATTCTATGTGGTGGAAAATTTGGTTTATTAACACAGATTTTATTTAAAGTTTGACTTCAGAAATATAATCTTTACCCTTTTTTTGTAGTTTAAATGTTAAATGTGTTTATTTTTGTTTTATTATGAAATAATTTTATTGGATAACTTTCTACTAGAGCATGTGTAGCATACAACTATACACAATTGAAGAGCTTAGTGGAAGAATGTGCTAAGTGACATTTTTGAAAATATTGATATTTTTGTGCCAACAAACATTAACTTAAACAATAAGTAACAAGTTCCCCTATTTCGTAAACTTAAATTTGGAATATCATTAGGGTTTGCAAGTAAAGTTTTTAATAGATCTGAGTGCAAACTAAAAGCTTTAAAGCTCATTTCCACCTTTTTGTCACTTAGCACGTTATTCCACAAAGCTCTTAAATTATAGTTATTTGCAACAATCAATGTCGATTTTGAAGGCATTGTTTGGAATTTTAGGTTGCGAAATTACCCCATTTATTGATCATGGTGATTTCTATGTTTTTTGAAACAATTATCACTATAAATGGCTGAGCTGTGGCCAAAATACAGAGAAGCTGCTTTAAAGCATCTAAGTGCTATGCTCATAGTTTCACTTGTGTGCACAAGGAACATATATTGTACACTCAAAATGACACCAATGTAGTTTTACAATTATCAAGAAAGGCTGCATTCATAATGGAAGCTTTGGTTAAATTGGAAAAACATAGCACTAGAACAATCTATGTGTGACTGGAGACAGACCTGGTTCTTTTTAACCTTGTCAATCAATAACTCTGTCAATGATTCAGCACAGCTTAATGGAAACATTACACAAGTTGTCAAGGCAACAACTGATTTAAGATGCACAGCGGCTCCATTGCAATTAATACATCTGATTTTGCACAAACAATTTTTGAAATGGCAGTGTGAAAATAAATTTTAATATAATTTTAAGCTGGATTTTTCCTTGCAACAACCGGCACTGGTCAACCATCTTTTATAACCAAAATTTTTTATTTGTTTAACAGCAGTATGAAAGGTAAAATACATCAATTAACAGAAGTTCAAGTAATAAACTGTATGCAAATGGTAATAATTAATGTTAATGCAAATAAATGTATTGCTAAGTAGAAAATAAGGGCAAACTTGTATTGAAAGCAAAGCCGCTTAAGGTTTTTAAAGTAATTTCTTAATAATGAAAAGTTTGTAGATTTTTTCTATAGATGACTGTTTGGACTAGAGAGGTAGTAGTTAGTTATGTGTGTGTATATAACGTCTTTTAAACATAACCAGCGTACCCTTATCCTTAAAAAATTCTTAAGTTTAAATTAAATTTTCTAAGCTTCTGAATTTTCCCTAAGCTACCAAAAGGTTGCACTCTACAAGTGCCACTAAATCTGGATTTTATGGTGTAGCCAATATGTTGGACGTGAAAGCTAATCCCGATTCAAAATTTCTTAATTTTCATACTCTCTGCTAAACGTTTTGAGTGGAAAAGCTGGTGATCGAGTGCAAGAACCATTCAATACTAATTGTTTTCACTTATCTCACAGCATTTCCTTTAAATCAGAGCCACCAGTTTTAAAGCTATTGAGATAATATTTGAAAATTGGTATAAGCTTTTAGCATAAATTCATCAAGTTGTTTCATTCATAGTTTGCAATTCGCTGTTAATTGTCATACTATTCACATATTTCCTAAAAAAACATGGCCAACACATTTTTATCTATAAAGAAAGAAGACTCGCATACCATACCTACATTTAGGCAAAATTATTTAATGGAGCTTATTCCATTTGTACTGAAGGCGTTATTTAAAAAGCAATTCTTTGCAATTTGAACCTAAAGGAGGCGGTGAGCAAGGCAGGTTTATTAAGTCCTGGAATAAACCTGCCTTGATATTTCTAAACGTTCATATAATTGATAAGCAGAGATTAGAGTAGCATATTGCTTGTAATAGGTACTTTTTTCAGGTAACGGCTGTAAAGTAACAGTAAATTAGTTACTTTTAGTGGTAATAAAAATTTTGGTAATTCCTCGTGGATATTTTCGACACATTTCGGCTTAAACTTAATTATTTAAAAGCCCTGAATTTTCTTTTTTTATAACTTTTTAGAATTGTCTCTATCAATTTAGTCTTGGTTCCCTTTGATAAACAGTAAGAGAGAGATGGTTAAAAATTAACTTTTCTTATAACTTGATATTTCTAAACGTAACTTTCCAATCCCTGCTACTAAGCATACCAAAATTTGTGTTGGATATTTTGAAATCAAATGTATCTCATACAATTCCACATGATTCACAACCCATTTTATTAGCTTTTATATGTCAAAAATAGCATGTGTTAGCTAACAAATATTTTAGATACCATTCTTTCAAAATATAACATAGAGCTAATAAATAAATGTGATGTTTTCACACCGTACATACAAAATTCAAATATATATAATTTCAATAGTAGGCATAAAAAAAACACAAATCGGTTCTAGTAATTTTTAAGCTTTAGATTTTCGATGGGATAAGGAAAAATGTCTTTAAAATGTTTATTAACCCTTTCAGTCCCAGTGAGGCCATTTGGCATCATCATGTTTCTGATCATAATTAAAAAAAAATATTGGGCTGATATCTATTGGGATTAATAAAAATATTTTACAGTAGAAAAAAGTTCGAAGAATCGAATGATGTGCTTTTTGAAACCATAAATGGCTGTAGAAGATCAAAAACAAGTTTCTAAAATGATGATGCCAATTTGTCATTTGAGTAAAAAGATTAAGAGAAATAAAAGTGAAAACTCATAAATATATTGCAAAAGTTCTATGATTGAAAACACGTTGTTACATGAATGACACCAGACAACTTTTTTGCTGTGTATACACTTATCTTTGGTTGGGAAAAATATTGGAAATACCTAACTTGTTATTGCAAACCCCTTTGGCTTAAGTAAGGCATTTTAAGGAACTGCTTTTTGGAAAAGAGGTAGAAATTTACTGTACGGTAACCATTGGCGAACTTTCCGAAATCGCGCCAAAAGTCCGTATTCTGGCGACTTTCCATAACAGAAACCCAACTGAAATGAGCAAAATAACGGTCAGATAGGGTTGCCGGAATACTTCATCATTACGAAGTCGGAGTCAGACAGGTTGCCACAAAAAACTATTTATCACCAAATCTGAAAAATTGAGACAATAGTTACAGTACAGTAAAGGTGATCCGGAAAAGATTGCTATGTTCTTTAAGGTACAATTTTCAAGAATGTTGTATTAGAAAGCTGTCAAGACATAGTTTGGAATCTGCCAAAAAACCATTAAATTAACCAGTAAGGGAACATATTTTTGAATTTCAAATTTTTTTTAAAAGGAGAAATAATATCTTGCACGTCTTATAATTTCATGATTATTAAGCCTTCAAAAATAAGTGTTTATACAGTACCAATTAGATATTTGTTAGCCACAAGAATTTAGAAGTTTTAATCTTTTCTTTGAAATGACATTAGGGGTCTGTGCTAATATGAAATAAATGAATCAATATTAAATAATCTAAATTTTTTAAGTTAACATTGCATTTCCATTTTTAAGGGCACAAAAATCGCATATTAACCAGAAAACAAAACAAATTTTAAATTATTACACATCTGACTACTTCTTTGGTTCCTTTTTAAGTACCTGAATAAAAATAGGTAGTCAAAACAGGTAACACATAAATACATGTTGTACTTTAGTTAAAATAAATATAAAAAAATCAAAATAAAAAGATAAGTGAACCCAGGGTCCCCAGTCATAGCCTTAAAAACAAATTATAGATGTCACCAGCAGATCCCAAAGGATCTTCATAGGAGGGGGTCATGGTCTTCATTGATGGTTATAAATTATTTTTATTGATTAATACTTATCAACAATGTTACTTATTTTAACAATAAAATAGGAAATTTTTTAAGGGTTTTGGAAATATATGTAAGGCGACGCAACACAGTAAGACAGCAGCAAATCCAAGATAGGAGGGGTGGGCTATACGATTGACTCAAGTTCCCTGAGATAGCATTATTACAATAGTATATGCCTGTGGGTCCAGCTGTAAGTATGGGAAAACCCTTCTGCCACCTTTGGATAAACAATTAAAAAGAAATCTTTACAATCATGTAGCTATTATCTCTAGCTGTTTTATGAATGTTAAAAAATAGCATTTCATATGAAACAAATAGCCTAACATTTTCTTATGACAACTATAAGTGTATAGCAGTGGATGGGACTTCAATCAAATAAAATTAAGAACAAATAACTTTTCAAGCATTTGTCCTGGATTCAGTACATAAAATTACATGACATCAATAGGCCTACATAATCAATTTATAAGTTAAATGTATTTTAAAGTTTCATGGGAACCCTGAAACCAAAATATGATATACAATACCACTTCAGATATAAATTAGTTTAAAAAAACAAACAGTAACACACTTTTGTTCTTAGTTTATAAAACTTGTGCAAAATCTGCATACTATCTTTATATTATTCATTATTTAAAATGCTTCCACCAGGACCATATTTTTGCAGTTCCATCTCAGTGGGTTCAGACGAGCCAGCAGGCCTCGGCAGTTCGCTCTCGCTCAGAAAAGGGGTTTCGGCTCCCGTCGTCCCGATCACCAAAACATTCCTCCTCAAGTCAATAACGCACTGGTGTCGCTTCAGCATGTCTAGGCCGAGCAGCATATCCATCGCCTGATCTTCGAGTATAGAAAACGACGACTGCAAGAAGACATCGTTGATCTGGATGTGTCCCAGATGTACTCGACCAAGTATTTTCTGGACACCGACACCTTTCGCGAACCCGGACCAGCGTCTGTCGACCAATCGCATGATGCCGCAGCGCTCTGCACAGGCCTGGCTCATGATGGTCGTCTGGGCCCCACTGTCGATGAAGGCCCTGACATGGCTCCCGTTCACCTTGCAGTTTATATAGAGCATGGTAACCTGGCCGAAGGACTCGGGGTGGTACTCGATGGCGGCTTCCATGTTGGAGTCCACGTTGTCCTGCCGGATTTCCTCGGCGATCAGCTTCTGGTACTTGGGATCGAAGGGATCTGCGTTGAGCATCAGGATTCTTTTGCGGTCCCTCTCCGCCTTTTCGGCCAGCTGGTTCTTGATGATGGTGGCAAACTTTTCTTTGTCACCTGCCGTGAAGGCGTCGGCCAGGCTAGGGTTGTTCTGCCTCAGCAGGGCCAGCCTGTCCGGGTTAGTCTGCAACTCTTCCCAGGTTCTTTCGAAGGTGTTCTTCAGGGGAGCTGATGATGAGCCTGCAGCTGATTGAGTTGGGCTTACTACAGCTGCAGGAGGAGCGGCCGATCCCGGGATCTGGATCGAGCTGAAGTCGATGGCAGCCGCGGGGGTGACAGGGGACGGAGCGGAGTTGGGCAGCTGGATAGACCCGAAGTCGATTCCGAGGTTGGGCAGCGCGTTGGACGGAGGGATGGTCAACTGTTGGACGAGAAGGACGTCGTTCTCTTTGACGCCGTAGCTGGCGAGGTCTCTTTTGTTGTCGTTCATGAGCCGGCCCTCGAAAGTGATGACCATGTCGTTGGCAGCTAACCCGATCTCGCATTCGCACAGAGCTTTGAAGTTTTCCAACTCCATGTCAGGGCTCACGTCGAGGGTGACGAGGACGTCGTTGAGTGTCGTGACGGTGAGTTTCATTTTGGCAGTTCACAGCCGAGCTGATGTTACAAAAAAATATTTCTTTTGTCCAAAAAGCGGAAAAATAAACAAGAAAATATTGCGAAAACACGGTGAATTTTGATTTCTCAGTTTGGTTTCTGAACTACGTTGCCACCAAAATTATTTCCTGGCAAAATTGATTTATTTATAGTTCGGTAGATATGACGTTCCCTTGTTCTGAATAGAAACTTGTATTGGTAGGCATTTTCAAATTATCACTTTCTTCGTTTAGTAAAAATGATAAATTAGAGATGCAAATGATTATTAAATTGAATTTTTTAAAAATATTATATTATGAATTAGAAATTTTCTGAGGTACATTTTGTATTTGGAAAGTGTTAAGGGCAGGTGCATTAATTAACTAGAGGGGGGGCCGGAGGATTTTGGAATACATCGGTAAATAAAAAGGTTGACCCCCCCTAGGGACCTGAAATATAAAACATGACCCCCCCCCAAAAAAAAAAAAAAATTAGGGGTATAGAATCAAGTCACTAAATCCAAAAGTAAAAATGCGGGAAATCACAAAAAACTGATTTTAATACCTTACTATATATATTGTTTAGAGTAAAGGTGAATACTTGTAAATTTGTACAAAAATTACCTATATTCACCATTACTCTATGCAATAGTAAGGTATTAAAAGCAATTTTTTGCGATTTTCCATATTTTTACTTTTTAGATTTAGTGACTTTTGATTCTATACCCTCAAATAATCATAATTCTTAAAAATAAAGCATCAAAATATTCTTGTTTTATTGAACAGTTTTCAAGCATCCATCCTAAATTTTGATTTTTTAAGTAAACTTACACCGTCAGACTCGATAAATTGCTGGTTCTTCTCTAGAAAGCAATGTTTTTGATCACGAGGGTAAATGCAGCATTCTATAGATCTACTGCTACAAGAGGCAGAAACAACTTATTGGAACGCATGATGTAATGTATGCAAGCTCTGTGCAAACAGCTTTTCAGATTGTGAAGATTGATAACATTTACACAAATAAAATGTTTAGTAATTAGTAACATACATCATAATTGCATTGTGTCCAGAATGTAATTTTTTTCGTAGGTTGGGTCTACATTTTTTAAGGTGTGAAAAATTAAAGATAATATTACTTTATTATACTAAAAACAGTAGTTTTGTTTGTGGTGAAATTTTATTCGCAATGATTTTTTTAACAAAACATATTAATTTTCATTTGAAATGTTAAGATGATATAAGTAAGTGAACTTGTTTAAGATTTTTTTTTGCGGAAATTGTTTATGTTCTCAAAAGTTGGGAAAAATTAATGATTTCGAAAAGTTTTACTTTATGCATTTGTTGTATAACTAACTAAAACAGTTAAATTTGAAAAACATCGATTTTACACATTTAGTGTGATATGAATTTTATATGCTTCCGGTAATATATATTTTTTTTTCTGAAGAGATTAAAACTTAATCAAAATAAATTCAGGGATTGGAAAGGTACTTTTAAAAAGAAAGATTGTTACAGTTACTTGAGTAAAAAAGTAATTCTGTTATAGTTACAGTTACTTTATATGAAAATTGAAAAGCAACGCGTTACAGTTATTTTTACAAAAAGTAATACAAATCACCCTGGGGCGCAACTAGAAAAAATTTCTGGGGGGGGTTTCAATTTTTTTTTGTTTTCCCATTAATTATGTTTTTAATTATAATTATAATTATTTTTAATTATAATTATTTTTAATTATAATTATTTTTAATTAAAATTATTTTTAATTAAAATTATTTTTAATTAAAATTATTTCTAATTATAATTATTTTTAATTAGAATTATTTTTGTAATTTAAATCTCCATATTAAATACATATTTTCACTATTATTTTTTTTAATTAATTACTATTTGTGAAATTACATTAGTTTTTATATTACAAAACTAATTTTTGTATTGTTAAATAGATAATTGTCTAATGCTTTATTTAAAAAAAAAATTAGGTTTAATTACTTAGATAATCTAAATAAACTTATTTTCTACAAATTAAACAATAAGCTCATAGAATATTAAATTTAACACTTTGTAAAAATTTTAATGACAAATATACTAAAAATTATGAAATATGCGAATTAGCTAACATATAAACAAGGCAAATATTGACTGTATATCTTGAAAATTACGTAGTAATATGTAGAAAATTACTAATAAATAAAATACAAGCTCACCAAAAATGCATTTAATATGTAAAACTTTGCCGAAGTATATTTATATTTTTAATTAATTTTACGACATCGTACTGGCGCAAATCGGCAGCACTCATATGAAATATTTTTTAAATTGTATGCATTTACGTCGTTGAATAAAAATAGCAGCGAATTTTCATAAAACATGGTTGAAATATTAAACTGCAATTTAAATTTATTGAAAACAGAACTAACAGCCCTTTCTAGATTCGTACTAAACATTCACACAAAAATTATGAAATATGCGAATTAGCTAACATATAAACAAGGCAAATATTGACTGTATATCTTGAAAATTACGTAGTAATATGTAGAAAATTACTAATAAATAAAATACAAGCTCACCAAAAATGCATTTAATATGTAAAACTTTGCCGAAGTATATTTATATTTTTAATTAATTTTACGACATCGTACTGGCGCAAATCGGCAGCACTCATATGAAATATTTTTAAAATTGTATGCATTTACGTCGTTGAATAAAAATAGCAGCGAATTTTCATAAAACATGGTTGAAATATTAAACAGCAATTTAAATTTATTGAAAACAGAACTAACAGCCCTTTCTAGATTCGTACTAAACATTCACACAAAAACAGTAAACAAGCGGCTAAGGTAGCGGAAAAATAACTGCCGACAAATTAACAAATTGCATATGCATAAGGAAAGACCACTTCAGCCATAAAATGTCCGATGAATAATACCCCACGTGGAGGAAGTGCACACTAAATCTGCTCCAAAGTCCCAATGCTGCGCATGCATTATGTCACCCTTAACAGTTGCGTTGGGCGCCTACTCTGGTATCAGCTCGTCAAGTGACCGTGATTATAAATTATGACGACCGTCGCCAATAGCCCTCATGTAGCTCTAGTGGAATAATTGCAGGCTTAACAATAACAGGATAATTCAAACTAACCTAACCCACATAATAGTCCTTTAAATACCACCTTTACAAATATTATAAGTCACCAACATGAAATTTTTGAACGGATGGTACTTATTTTATAATATCAATGAGGCAATTGAAGGAACATTTTATAAATAAGAACTTTATTATTAATAAAATAGAAGATAATATCTTACTCTTATTATCCAATCTTGCTCAAATGAAACTTGACGAGAGAAAAGGCGTGAAGAAATCCTGAGTTGAACTACACTTATTTTTACTCAGATAATATATAAGCAAACTAAACTATAAAACGTTTAAAAAATATTCATCCTAAGACCTAAGAGAACATCTTATTTGTATAATTTCTTTAACTTTTTAACGAATAAAATGCACTCTTAAAAGCGAGCCTGATAGTTCCTGTTTAGGAGTATATTGGGCGCCACCTGAATAATGAATAAAACGCCAATAAATAAAAATCCAAAATCTTATTCCCGCTCAACTTGCGATGCGTTAGTTTTTGTTATTGGAACTTTTTTTTTACTTTTTGTAATATCGTGACTCACAGATTTGTGGAAAGCAACTCATAAAAAAAAATGAAAAACTCAAAATTTCTTAACCCGCGCACTTTTTTTTTTTGTAATATCAGCCATCAGCCTCCTACTTGTGGTAGACATTTTTGTTTTAAAGAGATTTATTTCTAAATGGCGAAGTGGTCTTTCCTTGTTTGATTTTTTTTACTTTGGATTTTTTTTATCATTAACAAAATAAATTTCAATATTATACGGATTCTAAGGTAATGGAATTCAGAATATTGGCGCCACTCATCATCGGTAGTTTGCTTTTTTAGTTTTAGTTTAGTTTTGGGTTATCGTCGCACTAGAGCTACACTAGTGGCGATTGGAAATGGGAGTCATAATTTAGATTTTAGAACCACAGTCAGGTGACGAGCCGACACCTATGAGTAGGCACCCAACGCAACTGGTAAGGGCGACATTGAATGCAGCGTCAGGACTTTGGAGCAGATTTAACGTGCAGTCCCTCTACACGGGTTGCTTTATAAAGTATACTATACCTTCCAAATATCGGTTAACCATTTTTATGTCTTTTTTGGTCAAAACATATATTTTTTAAGGGGACTTTGGAATTTTTTTAATTGCTTACAAAATTTTAAAATGACTACATATTTACGTAACTATTCAATAAGATATATTTAAAAAAGCAAAAAAAGTAAAGTAATCCAAAGGAAACACGGTTTAAAATGATATGTTGAGTCGGGGGGGGGGGGGGGGGGCGGTTTCTGTTAGTTCTTCTCTTAATTATTGCGTAATACCATGACCTTCACTGATTTTTTTGAATGCACAATATTAATGCAACTCATACTCATAAAAATATGCAAGACGTGTCAATTTATCTGAACTGGACATTTTTTTTCTAACACCCCCCCCCCCCCCCCCCCACACGCACATTCGAAGAGTTTGGTTAGAAATATTTTGTTTTTCACAGATATATATTCGAGGGAAGTATAGTAAATGCGAAATGGCTTTTTCTCCATTGAATTTTTTTGACACTTGTTAATGTTTTATGGTTAACAAAATAAAATTTTACTATAATATGGGTTCTGGGGGGGGGGTCTGACCCTAAAAACCCCCCCCGTGGTTGCGCGCCTGAAATCACCGTTACTTTTTGAAATTTCAAGTTGTAAGAAAAGTTTAAATTTATCCATATCTTACCATTTTTCAAAGGAAACCACGATAAACGAATCACTGAAATTATATTTTAATTTTTTTTTTAAATATTTAATTTTAAGCCATTGCCTTGATAATCATCCGATACGAGTCCACCAGTTAACTCTCGTTCGGGTTATGACAGAAATAAGGGTAGCTCAAAAATGAACGTCCACTTCCCTCCCCATCCCCAGTTCTTCCAGGGAATGGACTTTGTTGTTGGTCATTGTTGTCTGCCCCATTCAGGCAACACAAAGAGGTTTATACATAGGTCCAACCTGTTTAACAGTCAGCATGATTTATTTCTCAACCCTTCTTTTCCCTAGATGTCTGTAATTACGGGGCTATAATGTGACACTTGGAAAGGTAAACAGACAAGGAGAAACATTCGTACTTTAACAATTCTGGCTGGCCAGAAGGGCGCCGTACACCTGCCAATGCAGTGGACAGGAAAATTCTATTATGCTTTATTTTTCCCTCCCAAGAAAAGCTCGTATTTCGGGAAAGCGAAATGTTCCCTTCTTAGAAGTGGTATTTCAAAATTGGCATCAGACAGCTTTCAGAAAGTAATGGAAAAGTAACGAAAGATACTCCAATCCCTGATAATAATTCTAACCCCCCCCCCGCTTGGAAAAAAATTGGAATATTAACACCAGACCCCCCTTTTCAAGGATAAAATTTAATCATGACCCCCCCCCCCCTATAATCCTCCGGCCCCCCCTCTAACTAAATAATGCACTTGCCCTAAGTGCGGGTAACTTTACTCCAAAATCATAGTTTTTTTTTTACAAAAGAAGAAAAATTTAACTACAAAAACGATTTAAAAACTGAAAACTCTCCATGCATTGTAAGCAACGAACTCGTTGATTGTAAGTATTTAAAAATCAGGGGGAGAGAGTGCAATTGCCTTCGCAGCTACCATACGATTTAAACATTAATGTAAATTATTTATTTTCTTTCTTAAAAATATTAGTGTCTTTATAACAATTTTTTTATGACTAATGTCGCTTTAATTGTTCGTAAAATTTACCGCTCTAGGCAACAGCCTACTAAGCCCATTTAGAAATCCGGCCCTGATCCAGGCCCCAAACCAAAGTGCGCCAGCAGGTCACACGACAACGGCCCGGTGTTTTAGTGGCAATTTTCGTGCAACAGGACATCAGAACAAGAGCAACAGCGCAGAGCCCAGAGCAATCAGAGCATCAATCGACGGAAATGAAGGAATGAAATCTGGAAGGAATTGCATCATCTCAAACAAGTCAAATTGACTAGATTAATATTAAAACTTAGGAATGATTTAAAAACAAGAATGAGGTTTTAAATTTATTTAAAGTTAAAAATCTATTGAAAATTGCCGTGTCCCAATACTTTTTTGACTTTATGTGTCAAGAGGAAATTGGAATATATAATTACTTTAGAAGCCATTTGAAATATTTTTTTTGCCTAACTGCTGATACCTGCTACTTTAATAACAGCCTAAAACACTTCTAAAACGTTAATGTTTTAACGACCACGACCATCGAAAAAAAAAATCATGAATTAATATGCGTTCTGTAAATCTATTTTCACTGTTTTCAGACTTTATGTGCAAGAAAACTAAGTATCAGGAGTTTTGGAATGTTTAGTTGTTGCAATAATGTTGGATAGATGGCGACTCTGGCGTTACTTATTTGTAATGATTTTAATTTTTTTCATTTGATTTAAATTGCTTTATGTAACGGTGTGCATGAATACGAAGCTCACTAAATGTGTTGAATTTATTAAAAATATATGTTAGTAATATATTTGTATTTAAAAATTTCTATTTTTTAATGGAACTTTTTTTAAAAAAAAGTTTTAATGTTAAAATAACAAAATAAACTTCTTTTTTGTTAAATTTTGAATTTTTTTCTTCAAACTAAATGTTAACAGGGAAAAACTTCGCATTACTTTTCTAGTTAATATGTAAATTTAGTTAAATTATTAGAAGTGATTTTTTTTTTTACTTTCATAAATATTAAATTTAAGATTAAACTACACACAAAAATATTTACACCCAAAAATATTTTTATTCGCGACTCATAATTTTTTTTTAATGTTTTTAAACTAGAAAGACACAGATGAAAAAATTTCTTTGAAATGCTTAATGAATGGTGTATCTAGAATGATCGGGAAATATTATTTTTAGCCTACTTTTCTTTTTTTTTTAATTCGAAGAATTAAAGAAAAATAAACAAGAAGTTCTAAAAGAACTAAAATAGCCTACTTTCCTGTTACTTAAATACTTACTAAAATTCTTATCTTGAAAAAACTAGGATCGTTACAGTAAGTGACATCAACAACCGTTTCTACATTAAATTTATATACAAAAGAATAAATTTCACTAACCACAGCATCTAGCTATAATTTCAACTTCGTAAAGCCATTATTTTCATTTATTTTCTATCACCAATAAAATAAATATTACTTATCGTCCGCATGATTTATTTGCAGTTATAAATAAATATTTAATTTTTCGTAGAAAAAAACCCATAAAACTATTCCAAATTGCACTTAAAATAATAAATCTAAATAAACAAGTAGGTTTGTAACAGAATCTGTCACTTAACCTGCTTCCAAACAACAGTTGTGTTTAACAGGTAAAAAGGCGCCAAACACAGCATTAATTCTATAGTAAACATTTACCAGCTAAATTCAGCTAGTTTCATTTATTTTATTTCGAGATTTAAATAATTATTACTTAAATCGTTTGCAAAAAATCATATTTCAAAGAATAAATATGTAATATTTTTCTCTTGTGAATAGAATGAAAACATTGCTTACCTACATACAGAATCTTGAAGTGAAAAATATTTGACGTCATTTCAAACTGATCGATGTCGCAAAAAATAAATTTATTTTAATTCATTGTCTAAAAGAATTAAAGTTTCTCAAGCGATTGTTGCCATGGCAATGGTGATTTATTTCTAATAAAATGGCTTCCTATGCTTTTTAAATGAGCATTAAATGTTAAAGTTTTTTAAGTAATTGAAGTACTTGGAATTCGAATTCTTTTCTGAAATTTTCAATATATTCTCATTTGGATACGCTGAATTTTTTGATGTATATCACTTTTCCGTAGCATTTGTAGTTAAATTCAGCGATTTAAATGACTCGAAATTGAATTTCAATGCTAATTCAATGGGAAATTCGTCGACAAATAGTAGATTTATGTCCGTCCGTTCGTACAGACAGACGGACAAAAAGTATGAAAGTCGGGTCTCTGAGGTCATAGCTTTCTAACAAAAAAAGAATTTTTAAGATCGGATGGATAGAACCGATTTTGGAAGGGGGGTACGGACAGACGGACGGACGGACAGACGGACGGACGGACGGACGGACATCGACCGCATGTCAATACCTACTTTTTTATTTTTTTTAATTCTTCGAATTAAAAAAAAAAAGAAAAGTAGGCTAAAAAGTAGGTATTGACATGCGGTCGATGTCCGTCGTTGTCCGTATCCCGTGTCCTTCCAAAATTCCAAAATCGGTTCTATCCATCCGATTAAAAATTCTTATTTTTTTGTTAGAATTCTTTTTTGTTAGAAAAGCTATCACTTCAGAGTCCCAAGTTTTTTTGTGCCGACGGCCAGTACGATTTTTAGGACCATATTTGTTTACTATTTGGTCGACGAATTTCCCATTGAATTAGCATTGAAATTCAATTTCGAGTAATTTAAATCGCTGAATTTAACTACTACAAATGCTACGGACAAGTGAGATACGTCAAAAAATGCAGCGTGTATCGAATGATAATTTTTTTGAAAATTTCAGAAAAAAATTCGAATTCTAAGTATGTACTTCAATTATTTAAAAAACTTCAAAATTTAATGCTCATTTAAAAAGCATAGGAAGCTATTTTTAGCCTACTTTTCTTTTTTTTTAATTCAAAGAATTAAAAAAAATAAAAAAAGTAGGTATTGACATGCGGTCGATGTCCGTCCGTCCGTCCGTCTGTCTGTCCGTCCGTCCGTACCCCCCTTCCAAAATCGGTTCTAACCATCCGATCTTAACAATTCTTTTTTTTGTTAGAAAGCTATGACCGCAGAGACCCAACTTTCATACTTTTTGTCCGTCTGTCTGTACGATAGGACGGACATAAATCTCCTATTTGTCGACGAATCCCCCATTGAATTAGCATTGAAATTCAATTTCGAGTCATTTAAATCGCTGAATTTAACTACAAATGCTACGGACAAGTGATATACGTAAAATACAGCGTATCCAAATGAGAATACATTGAAAATTTCAGAAAAGAATTCGAATTCTAAGTACTTCAATTATTTAAAAAACTTCAAAATTTAATGCTCATTTAAAAAGCATAGGAAGCCATTTTAATTAGAATTAAATCGCCATTGCCATCGCAACAATTGCTCGAGAAACTTAAATTCTTTTAGACAATAAATAAAAATAAATTTATTTTAGAGACATCGATCAACTTAAAATGACGTCAAATATATTTCACTAGATTCTTTTTATGTTGAAATAAAATGTTTTCATTCTAGTTAAAAGTGAGCAATATTATATATTTATTCTTTGAAATATAAATTTTTGCAAACGATTTAAGTATTAGTTATTTAATTTTCGAAATAAAAGAAATGAAACTAGCCGAATTTAACGGGTAAATGTTTGAATTAATGATGTGTTTGGCGCCTGTTTACCTGTTAAACTTCTCTTCTGAAGTTCTTTTAGAACTTCTTGTTATTAGAATTAAATCACCATTGCCATCGCAACAATCGCTCAAGAAACTTTAATTCTTTTAGACAATAAATTAAAATAAATTTATTTTTGTGACATCGATCAGTTTGAAATGACGTTAAGTATATTTCACTTCAAGATTCTGTATGTTGTTATGTAATGTTTTCATTCTATTTAAAAGCGAGAACTATTACATATTTATTTTGAAATTTAAATTTTTGCAAACGATTTAAGTAATAATTATTTAATTTTCGGGAAGGAAGTTAATGGAATTAGCCGATTAGTTAAATGGAAGTAGCCGAATTTAGTTTGTAAATGTTTAACATAGAATGAATGCTGTATTTGGCGCGTTTTTAGCTGTTAAACACAACTGTTGTGGTGTCGAAGCGGGTTAAGTGACATATTCTGTTACAAACCTACTTGTTAATTTACATTTCCTATTTTAAGTGAAATTTATTCTAATGTATATAAATTTAATGTAGAAACGGTTGTTTATGTCACTAACTTTTACGAACCTAGTTTTTTCAAGATAAGAATTTTAGTACTATTTAAGTTACAGGAAAGTAGGCTATTTTAGTTCTTTTAGAACTTCTTGTTTATTATTGGTCTTTTATTTGTTGATTTAAATACAAACAAATTATTTTTTCGTTCATGTTTCAAATGTTAATTATTTAATTTCGTTTTATTCTTTATTGTTTAAATAGTTTTGAGTACAAAACCGTCCAGCAATTTTTGAATTATTTAAAAATAACCCTACAAATTAACAAAAATGGTAAAAAAAAAGTTATATTCAATATGATATTATTTCATGGTAATGAATTGAGATTCCGATGCATTAATTTTAAAGTTGTTGTATATTGGATGCTCTTGGGGTAAGTGTCATTTTCCATGCTTTTTTTTGCAACTTTCAAAGAAGTATTAAAATAATTTCGTTTACTTTCGAAACTTGGTTCGACCTCGCACCAAAAGTTGGTGCCCGCGGTTTCACCAATATATGGTGAAATGTAGTACCAAAAGATGGTTGCAGCAAATTTGAACCATATTTTGGTTCAACCTTGAACTATTATTTTTAACAGTGTACTTGGGTTTTAAAGAATTTTTGTTAATTTTTTTTAAAGAGAATTATATTTATGTGAAATTAAATTGCGTTAAATTATATAGAATTTATGTGAATATTTCGGTTGTCTTATTTTTTAAAAATCCTTTTATGTATCTTTTATACATTAGATTAATTATATAAATTATATATTAGAGAGATGCATTACTATATATTAGAGAAATGCATTACTATATATTAGACAAAATGCATTACACTTGTTTGAAGTACGATTACTGTATGTTGAATACAATTGTGCTAAAGACAATAAGGCAATTATAAAAGATAAAGCAATTTTGTTTAAAAATAATTTATAGTACTTTGTATTGCAGTATTTAATGTTATTGTTTTAACATAAAACAAAAACACAATTTAATTTAATTTCAAATTAAAACTACAACAATTATCCGCATCTCCTCTTTCCTTTATTAAATTTAAATGTGGCCAATATTCATATATTATAATGAGAGTTTGTCGAAGTTTCCCATAACTAATCTGAGCTTCTCAACTTTAAACCTCAATAATTAAATGAATTAATTATTCGTTACCGCAAAAGTTTTGAAACGAAAATTATGTTGCATGGTAGATGATTATTTTTGAAAAACATTTTAGGGTAATTACAAATTTTCGTTTATTCTTTGTGTCGCTGGTTAGATATAAAATTATAAACGCATAATTAGTCAATCACAATGAGTAAAAGTAAAATAAGCAATACATAATTAGTTGCATCAAAATTTCGCTGAATAATGTAAAAATAAACGTAGAAAATCTAGATTTTAGTAATTGCCCTAGAAGCTTCTAATTTTGAAGGTAGCGCATTATTAAAGCTGGAAAACGTAAGTTGAGAAGGCTAAATAATTGAAGAAAACTTCTAAAAATTAGTTTAAAAATACAGGGTGGCAATTTTAAATGAGGCAACGAAACAAATAACGGGTTGCCTTTGAAGGCCTCTTTTTAAAATTTCACCCTGTATAATAAGGTTGCTTCAGATGATGTAGCGTTCTAGTTTTAATTTTTTCGCATCCTGCCATTTCATTGGTTGTATCGGTTCCACTCTCAAAATAATCGTCATGCCGACCCGGTGGCTGAATGGTTAGTGTGCTATTCATTAAAGTTGCTGGGTTCGGGTTCGAATCTCGGTCAGACATGGATGTTTGTGTTTGTCAATAAATGTCTGTTATTCCTTTCTTTGTGACAATTAATATTCTTTCTGTGTCTGTCTTACTTGACGAAGGCTTAATAAGCGGGTCTCTGATCAAGCACACAAGCCGGATATATTTGTTGTAGTAGTAATGACCGTCATATATGAAAAGATCCTTTTCTTTCCGTGCAAGCTTTCTTTAACAATTGATTTAAACATCCAACAGATTAGCAAGAAGTTGACATTTAATAAATTTAATAAGAAAACTATCCTTATAAAAAACACATTTTCGAATACCAAAGGATAATTCCATGCAAAATTATCCCTCCTGTAGTGTAAGTCACGTGTGTAAAACGTGATTTATAAGTACATCCTTTAGCATTAAATAAAGTAATTAGTGGATTACTTGATCTACACTTGATAAAACTAAATAATGTGACTTGCATTTTTAAATTTGATTTAGTTTTTAAATTAAAAAAGCTTAAAAACTCCTCTTAAATTTTGGCCTACACTACAGTTATACATGGGATTGCCCCAAAACCAATGTAATTCCAGACAAAAAATGAAAACAAGACTGCTGGAGCCGTTGCCACTCACGACGTGAGACAACACCATTAGAAATAGTTTAGATAATTAAAAAGAATTAGAAACACAGGAAAAGGTGGTTATTGACATGATGGAGATTTCTATCCAGTCCATCTGTCTGCCTAAAACCATAAAAGTTACTTAAAACAAATTAAAAAGACCGTGAGGTTCAATCTTAGCACTTAAATAGCTTGATAGTGTGCTTTTGGCGGCAGTTGTATCACTTACCGCTATGCCTCCTTTCCTTTTATGCAAAATTCCACAAATTTAACCCTTTCAGTCCCAATGACAATTTGGTATCATCATTTTAGAAACATTTTTCTGATCGCCCATAGCCATTTATGTTATCAGAAAGCCACATCATTCGATCCTTCAAACTTTTTTCTATTAGAAAATATTTTTAATTAATCCTAATAGATGCAGCCCTATTTTTTTTTAAAATTATGATCAGAAACATATGATGCCAAATGGCATCACTGGGACTGAAAGGGTTAAAGAGGAAGGACGGGAAGAGATTGCAATGGTTAAAGGATTCAATTAGGGTGCACTGTAAAAATTAGGTGTAATTTGGTGTATGGTATGATACATATATATTCCAGCTTGTGTGCTTGTTCAGAGAACCGCTAATAAGCTTTCGTCAAGTGGGACACACACAGAATTTTTTTTACAGTCACAAAGAAATGAATAACACATAGATAAATAACAACATTTATTAATGGTCTCAAACATCCATGCATGACCGGGATTCGAACCCGACCCCAGCAGCTCCAAAGGCTAGAGTCCTAACGATTGCTCCGGTGGCTATTTGGTGTAACGTTACTCTATAAAACTACATTTATGGAACTAGTAACCTATTATTTCTTTGTGTGAGAAAAGAATGAACTAGAATTCTTGATTTTTAGAGTAGACTCACAGTTGCCCACATAACTAACTAAAATATAATTTATTTCTGAAGTTTTTTTTTGTGTTTTTGAGGTAGTGGGCGTTCCACTAAATTTATTGTGCTACATTGCACCAGAAAATGTGGAAAGAATTCTACTACCGGTTTTACGGTGTAACGTTTCACTTAAGTTTTACACTGTGACAGATATCCTAATGGTTGGAATTAGCTTTTATCAAACATTGTAGGTAGGTTGTGCGTTTTCCGGCATTCTATTTCTTAGCTCTGCAATGCATGATTTTTTTTTATTACGAAAAAATATATTTGTATCTTTAACACTCATACATGATTGGAAAAATACTAAAAAAAATAATAAATGCATTGGAATTTAAATAATTTCAATTCTTAAAATTTTTGCCATACGACAAAAACCAACTACAAAATTTCAATTTTGATAAGAATTATTGGAAAAATACTAAATATATTTTAAAATAACCCCATTGAACTATAATTATTTTTCAAAACAATTTATTTGTATTTAGTACTAATACTAATATACTTTGAATACTACCAAAGACGTTATTTCACAACAGTTAATAACTTCACTCTTCAATTTTTAATACACTTTTACTACTGTCATCTACGAGGGTTATTAGTAACTAACACTTCAAATGGAATGTAATAGATGAAAAAAAAAAACACAGATTTGTCGAGAGGGAGCTCTACTTTAATAGAATAAAGTTGATTATGTTACTTGTTGCCATATGACGACAGTATGCATTAGAGGGTTAAACAGTCGTTCTTTTGGATAATTTCATTTTATTGTATCTTGATAGTAGTAGAATTTATAGCACTAAGTACTAAGGAGTGGAATATCAACCTTCAAGATTCATTAATTCTCATTAATGAATCTTATTTCTTGAGGATTAATATATAAAAATACCCAGTTAAATTTTTTTGTTTGTTTTAGAATTTCTGTAGTCCCTGGTAGGAACGTATGTGTACTATTGAATACTATTTCTTTCATGGATGATCGAAGCCATTTTGAATCTGCTCTAATCAGAAGGACCTGGTTTATTCAGACCTTGTTTTTTTTAAAGATAGAACATACAGAGCTTTTAAACCAAACTAAACCCAAGTCTTAATTTTTTTTTTTATCAAAAACATTTATATCGACTTCATTTCAAATAATTTCAACATCTTCCAATAAAAAATAACTCAAATTCTTCATAACAAAATCCATAAGTAAAATATATCACGAAAAATTCTAAGTATTACTAGACTTTACTCGCAGAAATTCTGAATCGCTTTCATCAGTTGAACCTGTTTTAATCAGACATTGTGTTGCAAAAAAAATGACCTATCGAGTTTTCAAACCAATCTAAACCTAAATCTTAATTTTTTTAAAAAAATCAAACTCATATTTATCGACTTCATTTCAAGTAACTTCAACGTTCTAATAAAAAACATTATAAAATCTTCATATGAAAACTCTTTAGTAGAATGTATCACGAAACATTCGAAAACATCATTAGATTTTAAAGACAAACAACGAAGGAACAATTTGTTCCAAACTACAAAACAGAAAAACATTTATAAAAAGGCGAAACTGTAATGGCTTCCATCAAGCGTCCACGTTCGGCTACTTCAGAATTCTCGTAATTTACACTTTTAGATTCCATTCCATTCACCATAATATTAACTTTCAAGTTTTATTAATTCTCATCAATGAACCTTATTTCCTGAAGATTGGTATTTTTAAGGTATCCGATTACCTTTTTTTCAGCAAAAATAGACTACATAAATTTTTTTTTTACCTTTTAATATATAAAATAAAAGTTTACATTTCTAAATCCGTTTCATTTTAGTTTCTAGTTTTAAATAGAACCGAAGTTATAGCACTTTAAAGCTTTTTTTTTTTGCCTGTGTTTGCTTATTTTTTCAAAACGCATTACGCATTACGCAAAACATAAAAACTGAAGTTCTTTATTATCAGTTGCTTCCAAATTTTTACAGTAGTTTTGTAAAAGTATGAAGAAAGTTTTGAACTAGAATCGTGTAAAACTATTAAGAATTGGATATTTTAAAACTATTTACATGATTTTTACTCTCTTGTTTCTATGTGTTTTCGATATAATGCTACAAACTTTTGCCTATAAATAAATTTGGGAACTGATATCTTTTAATGATTTTAGTTCATGACCTATATTAATATTGGTCAAGCATATTTAAATTTAAGCAATAGAAAAAACTAAAAATTTGTAAAGATATCATGTTTTGCGTAAGCGTGATTTTTGTCGCACATTTTACTATAATTTTCCACAAACACCGAAAAAAATGTTTTTTTTAATGATTTACTTTCTTAAAACTATTTTTATATTCATAACTAATAATAAAATCCCTCAACGCCATGGTTGGAATAGAATTTTCAGAAACTTGCTGTCAAAGGTGATCGGCCACCTTAAGTACTCATCTAAATAATTTATGTCCATCGTATTATTTTTGTTTCCAGCAGTTCGAGTCCCAAGTAGTAACGTCTGTAAGTTGAAATACCAATTCTTTCATGGATGTTGAACAAGCACACAAGCTGGAATATATATGTATCATACCATACCATACCATATCATGGATGTTCGTAAATATTTGAAATCTGATTTAATCAGTCGGACCGTGTTTAATCATACTGTGTTGCAAAAATAGGACGTATCGAGTTTTCAAACCAAACTAAACCTAATTCAGTATTTTTCAAATCATAATCATTTCTAGCGATTTCATTTCAAATAATTTCTACATTATCCAATAAAAAACTCCCGACAATCTTAACCCCTTCAGACCCAGTGATACCATTTGGTATCATCATGTTTCTGATCATAATTAAAAAAAAATAATAAGGATGACATCTGTTGGGATTAATAAAAAATATTTTCTAATAGAAAAAGTTTGAAGAACCCAATGATGTGCTTTTTGTTATCATAAATGGCTATAGATGATCAGAAAAAAATTCTTAAATGAAGATGCCAAATTGTCATTGGGGCTGAAAGGGTTAAAAATCCTTAAGTCCAATATATCACGAAACATTCGAAGACTAAAAGACTTTAAAGACAAACCGATGGAACAAATCGTTCCAAACAACAAAACAGAAACCCATTTATAAAGGGGCGAAACTATAATAGCTTCCATCAAGCATCCCCACATTCGGAAACATTAGAATTCTTTTGATTTACACCTTTGCATTCCATTCAATTTGCTATATGCCATTATCCCCAAGTGTAGCGAGAAGGGATTATGGCACTAAGCATATGGTTCTATATACTACTTATAGCACTAGGATTTGAAATATTAATATTCAAGATTTATTAATTCTCGAAGATAAATTTATTTAAGTATTTAGTAAAAAAAAACTAACTAATGTTTATTTATTATTTTATCACTTAAATTTTTTTTAGCACCTGGTAGCAACGTCTATGCGTTTGAATACCACTTCTTATATGGATACTCGTAGAAATTTTGAATCGGCCATAATAAGTAGATCCTGTTTTAATCATAAGTTGTGTTGCAAATATATGACTATCGAGTTTTCAAACCTTACTAAACCCAAGTTTTATTTAAAAAAAATCAAAATCATCTTTATCGAATTAATTTCAAATAATTTCAACGTCATTCAATCTAAAACATCCCACGATCTTCATCAGAAAAGAAAAAATTCTTGAGTAGAACATATCACGAAACATTCGATGACTAAAGGACTTTAAAGACAAACAACGAAGGAACAAATCGTTCCAAACAACAAAATAGAAACCCATTTATAAAAGGGCGAAACTATAATAGCTTCCATCAAGCATACACATTCGGAAACATTAGAATTCTTTTGATTTACACCTTCGCATTCCCATTCCATTCACCATATGCCATCGTCCCGAAGTGTCGCGAGAAGGGGTTATGGAACAATTCGCATTCCACGTTCGGATACAAACGATCGATCCAGACATTCTAATCCCCCCATTGCATTCCTCCCTATTCCAAACGATTGCTCGGTGCTCCCGCGCTTACCTGTTGGCCTGATGGAGATGGAGAGACACGGGTTCTTTTTAAAAAGACGGTTGTTTTCTGTTTCTGTTGGTTGTTGGTATACTTTGGTATACTATATTTTGGTCAGTGTGCGCTCAGAGACCCGCTTACCTAAACCTTCGTCAAGTAGACAGACACAACACATACATACTCGGACACAATGCTGCCAACTACATGCAGGGAATGACACATCTCAGGCGCCACTCCTGCCCGTATGGAAACAGTCTCTCCGCGTTGGGATAATGACTTCGCCCACAGGACTTTTCGGACCCAACAAATTTAACGAGCCGTACTTCCGCATATATACTGTACCGTCTTCAGCGACCAGGAATCGCCGAGACTCTTCGATCCGGACTGGAACTCGCGGGACAGGGTTTTCTGTTATCCTCTCTGTCTGTTTTTTCTGTTCTGGGATATTTACTGTACTAATCTTCGACTGAAGTTTTCGACTTAGGTATTCAATTTCCATTCGCCATCTGATATTATCTAGATAAAATACTTGAAGGTATGATAGCGCAGAGGGATATTTTCTATTTGTAGTGGAGCTAATAATATTTTTCTGTACTCTGGTTTTTGCGGGCTAGGGTAGGGGGGAGGGAGATACATATATATTCCAGCTTGTGTGCTTGATCAGAGGAGAGAGTCCCGCCTCCATTCAAATAGAAGCTTAAATTACTGCTGTCTATTTCTAGCTTCTAATGAGCTTCATCACAGCTAATTACTTCCCGTAATTTAGAACCCTGGTCAAGTTACGAGATCGACATCTTAGTAGGCACCAAATTCCACCAGCAGCGGCGCAAACGTGCTGTTGTTCGGGACTCTTGACTCTACAGATTTATCGAGCACGTATGTCTTACAAATGGCAGATAGCCCTCGTGTAGCTCTAGTGCGATGATATTCAAACTAAACTAAACTTACCTATCGTAAGCGCGTTTACACGAGCCATCGAATCCATGGAATGCCAAAAATCCCCATTAGGGGAAAAGTGGTAGAGCAGGGTTTCTAACCCAAATGATAGTATCTAGCCGAATCCATGGAATGAAACATTATACCCTCCTTTATTGGAGGGTTTGCGAAACCCCCCAATAAACCCTGCAATTCCGGTTCTGCCTGGACAAAAATCCCCAAGAGGGAAAAATTGGGAGTTTGCTCTTCAATTCATGGATTCGATGGCTCATGTAAACGCGCCTAGTGAGGACTTGAAGACTCCACAAAGTGTCACCATGTATGTCCTAGTGTATTCGAGAACCCCCGTGATTTATTGAGGATTTATAATTTTTAAAACAAAGCACAATTCTTGTTGCTTTCTTCTAGCCTTTAATTGAAGGAGTTTCAACTCAACTTTTTTTTTAAACTGTGAACTTAACCTTAAATGGTTGAAAGAGTTTAAACAGACCGCGATTAAATTGAGGCAAATTAATATTGTGTACTTCCTAAGTTCATCTCACGACCAAGACGATGGAGCATCTGTCGCGTATATGTGTGCATGTGAGTGTGTGTGTTGTGACTGTCTTACTTGACGAACGTTTATAAGCTCCCCTCTGAGCAAGCACACAAGCCTGAAAATATATGTATATCAACCGACCAAGACGATAGAGGTAAGAATTGAGGCACTTTTTAGCCTATATTTGTAATAATATTGTTTTATGTTCTGACCTTGACCTCATATACATTTAATAGGGGTGACATTTAAAAAATATTTTTCCGTTGAGATAACATTCATGAGGATATGAAATGACAGCTAAAAATATTGTAGAACTATAATGAATTTAAATGAGTTGTAGTTTCAGAATGTATGAATGTTTAAAGGTTGATAAATGTAATAAACAATTCTACTACATGCATTATTATCATAAAGTATTTCGTTACAGACAGCCATGGGTTTGGGTTTTGAACACTTTGTGTTCAAGGTTTCGAGGATTTGAGTTAAATTTGCCAAAATATTTTTTATTTTATATGTTAAATGAATTCGTTGCGGCATTTCCATATTGTTGTTTGACTCGTAGGAAATATGAAATAAAAAATTTGGTTAGAAGTAAAGTTTCTGAAAACTAAGAAATATAAGTAGTACTAGCTTTAAAGTCTTTTAGTCTTCGAATGTTTCGGGATATATTCGACTTAAGGATTTTTAAGATGAAGATTGTCGGGAGTTTTTCTATTGGAAGGTGTAGAAATTATTTGATATGAAATCGTTAGAAATGATTACGATTTGAAAAATATTGAATTAGGTTTAGTTTGGTCTTAAAACGCGATACGTGAATGATCCTTTGACCTTTGAAAACGAACACTTTTAAAAACGACAACTTTTCAAACGATTTGACCTTTTCAAAACGAGTACTTTTCGAATCAAACAAAAATGTTATTTACTTAGAAGAACTGGCCAAAAATACAACATCTTACTTTCATCCCCATCCCTACTGTTGAGCACCAAACCCCCTTAAATAGAAATCGCCAAATCGAGCGATACCGCCGCCAATCCCGGCAACCCTACCACTCCAGGCTCCATCCTCCGAGGAAAGATCGGCGTTTCAAAGCGGGACGAAACTGTCCGACCGATCGGCCGGAGGAGGGACTTGCTCGCGGACAACTTTTCATATCTCCGAGCTGATTGTCAAAGTTTGTCAGTTTGTTTGTCTAGTTTGTTTGTCAGTTGTTTGTGATGGCGGGAGCTCAGTCCGGAGTCCATGTTGTGCAGTTAAAGCCCATAGTGGTCCCATCGGCCCTCACGGAAGGCAACAAATGTGTCAAGTGGGATGACGTGAGTTTTTGTTTTTTTGTTCATTGGGATGTCTCCTTTGTTGTCTTTTTGTCGCGCTCAGGAGGACAATGAAAAATGTTTTTTAAATGAATTTGACCTTTTCTTTGGCTAGTTACACACACATTTTAAAACTGTTTATATTTTGGTTTAGTGGTCTCGTAAACACATTAAAATACAAAATAGAAATTATAGACTGTCCTCTAATAAATGTAGTTCCTCGTTAATAGATGAGGCTGTCTTTTTTTAAATATTGATCAGCAATTTGACCATTTCTTTGTAGTTTCCAGTTTCATACACAATTTTATAATGTTCGTATTTCAGTTGCGTTCTCTTACAATCACGTTAGAATACATTACAGACATTAAATGCTGTCTTTTAAAAACCGTTGACATTTTGTTCCTTTGGAATGCTCTTTTTTAATGACAATAGAAAATATTATTTTAAGGAATTTGATCTTTATTGTAGTTTTATGCTGTTCCACGTAAATTTTTAATATATCGTTCATGTTTCAGTCTAGTGGTCTCAGAGACACTTTCTAATACAATACAATATTATAGACTATCGTCCAATGAGTGCTCTCATCTTGTTCCTTCGGCATTGATGAAAATGCCGTTTTAAAAAATGAAAATATGCTTTTAAATGAACTTAACAATTTCTTTAGTTCTTTTGCCGGTTCCACCCACATTTTAATATTATGTTCCTATATCAGTAAAGTGGTCACATAAACATTGGAATTGATAAGAATGCTTTTTGTTGAAAATTGTTTAAAAATTGGTCCTTTTCATGTAGTTCTTTGGCTAGTTCCGCACACATTTTTAATGTAATTTTCATATTTCAGTTAAGTGGGTCCTTAAACATATTAGAATACAATATGGAAACTATAGACTGTCTTCAACAAGTTACAACTTCATTTATTAGAATTGGTTTTAATGGAAAGTTGTCTGTTTGTTGTGCTATGGTTGAGCTAGTTAATACATTTTGGGATATTTTGACTTTTTTTGAATTCTCATATTCAGTTAATAACGAAAAATACTAGAATTAATGCAAGTTTATTCAAAGATTGATAGTTATTTGAATATTTATCCTTACTAAACACATGCAACACATTACTCATTAAAATTTACAATAAATTTAGAGAGAATGTACATTTTTTTGGTAAATTTTGCCACAACTTACGGGCCGCATAATTTATTGTCAATGTTATGTCAATTAGACCTTTTACACGCGACAGAATTGGAAAATTGTAGTTACAAAATTAATTTTCTTCCAAAAATAGCCAAAATTTAGGATTCTGTCCTTTCATTGGTGAATTTTAATAGTTTAATTTCAATTGGATGAAAGCGCCAATGAAGGAGCCGGTCCCTACATCTAGTTATACTAAACACATCATCCTTAATAGGATTGTGGTTTATTCGTATATTTTTTTTAGCGTACATACACATATCTATCCACAACTTTTATTTGAGCTTATAAATTTCCAGGTTAAATGTATAATTCTATACATTTCTAGATGTATAATATATTTTTGGCTCAAAGCATATAAATTTTTGTTGTAAAATTTATATGTTTGCACCAAATTCAATTCGACTATTACTCTCAATATAAATTACTTCCAATGACATCGAAACTAATCCGATCATGTAATCGGATTAATTCCGATCGCTTACACATCTAAATACGTTTTGAATTTATGGTCGGTGAACCCTTACTGCGCGCATTTCTCCTAAATATTTGAAATTTTGTCATTATTATTATAGTTATGTCACAAACCTGTTTACATAACTGTTTTTTCATAAGATTTTAATTTTTACTTTTTCCCATAATAATTCAATAAACATATTTGCTATGCTTATAGTTGAAATAATGAACGTATTTAATATTAGAGGTGAACATTTGTGTTAAATTCTACAAATAAAAATCAGTTTTTAAGACACGCGACCTATTTTTAATTCTACATTTGTATTACAAACTATTTTTGCTCTCAATATTGTGTGTTTCCAGAATTATTATAGCATATTTTTCTAATTAATAAAATATTAATTACACCTTTAATACGCCATGACACTTAACACTAATAATAAGTAGAAAATCGGCAAAATGAACTCTAACGTGGGATCATAGTAAAGAATGACCAAAAAGTCGAATTTTTTAAACAAGTATTTTCTGATCGATGAAAGCCCGATCTATCGAATGAGACCAATTTTGTACCGATTGGTTAATTATTTCTTGTATAAATAAAATTAAAATTATAAAAATAAACAAATGTGCCACGCTCCCTTTGAATTACTAATTGTATGCTTGTTTTTTTTGTTTTATATAATAAAATAAGAACTTTTTTCATGTTGATTTTTTAAACTATTCACTGGTTCAATGTAAGAAAAAATTGCTGACGATTAACATGAAATTTTTAAAATATGTCCTTTTTTAAAAAAATAATTTTTAAAAATAAGATTCTTAGATGTAAATATAATAATGAAAATACAATACATAACTTGGTAATTTTTTTTATTTTTGCAACAATTTTTAAATTATTTCGATCCTTTCGAAATCAATACTAAGAATTGCTCAATTTTGCTGTCGATAACTATGATCTCCCCTTAAACTGTTTTCATGCACTTCGATTACCGTATTTATTAATTTATTAGCAGCAAAAAATCCGTAATATTTCATTGTTTACATGAAAGTAGCTTGTTTTGATAACCAATCACCTGCAAATGTTACAGCGATTGAAAGAAAAGTGATAAGCATGTCTTCTCGGCAGTCTGAGGTTTTATTTTCCGTTTGATATCTGTCGCATTTCTATTATCTGCGCACTCGAATCTTAGTTGATGAATGTTATTTATGATATTTTGAGATACGCTGTGTTGAAACTTTCCGATAACAGTAATCACCCAGGAATGGTTGTTATTAGCGAGGAATTCGGGAGGCCGGCGTTATTGATTTGGGTGTGCGAAGTAAATTATTGATATTTGGAGTTTTTTTTTAAAATTTCTTTGAACGATTTAATATTTTAAAAAGTCGTCATGTAAGCACGATCGGACATTCCGAATTGACAGTAGGAAGTGCTCGGATGATAAAAATTAAGGAAACCATTGCAGTATTTTAGCGTATAATTTTTCGAATTATGAAAAGAAAATGATAGAAACAAAATTCTTGGCAACCATGCCATATGTAGTGCAGTCGCTTTCGGCTGCCTATTTCTAGCCACCATTAAGATCTTTAACACAGCCAATATCGTCTTGTAATTTGGAACCCTGGTCAAGCCATGCCATATTGTCATATTGACTTTTACCCTCTGAGGGATAATCGAATTAACTGAAGTGTAAACTTTTTCTGACTGATTAACTTAAAAATAAAATAATTTTAATAATTTTTAGTTTAAAATTTAATAAAAAAAGTTAAATTATATTTGTGCAGCATACGATTGCAAATGACTGCCCCATACTCATAAAATTCATAGCTTTCTAAAAAATGTCTTTGGTTGCAAAATTGACAGTCAGGTTATAGGTTTATACATCACTTTTTAAACACATTATTGAAACATATAAGTTGAAAACTTATTTCTTATGAACATTAACGGACTATAGTTTTAAATGCCATTTCCAAATATGATAAGCAAGTGATTCAGTGGCCTTCGATAGACATAACCATTTAAAATAAAAGTTTTAAGCAATTGCTCTCAAGAAATGTAATTTTTATATTCTTTTTCATTAAAATAATACATAATTTATTTTAAATACCGTTTTTTTAAAAATAATTGTCATATTTAATATTATAAAGCAATGAAGTGAATAAAATTATATTTTATTATGCAGATTTTGTTTTTAAAAACACAATTTTATAAAAATATGTAAATTTTGATTTTTTTACTTCATAATATAATATATTACAAGAAAAAGTAATATATTTTAAGTGAATACTTTAGAGATTTTTTGGTGCGTATCCTTATGCTAATCCAAACAGTTTCTAAACAAGTATACTTTGATACCCATGAGTTACACTTTAACATACTTCCTTCGTTATGGAATACCCTTTTCCAATCATCCTGATCGAAAACTAGCAGTCGTTTAGACCATTTAACTCTAGCAGGCTTTTGTTTAGATGATAATAACGGCTTTAACATAAGCACACGTGAACTAAAACCTAATTTGGGAAGTTGTCGTGATGGTATAGACTTAGAGACATTTATAACCTGTTTTTTTCAAATTTCTTTGCAAATATATCGCACTTCGAAAGCGATGTTTCGTCACTATTTTACAATTTCCTTTCATCTCTTGTTGTAGTTAATGGCTTTCGACCACTTTTAAAGGGTTTATTTAAAAAAAATAATTTTTTTGGAATATTCTCTAAAAATTTACTCACAGATGCTTGAGAACATTTCACTTCTTTTGCTATACAAATATGTATTTTTCCTTTGTGCAAGTCCAAAAAAGGAAATTTTACACATTCAAATAAGTCAATCTTTCGTCCCTTATTAAGCAAAAATACTACAATAAAATCCAAAGCCAAACGGCTTTTCATTATCTACGAAACTCATTTTATTAGTCCCCCAGATGCTAATCTCTCAGCTGTCGACAAGTCGATTATTCTAATTTTTTGAACCACTCTCAACTGATTGGAACAAATTGATTATTCTAACTTTTTAAATCATGTTGTCCAGATATTCTAAATTTTTTTTGAATTATTCTAATATTTTTTAAATGGTCAATTATTAATGTAGCAGATAAAAACAAATATGTATGTTATATTAATAAATGCTCTAAAGATAATTAAATATTTAAATTTTTTTCTGGACACAATATCGAAATTGACACTTTATAAACATTCAACTCATTCTTTTTTACATTCTAATTTTTTTTAATCGGGGTAGTACTTTTGTATGGTTTTTGTATTAAATTCACGTCGTTTCTTTGTAATTGATAAAATTTTTATAAATATAAAATAGATACAAATTTTTGTGTAATTGTATTCATATTTTTTTTAAATTTAGAAAGTTAGCTAAATTTTTAAAGCTTGCTTTTTGCTTGTTATAAAGGATTCAAATATAGTTTTTTGTTTTCAAAACTTATCATTTAAATGCATACTAACATTTCAAAATTTTTGTTAGTACTTTTAAAAACATTAAAAAGATACTCCTTGAAATATCATTTCTACACAGTTTGCAAAAAAGAAATCGTTAGGAAACACCGAGCCTTTTAGGATAATTATATTTTCAAAAAAATTAAAAAAAAAATAATAAAAATTAATAAAAAAAAATCAGGGCAAAAATTAGTTTTCCTGGGAAAATATAAATTGTTTTTTAATATTCTTTTCAACGTTATTTGCAATGATGAAGTTTCTACTTAAAAATATACTTTACTCGTTTGATAAGAGTAGTTTAAATTATCTAGAACTGGATACTCCAATTTTAGGAAATTACCCTATCTTTTAAAAAAAATTCATGAAAAATAGCCTCGAATAAAAATGCAATGCAATTAAATAATTGAACTTCATTCTACTTGGTTGATAATATAAATTTCTCAAAAATAAAGATATATTTATTTACCTTAATGTATCAAAAGTATTTTTTTCGTAATAAGATAGCATAAATTTAATTATGTAAATTTTTATTATGTTTGTGAGTTATTTCCATGAATTTTATAAAAACATTTCTCGTATTTTTTCTAACTCTAATTTTCCATGAATTTAGTTTCTTAAAATATTTTTTAGTTTTAAGAGATATTAATGTCGTTTTTTACTTTAATTGAGATGAGTTTATTTTATTCGATTTGAAATTTTTTTTGATAGTGTGATTTCACTGTAATTTGCTGGCTTGTAAATGCCTGATTGTCTTTGTATGGATGAATAATTTTTTTAATGGATATTAACAATTAAAATTTTTGATTTTGTTTTATACTTCGTAGTTTGTATCTGTTAAAGTAGCTAATTTTATAAGAGATTTTCCTAACAGTCCAGATATTCAGGTGTCGGCTCGTCACTTGACTGTGATTCTAAAATATGACGCCCGTCACCAATAGCCCTCATGTAGCTCTAGTGCGACGATAATTCTAACCAAACCAAACCTAACAGTCCAGACATACCAGAACAGATTTACTGATATTACTGCAGTTGCTTATATACTTTCATTATTTATTACTGCTAATAAAGACACAATCTTTTGAAAACACAACAAGGAGGTTTGTAACAGAAACTTTCACTTAGAACCGCTTCCACTCAAAGTTCACGCATATCAGAAAAAAAAACACATCTACATTAAACTTTTAAAACTTCAAACTTAGCTATTTTTATTAAAAATTGAATAATTATTCTTTATCACTAACTAAATTTATTTGTATATCGAAGAATAAATGTTATATTGCTCGTTTCAAACAGAAGCAAAACATTTCATATCAACATGCTAACTATGTATAACTTTCAAAACATATCTTCGTGCCGTGATTTTAATAACAATAAATAAAACCTCACGAAAGAAATAATTTGTATTACGACGTTCTTATTTGTTGATAAACATTGAAAGATAACCTGGTGTTTTTCCAGTTCTCCGAATCAAGCGATAAGGTCACCACAAACGTATAACTGTCACCAAAAGAAGTATTTCCTATTTTAATCTTCATCTGCGTATACTCATTATTTTAACCCTTTCAGTCCCAATGAAAAATTTTCATCATTTTAGAATTTTTTTCTGATCGTCTATAGTCATTTATGATGTAAAAAAACACATCATTCGATTCTTCAAACTTTTTGCGATTAGAAAATATTTTTTATTAATACCAATAGATGTCAGCCCTATTCTTTTTTAAAATTTTGACCAGGAACATGATAATGCCAAATGGCATCACTGGGACTGAAAGGGTTTAACTGTGCATAATATTGCGATTTCTCTCTAAAAAAAAATCTGTTCATCGCCAAAGATTCCGTTTGGCGATATTTGGGCAAGCAATATAGTAAAGTAACGAATATTTTTCAATTATCCGTCTTTTTAAATTCCTGTATCATTAGATTCAATAAATGTGCACGAAGTTCAAAACGGATAAAACAATTTTCAGTCAAATGGGCGTTGTGGCTATCAGCACAAATGCCCAGTACTAGTTCCCCGGTTTTGATCCAGGATCCTCGTGCATGCGAGTCCAATACTAAACCGTCTGCGACAAAGTAACTACTCGGTCGCGAGGGCTAGTATTGGGTATTTGTGCTGTCCGCCACAGCATAATACATCCCATTATATTTTAAAAACACAATGTCGGTCGAAGTTTTACTCTTAATTGCATATATTTTCCACCCGTTATGAAAAGAATAAAAGATAAAAAAAATGATGGTAAGGGAAAATATCACATTCTTAGTCGTTTTAAGTCTTATGTCACTCTATGTATATAAAAAAAATAAATAAATAAAAAAATAAAGCAATCTGGTATTAATAATCAATGTTTATGGGTCTGGAAATCTCTCTCAAAGTGGAAAATAGAGACTATTGATGTGGTTACTTCTATCATAAAAGTAAGAAGCTGAATAAAACATCAATCGGCGGATGTTAAATCAATCCGGAAACGGCCTTCCTGCATAAAGCAGTGTTTATCTGCAACTTCTTAGAGGCCCTTATTCATTATTTAGGATTTAGTGTGTATCGGACGCATTGCTATATTGTACCTTATAAACAATGATATTATGCCTTCTTCTATTACATTATTTCGGTTTTGCTATATTTGACGGTAAACAACTATAAGTTATCACTTATGTTACATTTAATATCTCTATATGAACGTTTGTTATGTTTGACAGTAAATATTTTAAATTAAATATGACCTTATATTACAATTTATAACACTATACGAACGCTTTGTTATATTTGACGGAAAAAATTACATTACTTTATGTAAAACTTATTATCTCTATACGAGAGCTTTGTTTTTTTAAAGGTAAACAATCACATTAGATTAGCTTTATTACCTTTATATATGTATAGAAACATTTTGTTATATTCTATGGTAAAAATTACATTAGGCCACCTTATGTTACATTTATTACAGCTATGTGAACGTTTTGTTATATTTTGAAGGTAAATAGTTACATTATACCACCTTAATATCTTGTACTGATTGATCTATCATTTAATATCTCTATAGGATTGCCTTGTTGTATTTGGACGGAAACCAGTTGCATTATATTTTCACCATATGCTATATTTAATATCGCTATATAAACGTTTTGTTATATTTAAAGGTAAATAATTGCATTATTATTACTTTATGTTACAAATGTATCTATAAGATTGTTTTGCTACATTTGACGGTTAACAATTATATTATTTTCGTTTGGGTTACATTTAATACTTAATTTGAAGCTTTGTTATATTTGACGGTAACATTTACGTCAAATGCAATTATACTAACGCTGTGTTATATTCGAAAGTAAACAATAACAACTTTTGAGAACTCTTTGTTTTAATCTACAATAAAGAATTAAACAATATTGACTCATAAGAATGTTTTGTTATATTTGACGGTAAACATTTACGTTGAATACAATTATACTTTCGATATGTTATATTCGAAGGTAAACAATAACAACTTTTGAGAACGCTTTGTTTTAACCTTCAATAAAGAATTAAGTAGTATCTAACTATAAGAATGTTTTGCTATATTTGATGGTATACATTTACATTGAATGCAATTATACTAAAGCTGTGTTATATTCGAAAGTAAACAATAACAACTTTTGAGAACGCTTTGTTTTAACCTTCAATAAAGAATTAAACAGTATCTAACTATAAGAATGTTTTGTTATATTCGATTATGTAGCGATAGACAATTAAGATTTATCATCTTATACGAACGGATGCTTTGTTTTAGTCGGCAGTATAATTTCATTATGTCCCGTTACATGAATTTTGTTAGAGGCAACCGTGACAATACTGTGTATGTGACTGATGTATTCTAAATATTATCATAGATGCGACGTTTGTTGTGCTTAGATGAGGTTTTGTACTTATCAAAATAAATTAAAATTTGTCAGGGACTGATTGGTGGATAGATAACGTCATGAATTATCTTTGTTTTAGATACTTATATACATATAGATATTTAGCATAAAACTTTTACACACATACAAGTATTTACTCTAAAAAATAATCCCGTCAAATTAACTATTTTTAACTAGTAGCTGAGTTGCCAGTAACAACCCATGAGAACCGAAAACTTTTCATATTAAAATTAGGCAAGTTCTCGGTTGAAATACGAATATTTCCCGTTAAATATTTATACCTATTAAAAATGAAAGAGTTTTGCTCCAAGCTTTATTTGAACCCTACATCCTTCATAAGGAAAGCGTCATACAGACTCTGCCATCAAATCATTCGTCAGATCGTAGTCAAAATAAGTAATCTTTTTAAAGTTTAACATGCCCTTAAGTGACATCATTGAGAATAAGTCTAGGAAGAAACTGTTTTAAACTGTAAATTAGTTTAATAAAACGTTTAAAGACCGTAAAGTAAGTGAAACTGTTTTTAACGTAGAGGAATTTCCATAGAAGTGACGTGGTTTTTTGAAATATACCTAAAATTGTAAAAGATATCTTTTAAATATGCATAAAAATGATATTTTACATTAAACTCTTTCAATAGTTTGCTTAAAAAATAAAAATAAAAAAATAATTGCACAGTTTAAAGTTAGTAATCGAAAATATATATAAACAAATGAAAGTAATAAATAGATTAATATTTGAATGGATTTTAAAATTCACGAATTTCTAAAAATAAATGTACTCTTAGTCCATACTATCGCATGATAATTAGAATTAAAGCAATCATGACACTTTTATATAACATTTGTATCTCGGCCTGTGATAGGACGGGGCAAAGAATAATTTTCTATTTGTTCCGTTACAAATAGAAATCTCGTAACTTAATTGGCATCGAAAATTATAAAATTCGTTCCATAATAATTAATTAAAAATAAGATTATTGAAGATTTTGCAATTATGTCATATTTTACCCCAAGGCGAAAAATATTTTCATTTACTTAATTCGAAAACATGTAATTATTTTTGAAGGCTTCTAAGCTTTGTTAATCTTATTTGTCAAAGATTCCTTCTAACTTTAAATCTAAGGAGCGAACCTAGAAGGTTTCGCCGATCAAAATGTATTTATAACTGGTTGATTAAAATGTCAAAATAAGCTGTTTGTAAATGAAGTTTGATATTTTTACTTCTTTAGAATTAAGAAACAAAATGCTTACAACTTTTAAAAGCTTTTAACTATATTAAAGGTTGTTTTTTTGAAGCTAGTACTTTTACAAATAAACCATATCACAAACCACACTTTTCAAGGTACCTTAAACTGGAGTAACTTTAATCCGAGCTTTTCTCTACACTGGTGAAAAAAAAAACTGTAAACATACTGTAAACATCAGAAATTTTTTTAGTAATGTTACAGAATAAACCAATAACAATTTAAAAAAAAAAGTTTTTATAATTCTGAACAGAAATCTTCATTTCTGCAGTTACAAAAAAATTAGTATTTGCAATTGTTTCAAACCAATCGTGGTCTTCGATCGTGATTCGAGACCACTGATTGTTTCAATGAAATGATTCACTTATCATTTCCTGACGATCTGTGTGCCGAAATAGCACAGTTGGCGTTAAAGCGTTAGACTGAACTTCTAAAGGTTCCTGGTCATCGATCCCGGGTCCCGGGTTTCAGCAGTTTGCTATTCCTCTGTAGTATAGTGGTCAGTACCTCCGCCTGTCACGTGAAGACCGGGGTTCGATTTTACTACTTTTTTTAGTAATTATTTACTAGAAATTTTCTAGGAAAAGTTTTTTACAAATTTTTTTCTTGTAATGGTTACAGATTTTTTTTTCACAGTGTACGACAACCACTCCTTACTAAATATTCTTATTTTTATTTTACGGGCAGTTTTAATTAGACGTATCTGTGTCATTTATTAACACTGTAAACAATTTCTGTAAAATTACAACATTTTTTTTTACATAAAAATGTTTTAATGAAGAAATCATTGGCTTTTTGAATATTTTTTTGTCGGAGTGCAGTAAAAATTTTACTTTTTAAAGATAATAAAACTATACTGAAATAATACCAAAAATGAAGCAGCTTATTTATATATTGTATAAAAATGGCGTAGAAAAAAAATTAAACGGATTTTTGAGGTCTTGCAAAAACTTTAGTTTCTTAAGCTTTTAGTACGTTTTGCTTTAAAACAAATTATAAAATGTATTATCAATTATGCAAATCTGTTTGTTAATTCGTAAAACGTAAATGTGTATTTTTAATACTCAAAATTTTAAATTCTACTAAATTAAGGTACCCCTCAGCGTTAATAGTTGTTTTTTTTTTAAAAAAAATACTTGCAAAACATACCTTTAATTATATAATTGTTTAAAAAATATATTGAAATAATGGTTATATGAATAGGAGTGTTTTTGGGAGTGAAGAATTAAGTTTATTGTTAAATTAAAAAGTATTTTAAGACACAATTCAAATTATGGTAAAAGTCAATTAAGTAAGAAGCTCGCCATACTTTTGTATTATTAATCGTAATTTTATTCTAGAAATAATTTTTGAAGCACTAACCAGATTTTGACTGGAAAAGTACCTTTCTTTTTTGGATCTAATAAACTTTTAATTATTGTTTTCTCAGAAAATCTGATTATTATTAATGGAGGATTTTTACTATGGCAAAATAATAATTAAGTGGAACAATTTAATTACTGTACCTGAATATTCATATAAAAATAACAAAGTGGATCAATTTTATATATGAATTATTAATGCTTTACTATGAACCCAATGGGAAATATTTTTCGAAATGTCATAATCAAAGAGGAAAGAAATTGAAGGTTATAATTTAAAATAGTGTGTTAACTATCAGATACATAATACAATTTATTAGAGTCTTGAATGAGTTCGTCGGCCTCCTGACCCTTAGGACCTTAGATCAAATATGGTTTCCGGTTTTTGATACACGGATTGTGATGCCGTGATTCCAACGAAAACTATTCTATGTGGAGGAAATTGGGATACATTGACAAAGTCCATAATTATCGTTCGTTGTCATTGTGAAGTTAAGGGGGTATAGGACACAAAATCTTCAACAAATCAAAAAATATTGCTATCTTAAAAAATGACACACATATTTTGGAGTAATTTAAAGCAAAAATTTTATTTATATCTGCAGTAGACCATGAGATATGCAGTTTCTTGTGTCATGACATCTTTTTGGCAAACCACGTTTATAAACTTCAGAGCTGTGATGATTTTTCGACTTTGAATTGATATCACTCAAAATCTACTGTCCATAGAGTGTTAAAAATTTTCACACATATTTTTCTAACATATATCTTTAGAAATTAGTTGTAAATAATTTTTATTTTTTAATTATTTTTTTAAAATAGTGAACCTGTGAAATTAAAAAAAAAAAATTTAAAGAAAAACTTTGATAAATAACAAAAATAGGTAAAAACAGTTTGGTAAATACATTTTCTTGTTTATAAAAGTGCTAAATTTTTGTTTGTCAATAAATAATTTTTTGACTTGAAACAAAAATAAGAAACGTCCCTTTTTGATACATTTCATTAAATTTTTTTTTAAATCTTTGACTATCTAAAAATGTTAGTATATTTAGTATACATTTATGGAAAAAAAATATAATGATATCTGCAGTATTAAAAAAAAAGTTAAAGGTGTCCCATACCCCCCTAAGTCATGTGCCCTTCTGTTATTTTGGCCTCGTTACTTGACCCATTGTCTATAGCCCATTTGTGGTTTTACTACTAATATTATATATCGCAGTAAAATATAACGCTGAAATAAAAATATTATATACTATTATATCGAATCAAAACAAAAAATCCCTTTTTAGTTATAATTCTAAACTATTTTTGATATCGAAAAATTTGTATTTTTTTTCGTTCTGCACCTAAAGCTCTGAGGCCAATAAGAAAGCGGGCAATTTGAACGCATATCTCAGGGATAAATTTACTGTTCTTATAAATCAAGGTTTTAGACAAACGTCTTTTTTCTACGACTTTGAAAAATAACTTTATTTACATAAATACAATCTTTAGTTAATTTTGTCATAGTTCTAGAACTGGTGGAAGCTAAAACCCCAGCAGACTTGATTCGTAGAGATTTAAATTTTCTGCACCGATTTATAAAAATTTGCCATTGTAGGAGCTCAAAACATTTCAATATTTGCATCAACAACGGAGGATATTACATTTTAAACTTTCTCCCTGGTATTTGAATTTTATTGGAAAAGCCTTATTGTGTCTAGAAAACGTTGGAATTTGAATTGCTTAGAAATACCATTATAAATTGCTTTCTGTGATAACTCGTTTCAATTTTAAAATATAGGACAATATATATTATTTCAGCAAACATATTTTGCTTTCTTATTGTAAGAGAAAAGGTCTTACGAAATAGGATGCAGCATTTGATTTATAATTGCAATACCATTAGCATTGATATTTATTTGTAATCGCTATCGTTTTTAACGCTCTAATGCATGATTTTTTTTTCATCCCAAAAAAATATGTGTATCTTTAATACTCATACATTATGGGAAGAATACTAAAAAAAAATTTAACTGAATTAGAATTTTAAAAATTAATTTTTTAATTTTTTTTCCATAAGACAAAAACCAACTGCAAAATTCCAATTTTGATAATAATGACTAGGAAACTGCTAAATATAATTCAAAATACAATTAATTTTTCAAAACAATTTATTTGTATTTAGTACTAATATTATTATGCTTTGAATACTGCCAAAAATATAATTTCACAACAGTTAATAACCTCACTCTTTTTTGAATACACTTTTACTACTGTCATTTATGAGGATTATTAGTAACTAAAACTTCAAAATGGAATGTAATAGATGAAAAACACAAATTTGTAGGGAGGGAGCTCTAATTTAATGGAATAAAGTCGATTACTTTACTTGTTGTCAAACGGCAACAGTATGCATTAGTGGGTTCAACATCTTATTAATTATATCCTGACAAAATATACTTTACGTATTTAAATGAAAACGCAAACCATTTTCGTAAAAAACACACTCCCATTTGTGTCTTTTATACATTTAATTCTGTAATATATAATTTTATAGCACAAACTGAAAATGTTTAAAACAACAAACAGAAATATTTTTTAAATTTTGATTCATCAAGGAGTTATGCCTATTTTTCAAACTGAAAATATCAGGCCACATTCTTTAATACGGAATTGGTCAAACATTTACTTTTAAGTGTTTTCCAACAAAAATTAAATTATTGCAGGAAAATGTTTTTTTGCCGAAAACATAATACTTTGCATGGTTAAGCCAGCAAATAATTAAATTACTAAGGAAATTGAAAATATAATACGCCAAACAAAAAATTTTCATAGAGTTCTTATTGTTAATTGTCACAATTTTTCGTTATTATTGGTCGCCAATACTACTGCAATATTAAAATTTATTCGATTTTTTTTCAAATATGTTTTAATTACATCCTACAATAAATTTTCTGAATTCATTAATATGAACTTATACGACTTATTTTGTTATTAACTATTTTCTGTTAAATAACATGATAATTAATGCCAGTTATTTCATCTATGTACTTCTTAAAAAATCTATTCAAAACATTTTTAATTCATATTCAGTTAAAACTATTATGTGTTTATATAATTTATGTAATTATCAACCTTAGATAACAATTTTAATTAAATGTTTTTTTTAAGTCTGTAATGAATAACTATAACTAAAATTAATTTTTTGAAAGTTTTCTTTAGATAAATTCTATTATATAGTTAATTAATAATCAATTTCTTTTTACTAACAAGGTTATTTCTATTTTGCACATTGATTATCAACTGACTGGCTACGTTTCGAAATAAAGAATAATAATTAAGAAACAAAACAATGCAATTAATAAAATTCAATTATAATAGGTACAAAACAACTTTTCATATTCACGAAAATTTTAATGATCTCGCATAATTAGCTCGGCGAAACTATCTTTTGATAGTCACTAATGATTAAAGTCTTTTAAAAGTTTCAGCTACAAACAAAGAATTTTTCCAAAGCACATCCGGAGAGATCTTTTAATCACCAAGATACCTTTCAAAAGAACGATCCAGGCTTAAGATATTCGAATTTAATTCCGAATTGTAATTAACGCAGCTCCTATTCGAGAATACATACAACTTTCTACCAAAAAAGAGAACAGTTTCAAGACATCTCATTATCAACTTTACCCTTTTGATGTACAATATGGAAGCTTATAAAATAGAAAAAAAATCTAAGAGTCAACATTAATTGCTTCCTGAAGTCTTTTACGTAACTCTTTATATTATTAAAACCCTATAGTTATTTCCTTTTACAAGAATGAAGCTTGTCAGTGACTATTAATTGGCCTTATGCTAGTCGTCTTGTAAAATGACTACTTGCCTCCCGCTAACAGTCTACGCACTGTACCGGTTTCGGGTTCGATTCCCGAGTTCGCCCTGGATGTAAATTCTCTCTCTGTGACAGTAAAAATTCTTCCTGTGTCTGTCTTGCTTGACGAAGGTTCATAAGCGGGTCTCTGATCAAGCACACAAGCCGGAATATGTATGTACCAACCCTACCCAATGACTACTAGAATTTTGGCCAAAGCATGTTTTCAAATTGGAGAGGAGGTTAGGTTAAATTATCGTCGCACTAGAGCGACACTATGGCTATTGGCGACATTCGTCGTAACTTTGAACTAAGTCAAGTGACGAGCCGACACCTGAGGAGGTACCCAACGCAACTTTTTAAGGGTGACATAGTACATGACGTAGGGACTTTGGAGCATATTTTGGAGAGTGCTCCCTATACGCAGGTTTATTATTTGTTGGACTACTTGGCCGCACAGGCCATTTATATGTCAGCCAAGAAAAAAAAATGGGGCCCGGATGGCTGAGTGGTTTGGATCATATGCAGCTTATGTTTGGTTGTAATTGTAAAACTCGAATGCACCAAAGTATAATTTAGATAAAAGGTCCAGCCCGTTCGTTGGAGACTTCGTCTAATTGAATTTACTATTATCAAAAGTCACAAATTAAGCTTCCGGGCCTTATATCTTAGTTATACTTTAAATGTAGGTTTTGTAAATATACCCTTCATATATAATGAGAACAATTATATTGGAATTCGTTGAGTTAAAACATAATTCTGACAGGGACTTCATAAGTTATGAATTTTTGAGAATAGGCGAAATTTAATATTATTTAAATTAGTAGATAAAAGTTTTATTAAAATAGAAATTTTTTTGATGGGTTTAATTGTTATGTTAAACAGGATTTTAATTATAGTTAGATTCCCTTTAAGCATCTGTAAGCACTAAAATGAAGCAATAAAAAAATAAAATAAATTGGATTGATCCTTTATTGTTAGATTCTAATTAGACTAATTCTTTAATTTAATAAAAACTATTATTTAACTCTTTATTAGATTTTTTTTTAGAAAAAAGTTATTATAAATATTTTCTATAGTCATTCCTGTAAGTTTGATATGTATTTCCTCTGCTTTCAACCTGTTTTCCCCTGTTTCGCGTTTTTCAGTTCTTGGGTATAATAAATCCCTAAGGCTTTTTTGCTAATTAAGTTAGAATTTTGAATTTTTTTTTACCTGTGTTCTTCTATAAATGACGCCAAAAACTGCGCATGGAATAAGATCTACTATGCATAGTTTTTTTTTTTAAAAAAAAATTTGAATTCAATTACTTGTATTTTTTGTGATTTTCAGTATAAATGCATGTTACTTTTTAACTGTAGCTCACATTTTAAAATCCATACACAGCTCTTGAATAAATAGTTTTTAAAACAGACTATATAAGTTTGGTGGAGTTATTCTCAAAATTGAAGGTGGAGTAGCGTTTTAAAATCTTCAAAATTTTGACTTTAAAAAAAAAATTGAAAACAACTTGTAGAAATTTGTTTTTATTGCTAGAAAATGCTTATTTAGAGTAAACATTATATATAAAACCACTATGATGTGCAAGCTTATGTTATTTCTAAAAATGTTTTGGGTGCGATATCGCCTTAAATCAAATCAGACATTACAAAGGGACTTTTAACCATAGAGATCATAGTTAAAGTATTAGAGTGGATGATCACGTGACTTTCAATGCTAACGACGGGACGAGCATGGAGAGCAAAATTGGTAGGGTATGGGACCAGTTTTTAAGGATAAAAGTGCCAAGAAAATAAAAATGAAAAAAAAAAATACCGTAAAAATACCAGCTGCATTTTGGAATATTGTTAGTGCTTTTAAAAAAACTTGAAACGTTTTTCTAGTATTTTTTTATATTTTTTTTGTAATTTTAGAATAAAATTATTTTTTCGTAGTATTCTCTTTCTGTATGTTATGGCAACTCTGGCAACTTGCCGCCACCGCTGCCACATTAAGAATACTCCGAAAAAATAAATTTAATTCTAAAATTTCAAAACAATATTATAAAAATACTAGAAAAACGTTTCAAGTTTTTTAAGTCACTAAAAATATTCCAAAAAATGCAGTTAGTATTTTTACTGTATTTTTCTTGAAATTTGATAGTTAAATTTTATTTTTCCACGGCAACACTGGCCTCATACCCTACCAATTTTGAGCTGCATGCTCATCCCGTCGTTAGCATAGGAGGTCACGTGATCCTCCACTCCAATACTTTAACTGTGATCTCTATGCTTTTAACTTACAAGGCGAAAAGATGATTTATGACTTTTCTTGAAGGCGATTTCTAAATTGACAGACATATTCTTTCAAACAAACAAAAAACACATAAAATGATGATATAGAATGACTTGAGTAACGAGACATGAAAACCCTTTTGGTGGGCGAAGTTTTGATTAAGTGAAACTCGAGAAAAAGATGGGATTGGATTATATTGGATAATTGTTTATGTCTGGGAAGACGGTCTCCATGAAAATAAGGGACAGTTCGAGGTCAATTTTGTAAAAAAAGTAATATAAAATAGAAAATAGTTTCAAATGAACTTCTCATTTCTTTTCCGATGGGATAATTTTTTATTGATAAGGCCGGCAAATTCACCGAAACTGAGAATTATTTTTTCACTATGGAATTAGAATTACTGTATAGAATAAACTCTTTAGGACTCACGATACTAATTTTGATCCTCACATTCTAATTAATCAAAATTCCAGGACAAAAGAACTCTGATGTCACGGTATCCGCCCTGTTGTGAGTTTCGGCTGTTCTAATGAAGAAGAAACCTATCGAAATCTGTTTATCCGCCGTGCTCAACCAGGTTTAGTTTTTCCCTAGGGTAGATAGGGTAGACTAGGGTCGCTCGATGGTTGAGTTGTCCATGGAGCGACCCTAGGGTAGACTAACCAGTGAATGAACGCTTAAGCACAATTTTTTTAAAAGAAAATTCATGCATTTTAAGAAAATATAGCGTGTGGGTTTATGACAATGTGAACACATCTGTCATTATATGTAAATTCTACAAAAAAAGGTGACTTTATATTGCATTGCTTTGGGTCTTTTGGGGGTCCAAATAAAAAGTGGTACAAAAGCCAAGTGAATGAACAGTACTTTTACCAGTGAATGAACACAAAAATGTCCAGTCAGTAAACATTTTGGATTTTAATTAATGACCAGGACAACCAATCAGATGTCAGATAGCTTCCTTCTAGATTAAAGGAAGTCAGTGTTGCAAATCAATCCAGTGGAATGATTTTTAATCCTTTTTAAATGGATTTACCAACTGTTCATTCACTGGGGCCTGTTCATTCACTGGTCAGTCTACCCTACGTATACATTCCGGCTTGTGTGCTTGATCAGGGACCAGCTTATAATCCTTCGTCAAGTAAGACAGACACAGAAAGTATTTTTACGGTCACATAGAAAGGAAAGTACACTCAGGGCGAAGGCGAGAATCAAACCTGCTCCCGTTACAACGCGCAGACTGCTAGCGTAGTGATCTAAATCCCTCGGCCATCTGGGCCCATTTTTTCCCCCTTTGGCTGACACATAAATGGTCTGTGCAGCCAAGTAGTTTAACAAATAATATCCTGTGCATAGGGAGCGCGTCCAAAATATGCTCCAAAGTCCCTACGTCATATACGATGTCACCCTTAAAAAGTTGCGTTGGGTTCTTCCTAAGGTGTCGGCTCATCACTAGAACGTAGTTCTAAGTTATGACGACTGTCGTCACTAGCCATCGTGTCTCTCTAGTGCGACGATAATTTAACCTAACACCTCCTCTCCAAGCCGAGAACATGTTTTGCCCCCCCCCCCCCATGTGTCTCTCCATACTAATTTCGAAGGTCAGATTTCAATTGAATAAAGCCCGAGGTCAGAAAAGCTTTCTGTGACGTCGCTCTATCAAACCTGTTCGGAGTGTCACCTGTTCGGAAGAAGAAACGAGCTGGGGAGCCCAGTATGTTAAGCACTCGCTTAGCATGCGGAAGGTCCCAGGTTCGGGTCCGGGCATTGCCAAAATAGCTGCCTACTTATAAACGGCCCGTGCAGCCAAAAATGTCCGACGAATAATACCCCGTGTAAGGGAGTGCACGTTAAGTATCCTTCAAAGTTCTAACTCTGAGTACGATGTCGCCCTTAACGGTTGAGTTGGGTGCCTATTCAGATGTTGGCTCGTCAATTGACTGTGGTTCCAAAATACGACGCCTCGTTGCCAATAGCCCTCGCGTAGCTCTAGTGCGACGATAATTTAAAACCTAACCCTAACCCGAAGAAGAAACCTTCCCTCGAAATCTGTTCGGAACCCGAATAGTATAGTCGACTGTGCGTATGAGCAGGTCACGAATTACTAAATACCAATTTGCATTGAAATATGTGTTTGCATTGATATATGTATTGTTTGAAAGTAACTAACTGCTGGAGAACGGTGTAAGGTTTAAATTATTATACTATTCAACTATTCAAAACCATGCATCTAAAAATTATGAATTGCCATATCGCCTATGCTTCAATTTACATGCAAATCATGTCGAAACACACTGAAATTGAATATTTCATAAGTTGTAGTTATTTGTGTCTTTCTTATTTTATAATAGCCAATATAAATTAATTTTTGAATAGTCTCTGGAAATAATAGAAAATTTCCAATCAATAAAACTTAAAAAATTGAATTTTGAAAAATCCGCTTTAAATTAGTATACGGTACCCAAAATATTATTTTTGACGATGTTAATATGAACTTAAATTATAGTGCCTTTATATAATGTTCACTCTAACTAAATATTTGAAAGCAATAAAGCAAAAATATATACAAGTAGTTTTTCTTTTTTTTCTAAATTTTCTAATCTAAATTGGTCAAAGGTTCTTAAACATTTTTCTGGGGCATTTCTTTGTTTTTGAAAATTCGAATGTTTGGAATATTTACTATTTTGTGATAAACAATTTGAAATAGCTTCTAGCTGAAATAGCTGAGTAGCTTCCAAATATTTTATCAAGAAAATACTCAAAAAGTCGAATGCTTTTAGTAATTATACTAAAAGAAAATAAATGAGAGCAAATTTGGTGATCTAAGTTTTTTTTGAAAAAGGCTTATAATGGAATTCTGGCCTTCAGCGAAATATAATAAAAATGATTTATTTAGATTGCTTGTAAGGTTGTAGCCTACGGGTATGTGAATGCAAGAAGCATATGAATATATTAAAATGCTAAATGGAAACATTTAACTTTTGAAGATTTTATCGACAAAAAATGATGTAATAATCAAGTTAGCAACTTTTTAATTTTTCACAATTATAAATTTTTAAATATAAATTTATAATTGGGGTGGAAACATCTATATTTTGAACTACGGCATTTCAAAAAAAAAAAAAAAAAATGAATGGCTTTATGAGAAAAAAAATATTTTGTGTACTAAATTTTATTGGCAGTAAATTATTATTTACTTTATTACCTTAAAATCTTACGTCATATATGAAACTTGTTAGAATATTCAGTAAGTTCTTAAGCTTTTTAACTGTAGGTTGCTCAAAATTGCATTTGTAGGAGAAGTGAATACAAAAGTTATATAAAACCATTACACTTTTTTATTTTATTTTGCCATTGTAAATATATCTACTTTTCAAATATTAGTTATTTAAATGAAACCAGGTATTGAACATCATTTCTAAAACACTCAACTCAACAAGTTTTCTAGACCACTCGAATTTCACTTCTAGAGGTCCAAAAAAATAAATATCGTAAAAATGAAATTCTAAAGTTATATAAAACCACATTTGAGATTAAAATTTTTAATGGGACAGTCAGGGAAACTTTTAATGATCATAACACTAATTATTAAAACTAAAAAAGCAAATATAGAATAAAAAAAATGTATAAAACTCAACTCAGCAAGTTCTTTTGCTTGCTAACTCTAGATCGTTCGAACTGCATTTCTAGAGGAAGCACCGAAAGAAATTAACGAGACGACGGAAACTGATTTCTTTTTCATTCTTTCGTTTCTTCGGTAGAATGTTTCTTTTCTTGGACCTTTTTGTGGAAGAAGATCGAACAATGAGTTTTTAGAAAGTCGTTAGTTGGAAGGAAGGATTCATTGCACGCGTTTGATTGGTGCTTAAAAGACACGTGTCGGAGAATGCTGTGTTGGTTAAGTGTAACATAAAACAACAATCTAAAAAATTTTTATAACTGAAATAGATTTATTTTTACGTTTTCTCAGTTTTGTCACCTGTAATTGATGTTTAGGGACATTCATTGATGTAAGGTTTATCTAACTGAATCTGTTGCAAATAGCCAAGGTGCCACTTGGTGAGATTAAAAAAAAATCTTTCTGGGAAAAGCTACTATAATTTACAAGATAGTCATCTAATTTTACCCAAATAAAAAAAAATATATCTATAGTAAAAATCAAATGTTACAAGGTAACCTTTCGGTTTCCAATGCCTTGATTTTGCAAAATATTAATTGAATTTTAAGGAACAGGTTTCACATCGTGACTGGCAACAGTGCCAACAATGTTTTCAGTCGAAGCTTTTTGGAATTATATTGGTTTCGAACACATATTTTCTTGCCTCGCTAAAACTAATGTTGAGCATCACTAAAACTAATGTTGTGCAGATACTTTTTTTCAGTAGAAATAAAGCTTTTCCAACAATTTAAACTAAATCTCTGCTTGTGAATCATGTTAAATTACTGTCTCACAATTTCGCTTATTTTTTTTTGAATAAGAGACAAAATATATAATTTAAACCAAAGTTTTCAACACCTTAACATTTTGGTTAGTTTTGCCTGCTTGAAATTTTATCAAATTAAAACCGAAGTTTAATAAATAGCATGAATAAACTAGTTGCACGGAAAAAACTCTAAAATCGAACACAGCATACGAAGAAAATTTTAATTTTGAGAATGAAATAAAAACCCAATGAAATTGCAGAAAGCACAAAAAAAGGGGAGTTACATCATCTGAACCGACTCCATTGAGATTAATACAAACAAAAAATTAAATTCATCTGAAGAAATTTACCATTGATTAAAAAAAAAAATCTTTTACATTTTCTACATGCGGAAATCGCTTATCCCTGTTAGGCCCAATAAAATTGCAGGAAGCACCAAAAAGGAGAATTACATCATCTGAAACGATCCCATTGATACCATTGAGATTAATACGAACAAAATATGAAATACATCCGAAGAAACTTACCATTGATTAAAAACAAAACAATCAAAATCTTTTACACTTTCTACATGCGGAAATCACTTATCCCTGTCAGACCCCATGAAATTGCAGGAAGCACCAAAAGGGAGAGTTGCATCATCTGAAACGACCCCATTGATATACCATTGAGATTAATACGAAAAAAAAATGAAATTCATCCGTAGAAACTTACCATTGATTAAAAAAAAAACAATAACAAAATTCTTTCACATTTTCTACATGCGGAAATTACTTATCCCTGTCAGACCCAATGAAGGAAGCACCAAAAGGGAGAGTTACATCATCTGAATCGACTATTGATACCCTTGAGATTAATACGAACAAAAAATGAAATTCATCCGAAGAAACTTACCATTGATTAAAAACAAAACAATCAAAATCTTTTACACTTTCTACATGCGGAAATCACTTATCCCTGTCAGACCCCATGAAATTGCAGGAAGCACCAAAACGGAGAGTTGCATCATCTGAATCGACTATTGATACCATTGAGATTAATACGAACAAAAAATGAAATACATCCGAAGAAACTTACCATTGATTAAAAACAAAACAATCAAAATCTTTTACACTTTCTACATGCGGAAATCACTTATCCCTGTCAGACCCCACCCATGAAATTGCAGGAAGCACCAAAAGTTAGAGTTGCATCATCTGAATCGACTATTGATACCATTGAGATTAATACGAACAAAAAATGAAATACATCCGAAGAAACTTACCATTGATTAAAAACAAAACAATCAAAATCTTTTACACTTTCTACATGCGGAAATCACTTATCCCTGTCAGACCCCATGAAATTGCAGGAAGCACCAAAAGGGAGAGTTGCATCATCTGAAACGACCCCATTGATATACCATTGAGATTAATACGAAAAAAAAAATGAAATTCATCCGTAGAAACTTACCATTGATTAAAAAAAAAAACAATAACAAAATTCTTTCACATTTTCTACATGCGGAAATTACTTATCCCTGTCAGACCCAATGAAGGAAGCACCAAAAGGGAGAGTTACATCATCTGAATCGACTATTGATACCCTTGAGATTAATACGAACAAAAAATGAAATTCATCCGAAGAAACTTACCATTGATTAAAAACAAAACAATCAAAATCTTTTACACTTTCTACATGCGGAAATCACTTATCCCTGTCAGACCCCATGAAATTGCAGGAAGCACCAAAAGGGAGAGTTGCATCATCTGAATCGACTATTGATACCATTGAGATTAATACGAACAAAAAATGAAATACATCCGAAGAAACTTACCATTGATTAAAAACAAAACAATCAAAATCTTTTACACTTTCTACATGCGGAAATCACTTATCCCTGTCAGACCCCATGAAATTGCAGGAAGCACCAAAAGTTAGAGTTGCATCATCTGAATCGACTATTGATACCATTGAGATTAATACGAACAAAAAATGAAATACATCCGAAGAAACTTACCATTGATTAAAAACAAAACAATCAAAATCTTTTACACTTTCTACATGCGGAAATCACTTATCTCTGTCAGACCCAATGAAGGAAGCACCAAAAGGGAGAGTTACATCATCTGAATCGACTATTGATACCCTTGAGATTAATACGAACAAAAAATGAAATTCATCCGAAGAAACTTACCAAAAAAAACTTACCACTAAAAACTAACTAAAAAATTCTTTTACATTTTCTACATGCGGAAATCTCTTATCCCTGTCAGACCCAATGAAGGAAGCACCAAAAGATATACATCATCTGAAACGACTATTGATACCCTTGAGATTAATACGAACAAAAAATGAAATTCATCCGAAGAAACCATTGATTAAAAAACTCTTTTACATTTTCTACATGCGGAAATCACTTATCCCCTTCAACAGTTAAAATGGCAGAAGCAACCTTTTCCCACATACATACTATTTCCTTAGCAATTCCAATAATTTTTCCATTAACACTCACACACATTCCCTTTACCGCCGTAAAATGACTCTCCGATGACATATGCCGCGGTCTTTTATCCCAGAAAACACAAACACACTCAAAATCGCGACTCTTTTAACTTTGTAATGGTTTCCGATATCGTTCTGTCCGCTCCGTGTGCCTTGGTTTTAATTGAAATTCTTTCTCAAGAAGCGCGGAAATGTGCTTCTCTCGCTAGCACTGGCGGACTATTGTTGCTGTTTTGTGGGCTGGATGTTGAAGAAAATGACCGAGAGTTACTGTGCCTTAGTATTGAACACAGTAATAAACATTAAGGAACGTTACTGGAAAATGTTTGAGAGCAGAATCCAATTTCTACCAGTAAAGTTCTTAGACAATGTCAGTGACTTTCAATAACAAATTAGAAAAAAAAAACCTCACTAAAAACCAGTATTTTTTTAAAAATGGCAAAAATGTTCTCGTTACATAAAAAAATAGGATTGCGCCCGCTATTTTCCTTAATTTTTTTCTACTCCGTGCTACTTGTAGTGGTATCATAGAGATCATAGTTAAAGTAATTGAGTGGAGGAATATTCCAAAATGCAGCTAGTATTTTTATGGCACTTTTTTGTAATTTTAGAAATAAATTATATTTTTTCTTGGCAGTTTTCTCCTTAAAGATGTGGCAACACTGGCTCCCATTGGGGCTCCTCTGGACTCTATGGCGGTCAACATGCTCGTCCTGTCGTTAGCATTGGAATTCACGTGATCCTCCACTCTAATACTTTAACATACGATCTCTATGAGTGGTATATACCGGATACGATTCTCCAAACTTTGCACGGATCTATAAAGGATGCGAAGAAGGAAAATAGATTATCAAAATTCTGTCATCACCAATAATTGTTGTCTGGCTCTGTCTGACGTTATTACAATCGAAGAAAAAAATATGTTTAATGTAACTTAACAATAGAAACAATTGCGTAATCTAAAAACCCACAATCTCCAAAGGAATGTTTTTTTAATTATCTTTTTTATTTTCTTTATTTTTTTTTATTACAAGAAAAGAAAAATTAGTCACAAGGGGGTAAACAAGAACCCCGTATGTGTGACCAAAATAATCAATTATAATAAATAAGACATTAGTTAATTAAAAAAATATTTCTATCTCCACATCCGGAAAATCACTTAAGGTTGGGCAGAATAGTATTTCACGGATATGTTGAGAATGCGCAAAGAAAGGATGGGTATTTTTGAGAGTAAAGAGGCAACAGAGAAAAATATTTAAGTTTAATGATGTTAATCTCATCCAAAATAAGATAATGTATCTTTTAATATACCAAACACTAGAATTAGACTCCATACTGTTCCGCAAAAACAATTTCTGAAGGTCTATTATTATCTCCTCATCCGGAAAATCACTGACGGACGGGAAGCATAATGCACGGATATGCTAATGATGCACAAGACAACGAAAGGGATACATAGAGGATGTCAATTTGGTGTGATCAAATATGAAAATATTGATCAAAATCATAAGATCATCATCAATTGTGGAATGTTAATTCAACTAAAACAAAAACAATCCTAATCTACTTTAGTTAAAACCAAACACTACACTCTTAAGAGAAATCCACTCATATAGGACAAGTGCATTTTCGACACTGGAAAGGAGTAAAAATTAACTCCTAAATCCCTCATAATCGCCCTAAATAGCCTTTAAATAGCTCGTTTGTTAAGATTGTTGGAGATTTAAAAAAACAAAAGAGTGAAATACACTCCTATAGGGGAAGTGCATTTTCGACACCGAAAGAAGGAAATTAACCCAGACTGAGTTAAAATCGCTCGTTTGTTTTACGAGTGTAGTTACAGACCCCAAACTGTTCGTCAAAAACAAGCTCTTAAGCACTATTATCTCTATCGCCTCTTCCTATGGCAAAAGTCCTTTAGGATGGAGCAGCATTATGTACGGATCTGTTAATTATGAGCAAGAGAAGGATGAGGATCAATGGTGGCTGAGACAAAAAATTAAAATACTTTTCAAAATCTTGATCCCGTCATTATACTTCTATCGTGACGTTAATCCAAATATTATAAAATGGTAGCATTCAATTTATGAAATGAAACAGAGATACCAGACCCAAATTTTTACTCAAAAACAAAAAATCCTCAAAGGACCACTAGTTCTATCTCCTTCTCCGGAAAATTACTTTTGAGGGGAAGCACGGATCTGTTAATGGTACGATGGGGATTGATAGAGGGTGGGCTATCGATGAGATAAAATCCAGTTATCCAAAATCTGGGAGCCACTATAGTTGTCCTTGTCCAGCTACATTTTGACAAACAACCAAACCAAAACTAAAAATCTAAAATATTGTAATTGGTGCTCATCACCCCCATTCCCCGTCCTCCGTCGATCGGGCTTGCTAAGTGTAAGTCTATGGGGGAAAAATGGTTTTTGTTCCACAAAAAAGCATTGAAATTATAGGAATATTTTGATGCGTTTTTTTTAAATTCACAAAACTCCAATAAAGTTGTGCTTTTAGAGGTTATTTTTTTAAAAACGTTATTTACCTTTTTTTATGGAAAAAAATTTAGATTAAAAAAAGTAAATAACGTTTTTAAAAAATAACCACTATAAGCACATCTTTATTGGAGTTTTATGAATTTAAAAAAAACCGCATCAAAATATTCCTATAATTTCATTGCTTTTTTTTGTGGAACAAAAACCATTTTTTCCCCATAGACTTACCATTAGCAAGCCCGATCGAAGGAGGAATGGGCATGGGGGTGATGAGCAGCCTTAAAACAAAACACTAGAAACCGGCTCCAAACTGTTAATCGAAAACAATATCTTCATCCGAAAAAGCACTGGTGGATGGTGCAGCATCATGCACGGATCTCTTAAGGGGGAATGGGCGCGCAGGACCGGGGGTCTCCAAACTCAAGTGCCTCAATGTTAATGCAATGGGGAAAAATTATTTTCTTTGCCACATTTCTCCTGCTGTATTGAATATTTTTACAAGCGGATTTTTTATGTGATAAATGTAGCTGACTTACAGGTCCCGACAATCACACCTTTTGAAATTAGTATGAATATATTTTTTTTAAATATTCAATAAATTATTTTACACAAAATATTCGAAGAAATTTCAAAAAGTGGGAAGATAGAGACCTGTAAGTTAGCTACATTTATCACATAAAAATATCCGCTTTAAGAATATTCAATACAGCCGGAGAAATGTGGCAAAGAAAATAGTTTTTCCCCCATTGGATTAACATTGAGGCACTTGAGTTTGGAGACCCCCGGTCCTGCACGCCCATTCCCCCTTAAGGATGCGGATCGATGGATTGTGTCCCATCGGTGTGACAGAATTCAGTTATTATACAAAATCCGGAGGCTATTATCAATAGTCTTTCTCCAGCCTGTGAAATTATTCAAACCAAAACAACAAACAATCATTATTAACCTAGTATAATTAAAACCGAGGCCCAGTGGCTTAGTGGTATTGCTTCACATTATTGCCACGCCACAGGTCCGGGAATCAAATCCCGGATTTGGCGAGGTTGACTAATCTTTTAATCCTTTGAGTGGGTCGATAAAATCGGTACGAAGCTCTTGGGAACTAAACACTGGGAGTTACGCGTGAGGCCGACCACCTTACCGGGACATATGCCTAGCATCCCACAGTCCTTAGTAACGAAAGCTGAAATTGGCACGGCAGGCCTTGGCCCAGTAATTGGCTGTTGCACCGAGAGGCGTTTAGTTTATAATTAAAACCAAATACTAGAAACAGGCCCCCAAACTGTACCCCAAAACCAAACAATCCGGAAAAGCGCTGGTGTATTAGGCAACATAATGGACGGATATGGAAAAATATTTACAGCTTCTTGATATCAATTAAATCTCAAATAACGTAATCTATAATTGTTGAAACCAAACGCTATAAACATACCTTGAACTGTTCCTCAAAACAATATCTTCACAGATCTGTTAATAACAGCATGAGGATGATGGGTACAGTATGATAGTATCGTTCCGGTGCGACAAAATGTTTATCAAAATCTTGAGACGATCACCAATAGTTCTTGTCCACTGATATCTGATGTTACTTGAACCTACCGCCCCATACAAATCTAACCTGTAATTAATATAATACAACAGCAGTAACTGTTTCTCGAAAACAATCTCTAAAGAACTATATCTCCTCATCCAAAAAGCACTGGCGGGTGGTGCAGCATAATGCACAGATCTCTTAACCCTTTCAGTCCCAAAAATTAACTACACTACAGAAACATCTGATATTCACAAAATAAGCTTATTTTAGGTCAAAAATAAGAGTTCCACAAGAAAAAAAATTAATTAAATTTTTTTTATGGTTTTTTTAAATATTGCCAAAATTGTTAAACTGTGGAAAACAACAAAATAAAAAGATATATAATGCCTAAAAACACTTCGAGTTATATATTTGAAGGTATATGACCACATTATTAAAAAATTTGTAGTAATTATTTTAACCGAAATAGTTTAAATTGGGTTTAAAATATGTGGAACTGAAGTGAACTTTTCAAAAATCAGGTGAAACGCTTGTTAGCTATTTTCTAACTAAAAAAAAATAGTAGTTCTGATTTGTATTGAGATTAATGAAAAATATTGTAGAATAGAGCTAAGTGTGAAGAATCGAATGATGTGTGTTGGGATGTCATACCGGACATAAACATTTAGGGAAAAAATGTAGAAAGTGATGATGCCAAATGGCATCACTGGGACTGAAAGGGTTAAAGATGCGCAAGAGGATCGATGGAGGGTGTCCCCTCGGTGAGACAAAAGAGGAAAATATTTATCAAAAGTTGTCATCAATAAGCATTTTCCAGCTCTGTTGCGATATTAATCACTTCGGTGAGGCAAAATTTAATTATCTAAAATTTACAGGAAATCATCCTTGAAAAGAAAATTTCCAACAAGGAAATATTCATTGTCCAGCAACATTTATCCAACCAAAACAAAATTCTATCCTAATATAATTGAAAACCAAACACCAGAGACAGATCCAAAAATGTTCTCTAAAAACAATCTCCAAAAAAGTGTTATTTTCTATATCCACATCGAGAAAATTAATTGGCCCTCTGGTGAGACAAAAGAGTAAAAATATTTATAAAAAAATCTTAAGACCATCGTCAATAGTCCGTTTCCAGCTCTAAATCTAAACTAAACTCTCCGGCGCAACAGCCCATTACTGGGCCAAGGCCTGCCGTGCCCATTTCAGCTTTCGTGACCTGGGGTGCTAGGCATATGTTCCGGTAAGGTGGTCAGATTCACGCGGAACCCCTCCCCAGTGTTTAGTTCCCAAGCATAATTGGTACCCATTTTATCCATCTACTCAAGGGATGAAAGGATGGGTCGACCTCGCCCAATCAGGGATTCGATCTCTGGACCTGTGGCGTGGCAATGCGAATCACTACCACTAGGCCACTGAATCTATTTCCAGCTCTATTACACTCAAAAAAAATGAATGCTGAAAAGCGACGAAATTTTCCTTAATTTTGACGATCCGTTTACTGGCAAATGCTCCGGGTTTTCGTTTCCTCAAAGTGAGGAAATTTGAATCGTCATTTTTATGAGGATTTGAATGACGTCTAATCTAAAGAAATATTTCGTCATCTTTGAGCATGTGAGTACAACAATGAGATTCAGTTTCCTCATAATCAAGATACAGAATCGTCAAATCAATGTGATAGTTTGACGAAACAATCCTCAAAATTACCGAAATGATGCTTGAGGATTCATGAAATGAGGATTCATAAATGAAAGTGTTATTTCTGAGAGTGCAGGACTATCCAACTAAAACAAAATTATAAATGAAAATTAATAAAACTAATAGTAGTAACAGATCCAAACTATTCCTCAAAAACAAACAATCCCAATCTCCTCATCCGAAAAAGCACTGGCGGGTGGTGCAGCATAATGCACAGATCTCTTAAAGATGCGCAAGAGGATCGATGGAGGGGGTGTCCCCTCGGTGAAACAATATATTGGTCTTAAGGGCCATCATAAATATTAATTGCCTACCTCTACAGTTTCATTAATCCTACCAAAATACTTATTCTAACCTATTGCATAGTCCTTAAGATTACAACGCCTGCCTGTCTTTCTCCACCACCTTGCGTTGTTTTCTAGGAAATAACGCAAGCGTCGTTTTCTAAGCCTACCTTGTTTAAGGCTCGGTTGCGAAGTTAATAGTAACAGCTCTCTAAACGCAATTAGGGTGGTGGAAAAACTAAAAAAGCGTCCATCATGCCGTATCTTGGGAAATAATACGACTGGGTAGGGGAAGAAGGCTTGCGTTATAATCTTAAGGACTACAATTAGAACCAAACACTAGAAACCGGCACCAACTGTTCCTCAAAAGCAAACAATCTCAATCTCCTCATCCGAAAAAGCACTGGCGGGTGGTGCAGCATAATGCACGGATCTCTTAAAGATGCGCAAGAGGATCGATGGAGGGTGTCCCCTCGGTGAGAGAATATATTTCTTAAGGACCATCACAAATATTAATTGTCCACCTCTACTGTATCATTAATCCAACCAAAATAATTATTCTAACTTATTGCATAGTCCTTAAGATTACAACGCCTGCCTGTCTTTCTCCACCACCTTGCGTTGTTTTCTAGGAAATAACGCAAGCGTTGTGTTCTAAGCCTACCTTGTTTAAGGCTCGGTTGCGAAGTGAATAGTAACCGCTCTCTAAACGCAATTAGGGTGGTGGAAAAACTAAAAAAGCTTCCATCATGCCGTATCGTGGAAAATAAAACGAAGGGGTAGGGGAAACGGGCTTGCGTTATAGTCGTAAGGACTACAATTAAAACCAAACACTATACCTCTCCCGACCTTAAGTTTGCAGTATACAAATGTTCTACGAAAAAGAGGGTAAATAGTTCTCATTTTTGAGGGCGAGAATCGAATACAAAAAGGTATTTAACATTCAATAAACAAATTTATTTGTTATTTCAAGACATAAGTTTATTATTTTAATTAGTTTAGCGTCAGTTAGAGTGTTATTTTAATTATTTTTTCCCTTCGATTTTGACGTAACAGGGCGCACGAATATCAGGGTCAAATTATCAAAAAATCGGAGCAGGTGAAGCTTCGGCGCCAGCCGCGTTGTTTACGCAAATTCCTCCGCGTTGTACATTTCTCTGCTGCAAACTTAAGGTCGGTTTTGGTATAGAAACCGACACAAACTGTTCCGCAAAAGCAAACAATCTCGATCTCCTCATCCGAAAAAGCACTGTGCAGCATAATGCACAGATCTCTTAAAGATGCGCAAGAGGATCGATGGCGGGTGTCCCCTCGGTGAGACAAAGGAGGAAAATATTTATCGAAGAAGAGGAATTAATTTGCTGGATGGAACCCTGTTGGCGAGATTGTGTTTGTGCAGCGACTCGATTACCTTTTTTTTCGCGCGGAGAGAGGGGGCCCCCATAAACATTTTTCATGTTTTTGTCGTTTTCCAAATGAGTTTTTTGGGGAGAGAATGGATTTTTTGGGGGGCTATTAAATGTTCGCACCTCGATGAGTTGTTTTGATACGGTAGTAACTGATTGTTAAGCAGTTTGAGGGAACTGTTGCTGAAAATACAAGTGTGGTTTTGGTTGATGTGAGATTGTTGTGGCATTACCTACTCGACTCGGAGAATGCAACAGCTTTACGTAACGTCACGTTATGCGTCTGGTTCGGATTGTTGTTTTTTTTCGAAGAAAAATACGAACCCTGTTTGCGCACTGCCAAAAATCCTTTTCAGGTTCCGATCTCGTCTCGTTTCTTTCGAAATGCCGAAAAACTGAACCAGGCGAATAGTGGGACGTCAGAGAGCTTTCTAAAACCTTATAAGTTGAGTAGGCTGTGGTTGAGGTTTGTTTTTCTTTATTCGAAATACAATTTGGCTTGGATTTACATCTTACGTGAACTTTACATCTATGACAAAAGAGGAGGCATTAAGCCTACCTTGTTATTTAGAATATAAGCTCCAACCAATCGATATAGTACGTCTAGATTTATAATGGATCCTTTAGATAAGTAGTTATAACTATAGTTGAATTTTTCAAATGACTGTAAAACATAAGGTCGGAATGATGGAAAATGCCACTGGAAGCAGCAAAGCAACAAGTTGGCATCTGAAAAATTGATGGGTAATTGATTGAGAGCATATTGTTGAGTAATTGTATCAGAAATACATTAAAAAAAGTAAATATTTCGTTTGTTAACTTTACTAATTTCATTCTGACTCTCTCCAAACAAAGTACCAGGTCTTTATCCAAATGCTTCTGTCTCATTAATATAATTTTGACTTATTTTTCAGTTTACAGCTATTTTTATTCGCAATTTTATTTGCAGCCACTCTGTTTTTTATGTGCTTACTATTTCATAGTTTCTCACAAATAACTCGCGTAATTCATTTCTTAAAGGACCAATGGCGCAAGTGTAGAATCCATTTTCAACAAAAATTTTAGTTACATTTGTTTCAAACTCACTTTGAATAATGGTTAAATGTGTGTTTCAGTAGTATGTATTTACGTTGTGTCGAGTTTGTAATTTTTTAAGCATTAAAATGACGGTTTAATGGTTTAGATACGATTTTTATGTGCGCATAGAATTCTATTACTAGAGAAACATATTTGAAACTTCTTGTCTTTATTTCGCATAATTCAATTAAATTAAGAAAAATGACAAATGACAGTGATTGCGCCCTCTAGAAGGGAAGAGTGTAGGCTTTTTAGCCCATTACCCCGCTCGCCAGAAGAGACGGTCACAAGAGACACACTAAGAAGAACGCCACAAACATATAGACAAATAACATTTATTGACAAACACAAACATCCATGCCTTTACCGGGATTCGAACCCGAGTCCAGCAGCTCCAAGGGCTAGTACTCTAACCATTGCGCCGGTGGGCCGGCATTAAACTAAGAAACGTTTTATACGGTTGATATTCATGTTTGCTTGATCCAGCAGCAGAATTTATACTTTAAAAGCAATAACTTTTTGAACTACAACCTACTGCTTAACGCTGATTTATGGACAGCTATAAACATTCCCGTCAGAGCAGGAAATAAACAGTAAATTAACAACTACAACTATTTAAATGAATGTAAAAAATTTAAAGGTGTAGAGCAATAATAGTACATAATTTGAAATAAAAAATAATTTAATAAATAATTTTAAAATAATTAATTTTAAAATTAAAAATTGTTAATCGTAGGATGTCTATTATATTAGAAAATCTTTTCTGTTTAATAAATGTTATGTTCTTTGAAATTTTCACAAAAGTGTAAACATGCTCCTGTGTTTAGTGTTCACTTTAGATGCACATTTCAACGTTACAAAATACAGTTAAAAATATGTTAGCTGTAGAATTAATTTAAAAGTGAATGTAATACAAAACTTAAATACTATACCTTGCTTCGTTAAAGGAAAATATTTCTCGTTTATGGCTAATTAGTCCAATTATTTAAAACTAATGAGTATGTAAATTCCTTTGAATATTTTCTAATTACTCAAGTTTTTTTTAGTAAATTGACATTATGTTTCAACTAACATTTAATACGCCGCGTTTTTATAAAACATTATTTGAAAAGTTTTATAAATAAAAGTTAACCATACACAAACTTTAAAAACTTACAATTTTAAATTTTTTCATTTCAAAACGCAAATTGATCCATAATTTAAGGGACACTGTACCACTTTCAAAAAAATGTTTAATTTTGACATATTCACTTTAAAATTTTATTAGTTCATTCTATATTTGAAAATATATTTTTATTAGTTCAAGCTATATTTAAAAATAATTTGTGACAAAAAAATTAATTTAACATTTGTTAAAAAGTTATTTTAAAAAAATTACATTTTTTTGAACTTTTTAAAAATGCTAAGGCTTTTTTAAATACAAATATTTTAACCCATTTTTTTCCTCATGTACTTTAAACTGTTTTAAAAAACAATTGGTATCCAAATTTGATTAATCTTCAGTAGTTGTTTTATAAAAAAGATTTATGTAGAAAATCCCAAATTATTTAGCATATTTGAAAACTTTCGACTCTAATATTTTTTTAAGAAAAAAGTATTACCTATGAATTTTTTTGTAATACAGATTGTTATCGTTAACATATTTGACAGACCGCATACAAAATTCCTTAGACTTTTATAAGTAATTAAAAAAGCCTTAGCATTTTGAAGAACTTGTCATCAAGGAAATATAAACACCAAGAAAAATGCATTTAAAGTTTTCATTCTTTTGCATTTTTACCATACCTTTCCGCATAAAAAGTGGAATAACTAAAAATATAGATACACTTTTAATACTTGGTAGACTTATTTAGAAGGTTCTAAACTTTAATTTAAGCAAATAAAACAAATTCGCAATTTTTGAGGTACTGTGTCCCCTTTGAATATAGTAGGCTCCCAATTATTATTGAAAAATAGCATTTTCAACTGTTTGATTTTTGAAATACCTTGTTTTTATTTCATATGGGATGGATGGGATGGGATTTAAAAAATAAGCATTTGTATTTAGAGGCATAGTAATTTTTAAATACCGTAACAATAAGCACTAGTCAGAATACTATGAATTTGGACACACGAAGCAATATAATTTAGTTTTGCAGAAATAATTAGGCCATTAAACAACTGGAGTAAAGGAAAAAAATGGAGCAACGGAGTAAGATCAAACATCAATCAAAAGATAATGCTTTTTTCTTAATTCAGGTGGCAATGTCCAGTGTAGATCTATATTGCTCCGTGACTTGAAGGGAAACTATTTGTGGACCAGATGGTTCTACCCCATTGCAGTATCGCTCCCTTACTACCTTACTCTACTGCTCCGTTGATTTTTCCCAAATAAAATTCCGTAGCTTCATTGTTTTCGATTTAATATTAATCTAAGCAGTGATTTCCTTTTTATAGCAATTTTAATTGTTGTCTATTTATGCTTTAAAAAACTTGCATGAAAAGAACAGTTAAAACATATGATAAGGTAATAAACAAGGTAATGTAGCGTTAACAAGCCGGGGATTGTAGGAAACAATTATTAGAATTTCAATAATATTTTTGGTTAAGCTAAAGATTCGTGGCCGAATATTTTACGCCAAATTCTGGGAACCCCGACTTATTTGTATTAGGGCAACCTTTACCGAAATTAGCAATGAGAAAGTTTCTTATGTCACGTTCTCCATACTGCGGTCATTCATTGGTTGTCTCGGTAAGCGCTGGGGTTTGCTGTCATTTGAGTTGGCGATATTTTTTTAAAAGTCGCCAAATCCATCCACGATTTTTTAGTTTAACCACATTTTCTTACAGTTGTCAAAGCTGCCTATACGAGGAGGGACAAAAAACAGGACATATGAATTTTCGCCAAACCTCATTCTTCCGCCAAGACGTTACCTAAAGCATTTCATTCGTCAGTGATTGTTTTCGTGATCCCATGTGACAAGTCAGAGTAGTCACTAACGTGCGAAAATGCTCTCGTTTACTTCTTGGAGGAAAAGTGGCGATGTTTGGCCAAGGTTCACATGTCCTGTGCCTTGTTTTGTCCCTAAATGCATGCATAATTTAACGTATTATACGTTATAGACAACTTAAATGACCATCATAACTCGGTATCTAACTCCATTAGTTGTCTGTGAAACCCACTCACAGCATTTAAACCCAATCTGTGTTCCATCTATCCATGTTCAATTCTATTAAACCTCAACGAGACATCAGGTAATAAGTAGGATTTTTGATCAAATTAGTCTCATTCTAAGGTTTTTCCATCAACTTGTAGTTTGGATATCTTTTGTATTTATCGTTTAATAAATGTTCTTCTTTGGTATTTCTTCAGCAAAGTCCGCTATTCACTCTGCAAATTTAACATCGAACTTCATTTGTTGTCTGTGAAACCCACTAACAGCATTTAATCTGTGTTCCATCTATCCCTGTTCAATTCTATCAAACCTCAACGAGACATCAGGTAATTAGTAGAATTTTTGATCAAATTGATCATTCTAAGGTTTTTCCATCAACTTGTAGTTTGGATATCTTTTGTCTCTATCTCTTAATAAATGTTCATCTTGTGTATGTCTTCTGCAATATCCACTATTCCATATCTCCCGGTTCAATTCTATTAGACCTCAACGAGACATCAGAGAAAAATGCAATGGTTTTCTAGGTTATATGGGGTCAATAAGCCTGGGAAGTTGAGAAAACAATTAATGAATTTTAATCAATATTTCTTTGTGGCTGTTAAAGTACTATATATAAAACTTATATACTCCGCCTAGCTCAGTAGCTAACTTCATTCCTTGTCTGTCTGCTAACAGAAGGTCAACCCAATCTGTGCTCAATTCTATAGAACTTCACTAAAGCAACAGACAAAAATACAATAAGGCATTTACCTAACATCAGCCCAAGGCTCAGACATGCATAATTTATTCTGGAGCCGAAGGTTTGAGATACAAGCTCGGAATCGCCAGAAAACAATTCATCCGCCTACGATGCATATTTGATGCAGCCTCATGCAGCTAGAGATGCTCTCTTGTTTCTGATGGCACATAGATAGGAAATTAATTTAGAATGTGACTTATTTCGTTATAGAAAGCTTTGCCGGAGATAAAGTTGATAAATGAACCAGACTATTGGGTACTACATGTTTTGTACGCAGGAAAAAATGATTCTGCCACATCTGAACCATGTATATTTCCAGTCAATTGTTTTCAATTAATGGTTAAAATAATTTTTTTTGAATAAGACAATTTTTTACCTGCTCATGGCAGTATTGTAGAATTCAGTAAAACTGTTCCTTTCCGAAAACAAATTGTAATTATACTCACCTGAGAAATCACCTGATATTTTAGAACTAAAATGGTTTATTTTCGATGGAATAGAAATTTGTCGCTGCGATTTGCAATTTTTTTTCTATTTTTCAAGTTTTAGATTGGAAATAATGCATTTGCTAATACCTATAAAAGTAAGTTAAAGTATAAAAGTTTTAATTTATGAAAACTTAAATATTATTATAAAACCACGACTAGAATGCGAAAACTATACAGTAAAATCCAAATGGATAATAGGATTCAATTATTTTAACCATACTGGCGCTACTTAAAATTCTGGAACACACGGATTCGAAAGTTCTGAATGTGGTCCATATCATAAGAATAATAGCATTAAAATTTGCTACCTATTTAATATGCAACCTTCAAACAGCAAGCCGTTTGTTCAAGCGACGTAATTCAAATCCCTCCAATCGCGTGTCATCTCCAATGCACAAGAGATTAGTTTTGCAATTGGATTGGAGTATCGCTGAATTCCAATCAGGCTCACGCAGAAATTTCACTGTGTTGGTGTGAAAAAGTTTTAAGGGGGATGGTCAGCCCCATGGGTGTGAAGTTTTTTCTCCCCCCTCCCCCTGCTGCTTTATTGGCGGCTAATCCTTTGCAGACTCGACAGATTTCAAAGAACTGAGAGCCATTTTTTCTGTGGCACTATCTATATCTAGGCGACTCTCGCTAAAAATTTGACTCTCAGATTACAGTGAATATAAGCTCTCTGTGGATGTTAAAGCATGTCGAGATTGCCTAGTGAGCCTAAGCCATATGGGTATTGTACTATTTTGCGTTGAAGAACTGCTCTTAGGACGAGACATATCTTTATTTAGGACAACACAAACGTGCAAGACAAAACGGTAGAATTCTTCAAGGTCTAGGACAAACGATGTAAAACAGTTACATTCTTAGAAAGTTCTAGCAAATTTGTCGCCAAGGCGAACACGAATTTATACCCATTCTTCAATTTACTACAGTTCGATTCTGAAAGTCATTTATTACGAAAAATATTATTATTTACAAGAAAAAGTTATGTCATTACAGTATTCAAGGGACCTTTTACCTGCCACATAATCATAATCTCCTCATCATAACAAAGCCTTAATTGAAACTTGAACTTGTGAGGCGGGTACGTAATACCTCTTACCCACTGAGCCGCTACGATGTAATGTATTACTTTTAATTACCTAATTTGAAATGAAAGGCATTGAAAGTATTCCGATGGGGGTAGAAAATAAGAAACGGTGGTTTGGTGTTTTCTGCTCGTTTTGGAGGGTGCTGATTCTGTAATAGAGGTTTAGTGAACATTAATCCGTCTGTCATTCTAACAATTTGAAACCACATTAGAGCTCGAACTGAAATAGCTACGGGCGAGTTCCTAGTACCAGTTGGATGTCATAATAATGCTTTTGACAAAATCTAGTATGCATAATGGGTAGATGCCATAAAACTCTTAAGCTCTTAACCCTTTCAGTCCCAATGTCAATTCAGAAACATCTTTTTAGAATTTTTTTTCTGATCGTTTATAGCCATTTATGATATCAAAAAGCACATAATTCGATTCTTCAAACTTTTTCTATTAGAAAATATATTATTAGTCCCAATAGATGTCAGCCTTATTTTTTTGTAATTATGATCAGAAACATGATGATGCCAAATGGCATCACTGGGACTGAAAGGGTTAAACCTATTTCTAACAAAAAAAGTTGCACGTTTTAAATTTGGTAGACGAGTTCTCAGCGTCGAACGTCAAAAGGTTTCTTTATTTTCGATTAAAATATTGGGAACAATTCTGCCAAACTGACACAGCATTCGATGGTGGATATTTTAAACGAACTCCTGGAGTTTAAACGGGTCAAATGCAAGGCTAATCAGAGACCACCGTTTTCAAATCATTCCCTGGCCCTTGTGGGAGCTCTGCATGTATCATAAAGGGACAGAATAGAGAGAGAGCTGGCTGGGATTTCAACAATCCGGGTTTGGTGACTGACTTTGGAGTATTTGTGAATAGTTGATGAACTCGGGTGACAAAAGCGAATTTGATAGGCAAGGTAAAGGTATAATAATTCAGTGACACATTTCCTGCTGTCCATCTGTAGCCTTTTGTCTATCGACATGAGGGCTGTGGAGTTCAGTCTGTAAGGCGCTAGGGCCCGGATGGCCGAGTGGTTTGGACCATTACGCCAGAAATCTGAGCCCTCTAACGGAGCGGGTTTGATTACCGCCTTCGTCCTGGGTGTACTTTCTTTCTCTGTTGCAGTAAAAATTCATTCTTTGTCTGTCTTGCTTGACGAAGGCTTATATAAGCAGGTATTTTATCAAACACACAAGCTAGAATATATATGTACCTACCCCCTAAGGTGCTTGCCTTTGCATGCGAAAGGTACTCCTCTTTGTAATTATATTGAGAATCAGAACATATATGGCATAGTTTTTATAGAATTAGTGTTTAAACTGCGATACTTCCAAAATTAAGTATCACAAATCACACACTTATTCCAGAAATTATATGCAAATATATTTTAATGCTTTAAACTTTAAATTTAATATTATTATATCGAGGATAACGATCAAAATAAATCAGAATCAAAGAAACTAAAACCTTGATTTCTGAAATATAACCATGATTGTGAATTGAATTGCACAATGAAAACAATAAAAATAAATTTTTGAAAACAAAGGATCCAGATTTATTTTCACTGGTTATCCTTCATATAATTAATTCCATCGAAATTTTAAGCATTAAAAATATTTTGCATATCTTTTTGAAATGAGTTTGAGATACGAGTTTTATAAATTATTGTCATAAGCTCTTTTATCATCTGTTGTAGCTAATTCCCGTAAAATCCTTGGGAGTTTGAACATCATTATTCCTTAACGAGTTTATTTGGGAACTAGCCAGGTGTTTGGCTCATCAACTGACTGTTATTAAAAATTTCAAAGCATTGGTCACAGGTATTTCTTTCAAACAGAACTTCGAGGACCACAAAATTTTGCGAGCTCTATTGTGACGTTAGTTCCCATATTAATAAATTCGGCTTTGTATTTTTGAATAGAGGTACTAAATTACTGAAAAATGTAGTTCGGTTTTGTTGTAATTTATTGTTGTGTTGTCTGTATAAATTAATGAAAATAATCCTTCTTTTCAAACTTTCTCTTATTCACTACTTTCATCACTAAAATAAATGTGTTTAAGAAATATATAGTTGTAATATAAATAGGTCTAATTTGTTAAAGCTTTTAGTTGCTATTAACAATCTTTGAGGTTACTAATAACTTTCAGACCTAAGCTATTTCGGCTGCTTACTTATTTTTTTAACTCTATTATTTTAGTAACTAAAATATTTAATATACTGAATTAAAGTAATTTTTTAGTACGTCATTTATTGTAAAAACATGGGTTGGCTCAAATACTTTCAATATTGAATTTATAACAATTGAAAGCGTTTAAAATGATTGGTACTTTAGTCTCCTGTACTTAAAATTTAATTAAATCATCGATAATTCATAATTAAAATGATACAAACTCGGAAAAAAAATGCTTTTACACTTCAACAAAAAAATATTTAGCCCCAAGAAAACCCTTACTCTCCGAAGTTCATTGAAACTGTAACAATATTCCGAAACAAACTGCTATCTTTTATCGATTAACATTCAGACATTTATTGAATTTTTAGGAAAGTCCTTAACGGCAGAAAACAATATCTATGCGACATTTCATTGACTTCAAAACTTCTTTACCTAAGTACAGTTTTAATAACGCTGGATCCCCCTAAAGCAATGTAACATAAAATCCGACATGTCAATTGTTTCCATTGGAATTCTCATCTTAAATCAAGAAGAGGAGCGAAGGTTGATCATCCTATCTGAAGCTGTTCCGCTAATGTAGGATCGCGTGGGCGTGACCTTTCCGCGACGAGACAACCCGGTGGGGGGTGATGTCATATTTGGGCTCTTTTTAAAGGACGATTGGAAAATAGTTGAGAGAAGAGAAATAAGCCTTTGAGGTATAACAAAGAGTATTTAATAATTTTTTCACTGTAAAAATATCTTTAATTATGCAGAAAAAATATTTACAGAAGAATACTGTTTTTTTCCTTTAAGTTGTTTTTTCCTGTAAACTGAGCTGTATAAAGTATTTTTTAATATTTATTCACGTAAAGAGTTCAAGACCACAACCGAAGCAGCCTTTTAACAGTTTGTTGAATAAGTGTCTGCAAAAAAGCTGAGTTAGGAGAGAGTTGGACTGAGGTTCTGAATATCCATGGTTCGACCCCGGGTTAGACAATTAATTTTTCCTCAATAGCATTGTAGTTAGTAACCCTACATCTTGTTTATTAGTTACAATTTGACTCTTTGTGTCGTTGAGAGAAAATAGTTGAGAGAAAAGAAATAAGCCTTTGAGGTATAATAAAGAGTATTAGATGATTTTTTTTTACCCGGTGCACTATAAAAAAATATTTAATTTTGCACATAAAAACATTTTTACAGAAGAATACTATTTTTAAACTGTTTTTCTGTAAAAATGAGCTGTTTAAAGTAAATTTTTCTGTTTTTATTCACGTAAAGAGTTAAAGGCCGCAATCGAAGCAGCATTTTAACAGTTTGTTGAATATGTGTAGCCAAATTAGCTCAGTTGGGAGAGTGTTGGACTGGGGTTATGAAGATCCGTGGTTCAACCCCGGGTTAGACGATTTATTATTTCTCGGTAGTATTGTAGTTAGTAACCCAGCCTGCCACTGGGGTGACCGGAGATTCGATTTTCAGCGGGGTGAGTAGAATCTTGTTTATTATTTACAATTTGACTATTTAAAAACAGGTGTTCCGTTAAAATTTCAAAATGCTCATTTAAAATAAACAGATTTCCATTTATTTTAAAGAGATTTCATTTAAAATTACAGATTTTGGAGAGATTTCATTTAAAATTGCAGATTTCTTTTTATTTCTTCTTTGTAAGTTTTACGGTATCTTTTTGGCACATCAGCAGAGCGCTGTACAGAGCGCTGATGCAGGAAAATAAAAACATTTAGCATCTTGTCCGATGTATAAAGACATAAGTTGCTCTTAATAAATAGTTAATTGTTAAGTTTTCTGAAAACACGCAGTGAGAAATTTCAAAAGTTTTTGTGGTCCCACAATGGCATATAAAAATCTCAAAATAATCCAGAACTTCTGAAAGTACACTCATTACAAATGTAACTGATTAACTATGATTTTATTGCACATGTAAAAAAACAGGTAAAAATAACAATATTTTATTTGTTCAATTGTTACTTTCCTTTCTCCGATTCGAACTACGTCCTTTTACTTTAGAGCTTTTATAGAAAGCCTTTCTAAAATTTTCAGAAAGCCTATTTTGTACGATGAATGGGAGGAACACTTTAATTTTGTAGTTTAAAATTCAATTGAAATTTTAAAAGGATTTTTTTTTATTTTTATACGGAATTTTTGAAGATATAGTATGCATAATGCAACGCCACAAAAGTTTTCATTCAAGGTTTAACTACACTCTCAAAAATGAATGCTCAAAAACGACGAAATTTTCCTTCATTTTGACGATTCGTTTACTGGCAAACGCTTCGAGTTTTCTTTTCCTCTAAGTGAGGAAATTTGAATCGTCATTTTTATGAGGATTTGAACGTCGTCCAATCTAAAGATATATTTCGTCATTTTTGAGCATGTGAGTACAAGAATGAGATTCAGTTTCCTCAAAATCAAGATACAGAATCGTAAAATCACGATCGTAAAAGTGAGGATTCGCGTTTACTCAAAAGTCACGTGATAGTTTGACGAAACAATCCTCAAAATTAACGAAATAAGGCTTGAGGATTCATGAATCGTAAAAAATGAAAGTGTTATTTCTGAGAGTGTAAGGGATCTGGCGTGGGCATGTAAAGTGGAGTATATGCACTAATGACCTGAACTATGTTGAAGGAACTCAATAATATTAACCAGCAAGAAAGTATACGAAATGACTGATTATTTTAGTGCACAGTGGTTCACAGTATATTGATAGTGCACAGTATATTGATAACCATCCATAAAAAGTATTTCAAAGTAAAAATAACTTTGAAAAGGCTTATCTAAGATATTTCACAGATTTATCAAATATTTACTTGTCACATCATATTGAGCATTTTATAGAGGAATATTTATTTTCAGACTAGACGTGTCTGGAATAGGCCTTTTAAAAAACTTCACTGTCTCTTAAGAAATAAAAATTTCGGCACACAAATAGGCAGATTTCTAACAAATTATATTTTATGAAACAAATATATATTAAAAAAATAGAATTAATCATTATTTTCTCAAAATACTGACACTTAAATAAAAAATAGATTTAAGTCATTTTTCTTCAACTTTCAACTTCTAGATTCTTCTTTCGTAATTTTTTTGTCATTGGTCCAAGTATTTTTCGAGTAACACTTTATGAGCATGTTTTGTACACATCGCTTCGACGACGCAAAGTCTGTTCCAAACTATTTAGTTTAAAGTTATCAGAAAAACAATAACCTCTTAGCTACATTTCAACTACTTAAAGTTGCCGTATGCCTAGAATGCCTAATTAAAAAAAAAAATGGATAAAGTAAATTCTTATGGCTTTTACGATATCCTTTAAAGTTGAAAATTTGTTCACTATCTTGTGTATAAATTACCAAATTATGGGTAAACACAATAGCAACATTTATGATGAAGACAACAATGTTTGGTAGTAATTTCAAATACTTTTACGTATACCAAATGTGCGTTCTGTGATGTCGTATACATGTCTACTTAACACAGTGAACCTCAAATTTGACTATAAAACTTTCATAATTGTAAGTTATTAAGTTAAACAGAAATTTTTCGCATTTCTTAAATTAGAAAAATCGTCTTAATTTCACTCACTTAATATTTTTTGGAATATTTTTGGTTCACTGTGTTAAATAGACATTTATACGATATCACATAAAATTTCAGCCCTTCTAGTAAAATAGAAAAAGAGAAAAGTATAACTTACGGCTGCAAATTTGTGTGTTTTTGAATAATGACATTTAAAGCTGACAACAAAGTTGTATTGAAATTAACTACCAAATATGCAAACTCCATCTCCAAATTCAAATGTGCATCATAGAATTTTTTTTCGTAAATGTTAATTTTAACGATTGAAAGTTAAAATGAAAATTCGATATTGTGAGTGGTCGTTTTGTCCTCTGTTATCTTAAGGAATAGTTATTTGAAAACTTTTGTTTCTCGCGACCTGTTAAAACAACTATTTCCAGGTTGCAGGCATTGACAATTCCTCGCTAGTTAAAATCGACAAGAGTAATCGCTTTTTGATACAGTTTAGTTGTTCGTCCATACCAAGAATAAACATTAATAATTCTAGCTTAGTAGTTAGGTTGTTGGAAATGGAGTATTTTGCGAATATATACATTTGGCGAAAATCTAAAGTAATTTTTTACTGGTTTCAACTGCAATTTCTGTTCTGAGAGATATTCACTACATTTGTTTTTCCTGTTCAGCTGCATTCTGTAAGACGCTGTTGTCTTAGTAGATGAAAAATAAGGAAGAAAGAAAAAATAAGCTGGAATATAGGACGGTCCTCACCTGTTTTCTTGAACATTGTTGATGTTTGGTCAGGTGAAGAGAGATGCAGAGAGTCGTGTCTTGTTATTGACTGCATCTACGACCAGCTGCGATTGCAATGGATTTCAGAATGCCAATATCTAATGGAATTAGTTCTGTAAAAGTTGTAACTAACGTAATTAATAAAAATAAATGGACTTGATCATAATTATTAACTTATTTCACTTGACGTAAATCCTTAATGTTTTCACTTCTGGATTTCATTGGTGGTTTCGGTGATTGGTGGTTTGACACGGTAAGCTCCTCCCATTACATTGATTAACCAATTGATATCCTATTTCATTCCTGGGGAACTGTTGTCAGTCAGACTCTCAAAACCTGAACAGGCAATATCTTCCGTATGGTAAAAAAAATCAGAACTTATATCAGAAATATTTAGTTTTATTTTTTTTTAATACAATATTTAATTACATGCATGGTTAGTCTTGTGATGCTTAATTTCAGATTCTTGGAGAGTAAAAAGAGATTTTTTGCAGAAAAATATTAATTCGGGGGATATTTGGGCTTGTTTAGGCAAATGAAAACCGTTATTGAATTTTATAATGACTTAAAATTTTTTAACTCAAAGAATCTCTACCTCATCCACTTGCTTGTCTATGAGAGGACAAAATGCTCTTAAGTAGTTTTAAACAAGCATTTGTAAATTAATATGGCATAGTAGTTACTGGATATTTTTTGGCTTTGATGCAGATTTTGTCAATAATTACATTTGACGCTCAGTTTTAAATAGTTGTAATCATAAGGTATCAATTTGGTGAATCTAAACTCTTAAAACAAAAGAGTGAAATCCACTCCAGTAGGAGAAGTGCATTTTCGACACTGGAAAAGAGAGAATATTAAATCAGACTGTGCTAAAATCACTCGTTTTGGAATGATCCTGTCGGAGGTTTAACACACAAAGGATCCACTCCAAGAGAAGTGCATTTTCCAGACTGGAGGAGTGAAAATTACTCAGACTGAGTAAGAGTATCGTATTGTAGCAGTATGCTGGCGATATTTTTTGAACTGTTTATAACTTGGTTATCTTTAAACCACATGAAGAACGTATAATAGAAGGAATAAAAATATAAAACTTTCCTTGGCAAATATATCCATTAAAACATTTGCAAACCAACATTGATTCGATTTATAAAGACATTTTGATGGTATTGCTTTACCCTATAAATAACTTTTTCCACCTGCATTTTTTTTTGTAACAAAAAGGCTGCTCAGAAGCCGTTTACTTTTTGGTTTGGATTTTCTTTTGTATATCTATACTATAATTTTCAATTATTTAGTTGTTTTGAACCACTGAAGATTTTGTTTGCTCGATTCCTTTTACGTTTCACTGGATTTCGTCGGATGATAAGTACTTGTATTCTTCTCGCCACGTTTTCAAATATGATTGTCTGTCGTAATGTATTAGTTTTGAATCTCAATTGCAATCAAAGTATTGATATGAAATTTTTCACTATATTTCACTCTTTTTCTCAGTATTGATTTGAAATTTTTCTCTAAGTATGAAAATGAGTATGAATTTTTCAATGAGTATGAAAATGAGTATGAATTTTTCACTAAGTATGAAAATGAGTATGAATTTTTCACTGAGTATGAAAATGAGTATGAATTTTTCACTGAGTATGAAAATGAGTATGAATTTTTCACTGAGTATGAAAATGAGTATGAATTTTTCACTGAGTATGAAAATGAGTATGAGTTTTTCGCTAAGTATGAAAATGAGTATGAGTTTTTCGCTAAGTATGAAAATGAGTATGAATTTTTCACTAAGTAGTAACACTAATGAATTAACAAAGTATTGTTTCACCTAGGGAAATTTTATTTACTAAGTATGAATTCTTTCACAAAGTATGAAAATATTAACGTAAGCAAACCTAATGAAATATAATGGGTGAATTATAATATGATAATTTAGTTATTTATTTATAAAGATTTTTCTATATTTTGTCATTTCACGCGGGTGCAACCGATGAAGTAGCCAGAACTGTATAATCACCACCAATTGGAATGTTTTCAATGGTAACGTTTAACTGTGTATAGGGCTTTATGTATACTGTGTTCTGTGTACAGCCTAGAGCTTAAAATCAGTAGGGTTTAAAGTTTCGACTATGTTAGTGTACGATAACGCTAAAAGTATCAGTGGCATATGTATCGGTAATATTTTTTTGGTAATTCGTTTCAAAATGATAAAACTTTGACAAAAGTTTCAAAATTAGTTAAAAATTCGAATTCCTAATCAAGCACATTTACAACGTAACTACATTCTCACAAAAGTAATTTTTTTTTCACACCGCTTTTAAAATGAAAAAATGAAATCTCGCTACTTGAGAGTATTTTAACCCTCCAACGACGAAACACCCCCAATTTCTCTTGTCCACCGGTTCCCAGAGTATGTAACTGCATCTTCCACTCCATTGCTATACGTAAAATAATATAGTAACGCAATGACGTAAAGACGTAATCAACAATCGGGTGCTTCGAGTATGGTAGGACAGCTAAGCGCTTAAAAAATCAGTGGAGTTCCAAGTTGGACGGCGTTATTGCAAGCTGTCGCTGGAATTTCCGTTGCGTGTCAGTTTGGTAAAGGTGCTTTGCTCTTTTGTTGCAAAAAGTAGTAAAAAAGTAGTAACTTTGCCATTGTTGCCCTCGTAGTGTAACGGTTATAGCAGAACTGGACTTCTGTGCTCGATTTCTGGTAAGGATTGACTGTAAATCGTACCCATCTGAAGTCTTGTAATTGAGTGAAAACCCGTTAGGCTGTGCACTCTTAAAATAAAAGAGTGAAATCCACTCCAGTAGGATAAGTGCATTTTCGACACTGAGAAGAGTGAAAATTAGCTCAGACTGAGTTAAATTCACTCGTTTGTTTTAAGAGTGTATGTCATGATAAATCTTATACTATAATACGAGGAATTGGTGCCAAGTCGAAAATCGCCCCAGAATTAATGAACTCCGGTAAACTTGGGGGGGGGGGGGGTCTGGGGTTTTTGGCCACGACGAATCGATTGAAACAGGTTTTGAAGCGCTACGGTCAAGCAGTTTGGAGTTACAGGTAGGATATTTTCAAACTTCATTAGTTCGCCATAATGGCTATTTTCCTGATGCCATCTGCTAAAGCTATAAGACTCTGCTTAAGCTATAAATGTTTAGTTAAGATTTTAATTTTTCAAATTTAAATAAATTCAAATTTGCTTTAAACTTTATTGAGTTTTACAGAAATATTAACATGAATATTTTTTTAGTTCCAATCAGCAGACGATTTTTAGTTATATTCTGTTCATTGGCGATTTTTGTCGATTTTGTCGATTTTGTCTTGAAAATTTAACGTATGGTTGCTATACCTATCGAGTTGAATGAAGTATGAAATGGAATGTTTACCACATTTCGACATTTTCGTTGCTTTTCAACGAAACGCCTATTATCAATTACATTTCATTTCCTATGACTTTTAAAACTTTACCTTTGTATAGAATAGTTCCCTTTCCAAACTCTAACTTTGTTTACAATGGTGCACTTTAACTAATGTGACCAGACGTCACGCTTTTGGCGGGACAGTCCCGCTTTTTGTGTTACTGTCCCGCGGGCCGAATGTCCCGCCAAAACGTCCCGCTTTTTTGTAAAAGTTCCGCAATGTCCCGAAAAACGAGGAAATTGTAAATAAAATAGACTTTTTTTATGAACAATTGTTGTAAAACGCTATGACGTCTTTAGAAATTGTTAAATGAAGTTAAAGTCATCAACAAATTGGTGGCCCCCTCAAGTCCTGCTATGCGGCCTCACCGTGGCGAGGGGGTGGCACTGGGCGGTCTGGGGCGAAGTACGTCGGGAGTGTATACTCCTGGTAGGGTCACCCAAGGCGTGAAGGCCAGACCATTATGCTCAGCGAACGCTAGCAGGCATGGAGCCTAGTCAGACTTCTACCCTCGGGTGCTCCTCCAAACAGAAGCTGCAATTACCCCTCCTTCCATGAGTACTTTCACAACAGAAGTTCATGCTGCATCGCCCGTCTCGCAGACTAATCAGGGGCGCGTTCGGGATTTAGGCAGAGGGTCCAGTTCGAAAAATCAACTACGGTCTCCAAAAAAGCTGAAGTCATTGAAAATTATTCAGTGCAACATCAATGGTTTATCCACAGTAGCAACGAGGGCTAAACTCGATCAGCTGTTAGACCTTGCTGATAAGCACGACGTTCAAATCATAGCCCTTCAAGAAACTAAATTAAAGGCCAAATATCAACTTAAGGTCAGTGGCTATAACATTTTCAGAACTGACAGAGGAAGAAATGGCGGTGGAGGCTTGGCTTTCCTAATTAGAGGTGCCTCATATCAAGACATTAGTATCACTCCACCCGCTAGCTCAGAACTTGAGGTTCAAGGTATATCTGTTTTTTGGAGGAATGGCCCTCTGAACATTTTCAATTTGTACCATCCCCCTAACTCTAACAATCTTTTGGATAGCCTCAATGGTATTCCGGATGAAAACAGCATTTTACTCGGTGATTTAAACGCAAAGAATCAAATGTGGGGTTGTTCCGACCAAAATAATAGAGGCGCCGAACTGCAGGACATTGCTGATGACCGGGGACTCATTTTTCTAAATGATGGCTCGCCTACTCATTTCTCCTTTAGCTACGGATCTTCTGAGGCTTTGGACGTCACCCTAGTCACTCCAGACCTATTTCCAATCTGTAACTGGTCTGTCCTGGGCAATGTTGGAAGTGACCATCGACCTATTCTGATTGAATTTAAAAGAAAGCATCTGTCCTCTTTGAATAGAGAGAAATTTTGGAACTTCTCTAAAGCTAATTGGAAGTCCTATGCGACGGATATTGAGAAAAATGTGTGTAAAATATCTAATCCTGTCAACCTTGAGACTGAATGGTCCTCCTTTAGGAATCTTATTATCAGTACTGCAAAAAAGCATATTCCTAGAGGCTATGTCAAACGCCATATACCCAACTTTATCCATAAATCCCCGGCTCTGAAGCCTTTATTTGAGAAGAGAAGACAGATAGAACTGGATTTGACAACTTCAAACAACACAAATCACAGAACAGAACTCAATAAAATAAATGCAGAGATAAAACTCTTATATGCGGACCTCAGAAGGAAAAGACGGAACGACTTGTGTGAAAAGATGGACGCTAGGACTCCTGACACAAAACTCTGGAAAATTGCCCGAGAATTAATCGTGAACAAGAACAATCAGTAAAATGTAACACCATAATAGATTCAAATGGTAACCTTACCCATGATGATAGATCTGCCGCAGACCTTCTCGGAGCTTTTTACCAAAAGACAAGTTCGCTGGAATTTAATGTTCAAGACAAGAAGGTAGCAAAGAGAGCTAGAAATTTGGCCCATGGATGCCGTACCACCGACTCAAAAACGTCCATTTTCAGTGACTTATTCACAATGCACGAATTACAACTAGCCATGGCCTCACTCGATCTAACTAAACAACCTGGACCAGATGGAATACATGGTCAAATGCTAGATAATTTAGGACAGGAGGGAAAACAACATCTTCTAGATATATTTAACCGATCAATGGAGTCTTGGTAAATTACCACACGACTGGAAAAGTGCTACTATTGTTCCTTTTTGCAAACCGGGTAAGGAGGCCAGCTCCCCGGAAAGCTATAGACCAATTGCCCTGACTAGCATCTCCTGCAAGATCATGGAAAAAATGGTCCTTGCCAGGTTAAAATATCACCTAGACCAGGACGACCTTCTACCAAAAGAACAATTCGGTTTTAGAAAAGGCCACTCTACTACTGACCAAGTTCTATACTTCTGCCAGAAAGTTAGAGATTCTCAAAACCTTAAGCCCACAAATCACACAATTGCGGCTTTCTTAGATTTATCAAAGGCCTTCGATAGGGTTTGGAAGCAAAAATTGGTTGTCAAACTGCATGAAGAATTTAAAATTAGCGGCAGAGCATTGTCCTGGATTTACGACTTCTTGAGATACAGAGTCATAAGAGTAAGGTATAATAATGTCTTATCTAAGAGCTTCAAACTAAATCAGGGTGTCCCTCAGGGATCTGTTCTGAGTCCGACCTTATTCTCAATTTACTTGTCAGGCGTTGAAAAGCTGATTACTCGAAAATGTGAAACTGGATTGTTTGCTGACGATATCATCCTCTGGAGTTCTGGCTCAGACATTAAGACAGCTGAAGCAAATTTGAATTCAACCCTTGGTGATCTGTGGGGGTTTGCAGAGCTCCATAAATTAAATTTTAATCCACTGAAATCAAATGTTAGTTTCTTTACTACGAACAGGAAACTCTATAACTATCACCCACAGGTCAGTTTCGGTGGTCAGCTTCTCACCTACGAAAAGCACCCTAAATACCTGGGCTTCGTACTTGACCCTGAATTCACGTGTAATAAACATATAGAGAGCCTTATTCTTAAAAGTAGAAAAAGATTGAACCTTTTAAAATACATCTCTGGACGAGACTGGGGTGCCCGTGCTGACACCCTTAGAACTACCTACATTTCACTTGTGAGACCTATCTTGGAATATGGATTTCCTATATACTCCAGTGCCTCTCAGTCCAATCTTATGAAATTGGAAAAAGTCCAACTAAGCGCTGCCCGCATCATAACAGGATTAAGAAAACAGCTGCCCGAAAGATGTTTTGCTGTTCGAAGCGGATCTTCAGCCTCTGAGCATGAGAAGAGAAGCAAACCTAGCGAAATATTACAGCAAACTTATTAGTTACGGCACCCAAAATCGTACGGCAGAGCATATTCAGAATTGGCAAAATAACCAGAGATTAAAGAAGAACAGCCCGTTTAGTCTGGCGACATCCATGGAATTATTTGATAAAAATGTAGAGAGCCACTCACTCAGTTTGGAAATTGATCCCTCAATAGGGCTAACAGATGTTTTTTTTCCACACTGAATTGCTTTCCCATGTGTCCAAAAAATCAAGTATTCCCGAACATCTTAGGCAACTTGCACTAGAAGTTATATATGGGATTCCACAAGACGCTACCAAGATTTACACAGATGGCAGCAAAGGCGAAAATAACCAATCCGGAAGTGGTGTATACATTTGGTCTCCAAACGGAGAACAAAAGATATCTATCAGAAATCCAGACCATTGTTCTGTTTTCAGAAGCGAACTGATTGCCATCGAAGCAGGACTTAAGACTATAGAGGAGGAAAGAAGCTCTAGTGAGGTCTGGATACTATCGGACAGTAAGAGCTCTATCCAACACCTAAGTGACTGGAGTACTGTGGGAGACAGGACCAGTATCTCGGTGCTAAACATGCTAAAACAGATTTCCAGATACCGAACAATCCACCTGCAATGGATCCCCTCACACGTCAATGTATACGGTAACGAGGTGGCAGATGGCCTTGCAAAGAGAGGCTCCGAGGCCCCAGCACCCCTCCCGGTCTGGACTTTCCCGGAGATCCACACCATCAGGAAGAACAAGGCAAAATTGAAATGGCTAACCCCCCAGCAAGTAATTGGTACAGGAGAAAGAACCCTGGGGGCTCCCTTGGCCTCATTTGCGATCGCAGAGACCAGACGGCTTTATCAAGATTCGCAAGTGGCCATCTGAAGACTCTTACTTTTCTTGAAGGACGCAAGCTTTTCCCAATTTGTACGAAGTGTTCTTCGGAAATGGCCTCGCCTGACCACATTTTGGACTGCCTTAATCTTTCCTGGGACGATCTACTTAAGGACCCCTTGTATTTTCTGGACTTTTTACGTATTCACAAACTCATGGAATTTGTCTAGCTATCGCTAGCCTGGAGGATTTGTAAAAAAAAAAAAAAAAAAAAAAAAACAAATTGGTGGAGTATTTTTTCTGTTTGCCTGGAACCACTGCTGGTGTTGAACGCGCCTTCCTTATCTTTCTTATACCAAGTGTGTAATTGTGTGAAGGGACTATTATGTGCATAAAAAATACTTAAAAAATACACCGGGGGGGGGGGGGGCGTGATGGAGTGTCCCACTTTTTGATTTTGAAAATCTGGTCACATTAACTTTAACCGGTTATCTTTTCACCAATGGTTTCACAAATTTTCTTATGGTATGTATTGTTTTGATAAATCACAATTGAAAATTTAAATCTTCGAGTTAGCTTCGATACCTGTTTTCTCTCCGAGCAGAGCTCGGTCACCCGCTGGTTATTATTATTCTAAAAATGGTAGAAAATTGGTAATTCTAACGCGACACATCTGCAACTTTATTACGTTTTCGCAACGAAACATTTTTTTTAATGCAACATTTTAGAAACGAAATCCAGCTACTTGAGAGTATTTTAACCCTCCGACGACGAAACGCCCCCTTTTCATCCCGGTAGTCAATTTTTCTTGTCCCCCGGTTCCCAGAGTAACTTCATCATACACTCCATAGCTATACGTAAAAAAAAAATCGACGTAATCAACAATCGGGTGTTTCTAGTACGGTAGGACAGCTAGGACAAAGTGCTTTGCTCTTTCGTTGCAAAAAATAGTAAAGAGTAGTAATTTTGACATTGTTGCCCTCGTAGTGTAACGGTTATAGCAGAACTGTACTTCTGGATTCGATTTCTGGTAAGGCTTGGCTTTAAATCGTACCCATCTGAAGTTTTGTAATTGAGTGAAAACCCGTTAGGCTGTGTGTCATGATAAACTGTTATTATTTTAAAAGTATCTAAAAATGGTTGAAAATTAGTAATTCTAACAAAGACACATCTGCAACTTTATTACACTCTTAACGAACGAGCGATTTTAACTTTGTCTGAGTTCCTTTTCACTCCTACAGGCTGGAAAATGCACTTCCCCGAAAGGAGTGGATCCTTTGAGTGTTAAACCTCCTACAGGATCACTCCAAACGAGTGATTTTAACTCAGTCTGAGTTAATATTCACTCCTTTCCAGTGTCGGAAATGCACTTCTTCTACTGGAGTGGATTTCACTCGTTTGTTTTAAGAGTGTTCTTTAGAGTATTTTAACCCTCCAGCGACGAAACGCCCCCTTTTCATCCCGGTAGTCAATTTCTCTCGTCCACCGGTTCCCAGAGTAACTTCATCATCCGCCCCATTGCTCCCCTCCCATCTTCCTCGCCGTCTGCGAATTTCCGTCCGCGCATCCTGTGAAGTCGATTAGGGCGTCATAAATCTACGACCATGAGTTGGATAGGGCTTTTAAGCCACACAATTGACTAAATACGTTGCTAGTTGATGTTTTATAACTAAGTTATATAATAGATTTCTTTGTTTCAAAATTGTTAGAGAATGTATCTCTTAATTCTAAATTGCTTTTGACAAACGTATTTCGAGAAAATGCCACACTCTTGAAACGAACGAGCGATTTTAACTCGGTCTGATTGATTTTCACTCCTCCAGTCTGGAAAATGCACTTCTCCAACTGGAGTGGAATTCACTCGTTTTAAGAGTGTATTTAAATGTATCTAATTTTTTTCACTTCTTTACACAGTTTACTAATTCCGTTAATGTTTAATAACAAATAGATGTAATAGATATTTTTCTTTGTTTAAAAACAGAAAAAGAAATTACCTCTTGATCATCAATTGTTTTAAACATATATCTTTCAAGAACATGTTATTTAAATATAATGTTTGGTGTGAATGAACCACATAAATAATTTTCTCTAGAATTTCTGCCAGTGCATCCTGTGAAGTCGATTAGGGCGTCATAAATCTACGACGATGAGTTGGATAGGGCTTTTAAGCCACACAATCGACTAAATACGTTACTAAAGTAAAACCGACATTAAGTTTGCAGTATACAAATGTTCTACGAGAAGAAGGGTAAATGGTTCTCATTTTCGAGTGCGAGAATCGCGTAAAAAAGGTGTTTCACATTCAATAAACAATTTTATTTGTTATTTCAAGACATAAATTTGTGATTTTTATTAGTTTAGCTTCAGTTAGAGTGTAATTTTAATTATTTTTTCCTTCGATTTTGACGTAACAGGGCGCACGAATATCAGGGTCAAAGGAGCAACCAATCAAATCAGGCTAAATTTCGGTGCCAGCAGCGTTGTTTACGCATATCCACCGCGTAGTTCATTTCTCTGATGCAAACTTAAGGTCGGTTTTTGTATAGTTGATGTTTTATAACTAAGTTATGTAACAGATTTCTTTGTTTCAAAATTGTTAGAGAATTTAACTCTTAATTCTAAATGTTTTTGACAACGTGTTTCGAGAAAATGCTATTTAAATGTATCACAAAAATATTTTTTCACTTTTTTACACAGTTTACTAATTCAGTTAATGGTTAATGTTTTATAACAAATATATGTAACAGATATTTTTCTTTGTTAAAAAAAACAGAAAAAGAAATTGCCCCTTGATCATCAACTGTTTTTAACATATATCTTTCAAGAACATGTTATTTAAATGTAATGTTTGGTGTGAATGAACCACATAAATAATTTTCTCTAGAATTTCCGCCATGGCAACTTGGGAAGTCGATTAGGGCGTCATAAATCTGCGACGATGAGTTGGATAGGGCTTTTAAGCCACACAATTGACTGATTCAGTGACATGCTAATGTTTGATAACAAATTCAATGAATGCGATGAACAATTCAATGAATTCAATAGATATTTTGAAATAATGAAATATATTTCTTTGTTTTGAAATTGTCAGAGAAATTACCTGTTTACTCTAAATTGTTTTTAACACGAAAACGAAATTTACGACGAGTTGGGTAGGGCTTTTAAGCCCCACAGCTTACTGATCAGTAACATGTTAAGGATTTATAGCTAATTGATATAATGTATTTCTTTGTTGCAAAATTTTTAAAGAAAAATCCTTCCTAAATTCAAATTGGTTTTTCACAAACGTATTTCGAAAAAAAAGATATTTAAATGTAATGCTCTGTGCGAATGTAATTTAAATATATTTTTTCCTTCTTCATACATCTTAACAAAAATAATTTTTCTGCGAATTTCTGTCATCTCATCCTGTGAAGTCGATTAGGGCGTCATAAATCTACGACGATGAGTTGGATAGGGCTTTTAAGCCACACAATTGACTAAATACGTCACTAGTTGATGTTTTATAACTAAGTTATATAATAGATTTCTTTGTTTCAAAATTGTTAAAGAATTTAACTTTTAATTCGAAATTGTTTTTTGACAAACTTGTTTCGGGAAAATGCTATTTAAATGTATCGCAAACATATTTTTGCAGTTCTTCACACAGTTTACTAATTCCGTTAATGGTTAATGTTTTATAATAAATAGATGTAATAGATATTTTTCTTTGTGAAAAAACAGAAAGAAACCTCTTGATCACCAATTGTTTTTTAACATATATCTTTTAAGAACATGTTATTTAAATGTAATGTTTGGTGTGAATGAACCACATAAATAATTTTCTCTAGAATTTCCGCCATGGCAACCTGTGAAGTCGATTAGGGCATCTTAAATCTCCAACGATGAGTTGGATAGGGCTTTTAAGCCACACAATTGACTGATTCAGTAATATGTTAAGGATTTTTAACTAGTTGATGAAATTACCTCTTTATTCTCAATTGTTTTTGACGTATATATTTTTAAGACGAAATTTCCGACAATGAGTAGGACTCTTTGAGCCACTCAATGGACTAATTTCGTTGATAGTTGATGTTTTATGATCATCTGATATAGTAGATTTTTTAGTTTCAATATTGTTTTTGACAAATATATTTAGACAAAATCTCTTACGATGAGTTGGATAGAGCCGCACAATTTACTTATTAGGTTACAAGTGTAATTAAGTGATAAAAAAAGATTATCTTTGTTGAAAAAAATAGTAAAAGAAATTGCCATATAATTCTCCATTGTTTTTGACACATGTATTTCGAGAAAATGCTGTTTGGTGTAAACGATTGAATGAATCTTAAATATTTTTTCCCTCCTTCTAATTAACAACACATATTTGGCACTGTTTGAGGATAAATTTAAGTAAGAAATTTTTAAAGTAATTTTTAAGAAAACTGTTTAATTAAGATGCATAAAAAACTGGTACTTTCTATTTAAAAAGTGAAGAATTATTAACAGTTAAAAAACTAATCAAATAAGAATTGCTACGTTATAGATTTTTAAAGCTCTTAGCTATTTTTTAAAACGTATTTTTAAGAAAACTATTTAATTAAGATGCATACAAAACTAGATTTTCTATTTAAAAAGTAAAGAATTGCTAACAGTTAAAAAACTAAACCGCGGAGAAAAGATTAACTTGGCAAAAATTCTAAATATCCTTATTTCAAAAACAATTTCATTCATTCCATATTTTATACGATGAATCAATTCGACTCATTCTCTTGTGCTGCCATCTAGGGTATCTAAGGCAACAGTTTTAAAATACTATCTGTTTTTTCATGTTCTTTTGTCACAGTTGCTCTTAAATAAATGTGAAGCTCTTTGTAAATTTAGCAGCGACGATCCTATGAAATTGTTTTCACCGTTGAAGGCCTTATTGTGGTAACTATTACTAACAGATAGATGAGACTGTATTTATATAAATAAACTTGTTTGAAGCTATGAATGTAGAATAGTGGTATTACGATTTTTTTTGATTTATAGACAAAAATTTCCTAATTTATTCTCACTAACTTATCATTGGCAACTTGAAATGTTTAGTAGGTTAACACAGAGGTTTTAGAAAACGGCGAATTAACCCCCCCCCCTTAAACTTATCGTTTTTATTCGGAAATGAAGATGTGAATGATATTCCCAAAGTCGTCGTGAATAGTTAATTTGCAAAGTAATTTTTCTGCTTTTATCTGGCAACTTCTTGCCTTAAGAATGACTGTCAGTCCCATAGAGCTAATGCATTAGTTTTGAAATCAAAAGTTTTGCAAAAGAATTGCTTTGCCACGTTATCCTATTTTCACCAGGCATGGGAATCATCATAACATCAATTTAAAACAAAATTGAACCGAAAATAACATCCGGTTATTTAATTATTAATTGATAAAGTTTTAAAATAGTGTAGTTATCTTCTGAATATTTTGGGGCATTTTAAAATGTCAAAAATGTATAGTTAAGTAACTGGATATAATTTCCGTTTCAAGTTTATTTCATTTCGATGTTATGTTGATTCAAATGCGTAGGGAAAAAAGAGCTAACATAACAAAGCAATACTTCTGCGGAAGTTGTGATTCCAAAACTAATGCATTAGCTCTATGGGACTGACAATCCCTCTAAAACAGAATACAATATATTATTTAAAATGTAAGGACTTTTTTTTCAATAATTTCTTACTTTACCACTTTTTGTGTGGAAATATAAATTGTGTGTGGAAATATAAAATTTCAAACAAATCCGTATTTATACCTGACTTAAAACCCAAATTTATATTCCTCACCACAGGGATCCCATAATAGGTTATAATAAATTATATATAATGGAAAGACATTTTTCATGAAATAATTACCTACCTTATCACTTTTGGCTGGAAATACCAAATAAATTTTAATCTCGTACGTATTTATTCCTGACTAAAAACCTAAATTTATATTCTTTAAACAGCAAAAAAAAAATTCATAATGGTTTCTAATATAATAAATGGAAGGAATTTTTCAAGAAATAATTGCTTAAATTATAACTTTTTTTAAAATACCAGATAAACTTCGAACAAATCCGAATTTATTCCTGACTTAAAACCAAAATTTATATTCTTTATCACATAGGAATTGCACAATAATAAGCCATTAACGCCATCAGAGCGGGAATAGCGTCCATTTAAATTTCCAAGCGATAACGGGATCCAATTCGCCCATTCGCCTCAGTTATTCCACATAAAAAGCCGGGAAAATCTTGGATTTATTTTTATTCCATTGTTGATTTTCACAGGAAAGAAATGGCAATTTGCGAACCCCATATATCGTCTGCCGACTCAGCAGATGTCCAACACAGATTAAGAAATACCGCCGGTTCTTTCGAATCGAATCCTTGGAATAAAATGTTCGATGGAACGTCTTTCGCGCCCCTCTTCTAGAAAGGGAAATAAGAGAATAATAAAATTCTCCTCTTTCCTTCCATTTTCGTTTTCAGCTCTGGTGTCGACAATCGCCCGATAAAAATTCCGTTTGGTGGAGAATATTTAGCAAAGGTGAATTGACAAAGGGGTAGACAGAATTTCTTTTGAAAACTAGGGGTGAGTAACACCACACGATTTTCAATTATCGCTTAATATAAATCAATACAGGTACACAGGTACAATTTATAGGTATTATAATATACAGCCTATAAGGATAAATTTTAAAACCTAAAAAAAGTTATTTATGCAACTATATATATCGTTTGCGATTTTCTCGAAAACTTTATTATGACGTACGACATGTAATGGGAACTCGTGTACTGAAATTAAAAGTCCTTAGATCTTTAGTTTCTGGGTGGAAAGACACCCAAATAACGTTCATTAAAACCCGTTTTTAGAATCAACACTTTCCAAAATGCTAAAAAAAACCTAAATATCCATTTTGGTGTTTTGATCTCATCGCAATACTTTTATTGACCTATTTTTCCTAATGGGTAATTGAAAGTAATAAGTTTGGGAAAATTGTGGCCAATTGCCCTACCGTGGGCAGGTAAACTGCAATATCTATCACGATGTGAATTGGATCACTTTTATCACGAAATAATCAATCTTTTAGTATTCTTTTGTTACAGGTTATAGTTACTTAGTGCTTGCAGCAGTGGTCCAAGTCATTGTTCTAGAAACTGCAGTTAAATGATACGGCAGTCCGGATTTAGTAAATGGCATGATATTGCTTCAGTTCTTTTTTGAAACCCAGAAGTGGCAATAAGAAATTGGATGAATACTTTTGCAGAAACTTTTTTACCTTATAAGAAGATTCGATTTTTTATATTTGTTTCATAATCGATAAGAATATGTTATATAATTTAAAATAAAACTATAAGTTTACAAATAAACCAGCAATTAAGAGTTGGTTATACTTGTTTAATTTTAGACTCAAATAATTCAAAGATAAATTATGTTAGTTAAATAAATACTGTCATCGTATCCGTAAATACATCTTCTGTCAATCTTTAATAGTTTGGCAGGTGTTAAGTAAGGTAAGAATAACAATATAATAATTTTATTCTGGCTCTTTAATAAATATTCTTATTCTTTAATAGTTTAGTTTTGTTTGAATTATCATCGCATTAGAGCTACACGAGGGCTACTAAATCTTTTATAATTTACACTATTTATTTACACTAACGATACATTTTAAAATAATAAGTCACTTGAGAGCACCATATATGCTTCTATAATTAATTAGTATAATACGCATTTGTTAAAGTTACAGCATTCAAATTTGAATAGCATTGAAATTCACCATAGAATGTTTTAAAACCTAATTTAAATTTATATTGCACATTCAAATTGCATGAGTTTAGAATGCTTCAATTTAATACAAAGTAAACATTGAACTGTATAAATTAAATACTATGTATTTGTAGGAATGTAAATGTTCGAAAATTTATATTTAAAATCGAGTAGCATTGTATTTAATCGAATAGAAATTATCTAAAGAATTATTTGATATTAACATGGCTGAATAATTTTATTTTGAATTGTTTGTTAAATGCATTGTATTGATCGTTATCCAAGTGTTATTCTTACTTGAAAATTTAATTTATTCATTACATGCTTCTTTAAGTGCCAGCAATAAATAAAAAAAATCATTAAGAGTCATAATTTAAATACTTTTACGTTAAGTATTACGTGTTGTTATAGCTTGTTAAAGATTCTGGAGACAATATAATCTTAAGAGAAAATTACCTTAATTTAGGCATATTATTTTAAGATAAAACTAGTTGGTCAAATACTGCTAGTTATACTAACTAATACTACAAAAATTACTACCTTTATCTCTTTGTTGAAAAACTACCATAATTTTTTGATAATTTTGTTCGAAATTTTGTTAAATAATATAATAAAGGAAAAACGTACTAGTAGCAAACATCTCGAGCAAACAATATTTTGCTAATAAGCAATAATATAATTGTAAAAAATTTAACTTTTTTCTTTCAATACTTTACGTAGGAATTGCTATAGGATAATGAAATTTATTGAACCTCTTTGCAGCATAGATATTTATATTGAGCATTTCAATTGGAGATATATTTAATAAACACATAAGTAACTTCAGTACAATTGAAAAACATTGTTTTATATTAAACATTATAAAGGTACTTTTTTTAAATAAGGAAAAAATTGCTATCGATGTACATCGAAAGCTTAATTATAAAAAACACCTTTTCAAACAACTAAAAAAAATTTGAATAACAAATTTATGATAATTTGTTTAATCCTTGGGTAATGACGGTCGTCTTTTTGTAACTATTGTTATTTTCATTGTACAACCGCTTTAAATGTTTAAATGTAACCCACTTGAAGTTTGCCTACAAAAACCAATCAAAACGTTGAACTATGTTTTAAAGTACAAGTCTAAAACGATTCCGGTTTTATCCTTTCATTCCAACCCTATGTCGATTCCACTCTTACAATGGTTGCTTGGATGTTCATTTTCTTGGCGACATTGGGCGCTCGCCAACAGCAAAGGGGCGTGGTCTCATACGAAGATGCGTGTTTTCTGTAAATTTGGGTTTCCGAAATTTTATTGACGTTTAAAAGGATATTGTGATTAATAAAGCATGTTTTCTTTTTCTTTCAGTTGTTTTTATCAAACTATTAGAACGTTAAGGTTTTTCATCGTTTTTTAAGTTTATGTTTACATTATACTTATTGATAATATATAATTTTAGTAGAAAAATGAAAATTTTATAGGTTAGTGAAAATAGTTAGACATTTTTAAACCATAGAAAATTGTTTAATTTTTTTGCAATATTAAATTTTTTTTTAAATATTAAAAAAAAATTCTTTTAAAAATTAAATATTAAATCAATAGACATTGCTCTTTTTCTCTATTTTTTGATAGAATAGGCTGCTCTAATATATTGTTTCTATATTGACTAATCTGCTTTATAAAGCTGATTTTTTAATAAGGCAACTTGTTTTTTTTAAATAAAAATGTATCTAGTTGAATATTTTGCATCCTTTGACACATAAAAAATAGTTTACATGCACGTTGCTTTTAATACTATCTTAAGATCCAAACACAGTGTCCGCATAATTAAGTTCCTAATATTTAAAAAATAAAACTTTACGAGCATTTTGTAAAAGATTAAAAACTACTTTTTAAAAAATAAAAAAATAAAATAATAATTTCTTTGACAAAGTTTACATTGTAACTTAATTTAAAAACATTTTAATTTGCTTCCTGTATTAACTATCAAAATAACTTTTTGGATACCCTGTACCTTAATTTACCAGCAGCATTTATATGTATTTATCGGGATAAGAAAATGGGCTGAAGAGCAAATTTGTTTTCACTGAATGAGTTAAAAGTTAAAATTTTTAACAGAAAACTTAATTTCTTCAATTTTTAAAATAATATATCCGGAGTAGATGGCTACCAATGACTACTCAATGCTTTAAACTTTAAAATTTAATAAAACTACTAAATTCATAATTTTTTTTTTTAAATGTGTTGCTGGAAAACCTGACATTCAGTTGACGGGTTTATACGTTTGTATCCCTTAAGATAGAATATAGAATATTTGAATAATTAACCTTACTGTATGTACAATTATACCTACATTATAAAAGATGCAATATGATATTAAGTCAAACTTAAAGCATTCGGCTTATAAGGTTTAAAATATAGAAAATAATTTAAAATATAAATGTTAAGTTATGTATTAAATTTGTATGTTACTAATTTTGGACTTATTTGAAAATTAGAGTTGATCTTTTTTTAATTTATCAAAAATATTAATTTTTAAAATAGTGTTATTTTTTGTGAGGAAAAATAAGTACATACTTATTTTATCATATTAAATATAAACAACATCGATGTTATTGAAAATAGGATTAAGAGCAATCTATAGAAATAAAATTCTTCAATAACTGGGTTGTCTTTTACTTGTTTCTAAGAGATAAGTTATTCGTTGTTAGGAAATGTTAAAATTTTGATCTTGAAAGATAAGTATTTAAAAGTAAGTATTGAAATAAAAAGTAATATACCAAAAATAAAAGTTTTTTTAAAAATAAAAACACTAACTATGATAATTTGTTTTGTAAACATTTATTATTAGAACAAGAACTGAACGAATCACTAGAACTACCACATTACTACTAGAAATGTTTTTTTCATGGACAGTTACAATAAGTCAAAAATTTTATAATAAACAATTTCAAAATTCTTTTTTTATTCTATAAAATACAAAAAGTTCTTTAGATGTTGGCCTTATTTATATCAGATAATATTAAAATAGATAGGCTTTATATTTTCGTAAAAATTAATGATTTCCTTAGGAACTTGTTCCGAACATGAAAAAACATATTACCTTAAAGAAAGTAACCTCAACAAAGACATCAGTTCGTCAATACAAACTAAAGCATTTCCTCCATTACCATGTAAATTAAATTATTCCCGTCGAAAACAAAACCATTTACAAAAGGCCTTCGTCTCTTAACGAAAAACGTCACTGGCGGCGAGTAATAATGAAACAAAACATCCTTTAGTTCTTTCGGTGCATTAATACCAGCGTGCGCCATTGCAAAAGTGAATTATGGCCCGCCTTTGGACAAGAACCCGGCCTGGAAATATAATTAATCTGGAACATTTCCCCCCTTTTTACGATCATAATACTCCGCGACGTGTAATAGTTACGCCAAACAAAGGGACGGTGGGATCCTAGTATTCGGGCCTACCCGCGAGATATGATGTGTAGGAGGCGCTGCCTGATTAAAACCGATGTAAGAAACTAGTTTGCCAACTGAAGCCATTGTGTGCGCAATATATTGCATTACACTAATTGCCAACCTAAGTTGGGTAAATAGAAATATGCTTTGGAGAAGTTCCTTCCGCGCATGCAAAGAGTTCCATATAAATTATTTGTGAATCCATAAAAAAATATGTTTAAAACATTAATTTCGTTTAAGGTCTAACAGATTTGAATATTATTTATTTGGCAATTTTATCAGAACGAAAAGTGTATTTTTGTTAAATTGTATTCAGATCATTTTATATGTAAATATTACCGTACAAGAGTTTCCAAGTAACGAACCAATCGCGCTTTTCCCTCTGCCTTTTTACTCTTTGTTTTTACCCAAGTTAGGTTGGCACGGAGTGTAGATGTTTGGAGGATAATTTTGTTCTTTTTGGTTGTTGAAGGTAACTCAAGCCTCAAGCTATGATACGACAGAGTATACGCGTCCAGCGAACTGAATATATCACCTTGTAATATGAATCGTCTCGAACTCGGCTATGTTGTGAAGTCATTGCTTCCAAAGCAGGCCAAATTAGATTTTTGGTGAAATAATTGGAGATTTTTTGGGTGCAGGTAAACCAAGCTATGATATGACAAAGCATGGTGCGTCAAAGAAAAGATTTTTTCTATAACTTGTCTAATCTATTTTACTCTATCTTTTCTAATATGGATAGTCATACACACAACGTTATTTACTATTGTTAACCGAGACCTTGACTTGAGCCCTCATTTTATACATTAACTCAACAATTATAACGGGAGTAGATACTGTGTTTTGCGATGATCCATAGTTTTTACGAATTGAAAGAAACAGCTTTAATTCGACTCTCGTACAATATCTAAAACTGTATAATAGAACTTTTGTTTGTGTTTTACTTGCTTTTGTAGTGTTGTTAAAGATATTGCAACAACCCGTGTTCACTCTAAGTTCTAAGTGAAAACCAAGTCACTTCGACTTATATACTACAATATTTGTTATAATCTAGATCAGGGGTTCCCAAAATTTTTGCATCTGCGTACCACTTGACTTTTTGAGAAATTTTGGAGTACCACCAGACCTAAACATTTTAATAAACGTACAATATTTACTCTTCAAAAAGTGTCCAAAAGCTTTTTGAATTAAATTACTGAGAATATTTAATGGTTATATATTTGTTTAATTATGACATGCTCATAATAAAGGAGAAATAAAAAAGATTAAAATAGTATTAATTTACAGTTTTATTAATTACCTATAGGTCTAAAACCATACAAAAAAAAATTAGTACAAACTCAGCAAAAAGTCATCATCATACAAAACATACTTTTCTAGTCTTTAGTGCGAAAATTGTTATTTGCCTGTGATTAAATCATCAAAATTAGGAGTGATGGAATTTATCTTCACTTTTAAGTCTTCTACAACACTTATTCTGCTTCTATGTTTATTCTTCATGTACAAGTGTACAGAAAATCCACTCTCACTCAAGTAAACTGGTAATAAATGGCCTTAAAAATAGCAGAACTTGCCGGAAGATCAAAGGGTACTCTGGTTTTGTATCTGATTCAGAAGTTAATTAAAGATCCACGAAGTTAATCAAAAGCATCATGTTTCTCACATTACTCACGCGTACCGCATGAAATTTTCGCGCTTACCACCAGTGGTACGCGTACCACCGGTTGGAAACCCCTGATCTAGGTGACTGGTAGTAACGAAGTAGTAAATCAGTGGCATCTAGCATCAAATGTTATTTGATGTTGCTTGTGCAGGGGACAGTTACTTAAATTTTTTTGCGATATATCTTAGTTGCTTGTTTTTAAGGAATACACATAAACGTTTCCTATTGAAATAACATTGCGAGTGTGGTTTGTTTGGGCCAACCACATCGATTTGGCGACTTTCAGCCAACTTCGCTTTTTTTTTTCTGTCTTCAAGCCTCCCCACTTATTCCTACCTCCGTGCTGTTGCCACATTGTTCCATTGCCACCAAACGACTTGGTCGATCGAAAAAGAACAAAAACGAAATACACTTCTTGGCGGTCTTTGTTGTTACGACGAAGAATTTATGCTGTTGGTTTTATTAAGGCATGTTCCTCTGATGTTGTGCAAACGCCTTGGGTTATTTAATCTACGGAGTTGTTTTGGCATCGTGGCGTGTTTATTCACTTCTAATGGCCTTTTTTTTGCGCCAATTTCTAGTCAGGGGCTGATTGTTTTCTGTTTGTGTTAAAAATGTACGATGGCGGATTTTTGTTAGGGCACAATGTTAAAAAATGGGAACTCAGTTTCACCAAAGATATGGTTCCTGGTAGTTGCAACGGCTGTTTGGTGAAATGCTTCACCATATTTTCAATATTATGTTGAACCATTTTTCAAGTTTTTGTTTTCAAAGTCTAAAATACAGTTCATATGAATACCGAAAATATGGTGAAACATTTCACTTTGCAGCCTTGTAGGTAGTAGTAGCCATTATTATGGTGAAACCAAGCATAAAATATTTTTAACAGTGTATTCATTCAGTTCGGACGAATTCCTTCTTGTTTTAATATTGTATACTAAATTGGAAAATTTCACTAATTGGAGTACCCCAAATAGTAGTACTAAATTGAGATTGGCAAAAATATTTTTTTGATAAACCGTCAGTGCGGGTAACTTTGGCCAAAATCATAGTTTTTTTTACAAAAGAAGAAAAATTAAACTACAAAAACAATTTAAACACTTTAAAATCATTATGCATTCTAAGTATTGTACTTTTAGGAATAACTTTCAAGCATTTTTGTTAAATTTTATAAATTAATAAAAAATTGGTATTAATTAAAAAAAAATTAGGACACTGTTAGGAGCCGGGCGGGTAACTTTGGCCACCCATGAAATACATAAAAAGCATACTTTTTAACATCCATAACGGCTGTATTAACGAATTAAATAGCAATATTAAAACTCTTAACTAAAAATAACAAAGTTATAAGACATATAGTTATTTAAAATGGCATATAACTTAACATTTACATTGTAGTGCATCATGGAATAGCATTACACAATGAATACTAGTATTGTTTGTCGCTTAAAAGAAAAATAAAATTCTATTTTAATAAGGGAAAAAGAACTCTTTTGAAGCAAGATGTAATAACAAATATATTCATAAAAAGCAAACGATTTTATTATAAAAGGGAAAAAAATAATGTGTTTATAATTAGGAATCTGAAAATGTTTACCTTTCGACATTTACGATTTTGAGTGGTATACGTTTCTTGCATTCTATCTTTATCTTTTTAATGTTTAAAATAGTTTTATTTAAAAAAAATATCTAAAAAATGAGTCATCATAAAAGTAAGAATTTTTCAAAAATAGTTAAACAGAATACACTTTTACGTATATTTTTTTAAAGTGCAAAGTTCCATAAATAAATATTTACATCTGTGGCCAAAGTTACCCGCATTCATCGGCAATAGCTTCCCAATTACCAATATTTAAATACAGCATAAAAAGTATTCAATTTAGAATAAAACAAATGGTGTAATATTCTTCTCCATAAATAAAAGAATCGAATAGAGTGTTTTATTTAAATATTTTCAATATTTTTTTAAGTGTTCCAGACAAAAGTTTGAAGAGATAGATTTTTGTCATTTTATGCTTGTAAGAATGAATACAGCATTTGTAGTATTGCCAGAATTAGAATGAGAATTTTTTTTACATGAAATGAAAGGAGATGTTTCCACCTTTCCAAAAATGTCAAACAATTTAAGATGAGATCATGTTATAAGCGAAATTAAGAAACGAATCTTTTTCCGACGCGTGGCCAAAGTTACCCTCCGTGGCCAAAGTTACCCGCTTTGACGGAATATGTGTAAGGGCATGAATGGTGTAAGGGATTGAATTTTCGAAGCGAAGCAAAGTTTCAAAAAATATTCAAGTGGATAAACATTTATACTTACTTTCTAAACAAAACTTAATTACTCAACGTTAACGTTACATCTCATAAGTTTTTCTGAAAAACAAAACACAAAGTATTATATGGCAACTTCTATTCTAAAATTTATACAGGAATATGGTCCATATGACATTTTTCACCATTGTAAGAGAAATGGTTCCAACTTTTCTATTAGGATGAACATTTTGAATGTTTACAGTACAGATAATCTGAATTCTTATCATATGTGGCATTAGAGAGGTAAAACTATAATTTAAAATTGCATCACAAATGTAAACACTGAATGTAAAAACTAGCTTTCTCTTTCTAAAATACGAATTTATTATACGCATCCTGAACTCATAACTCCTTACATTACCATTTAAGTTTCACGCATAGTAGAAAAAACTGCTATTTCGAACATTTCGCTATTTCAAAAACCTATTTGTCAGTTATGAAAGAGAAAAACATGTCGCATATCATCTCAAATGAATAATTTCGCATCTTCTTTTGGTCATTGAAATCAACGACTTGAAAAAGTAGACTAGAACACATAATGGTGAAAAAAGAACGATTTTGTTGGTCCAACATTACTTGCTGAATTGACATGTAGGTTCAGTAATCAGTAGTAGGTCAAAAGTACTGGGTAATTTTCCATTTCGCAAGCGAAAAAGTCGCCAAAAATGCACGATTGCTTACAAACGGAAATTTCAAAAGGTAACCCTTTAAATGCGTACTCATTTAACTGTGTATTATATGTTTCATCACCAGAAAATTTTCATATGTAGTCAAAATTTTCGTTTGGCGAGAAGTATAGGTTCCTGTTTTTGGTGAAGATGTAAACACAATTGGTAATTAATAATACAATTTTTAAAGGTATTGTAGTAACTATATGGAACTATAAATAATACACATTGACCTTTTTCATGTCAATACAGGAATATAAAAATAAGAATTATTATATCAACAAATCGAAGCTATCCAATCATTTTTAATATCTGGACTTAAAATCCCGCTAAGTCATGACGCCAAACTCACGTGACTATATGCTAGTTATAACCATCCTTGTCTGTACCCATTACGCTTACCAATGCTCAGTCTACAATAACCAGAGGTCGTTGATTGAAATTTACATTAGCATGTTAGCAAGCATAAGTCGAAATGGAGAGAGTTTCGGTGACGTTCAAGAACCGTTCGGCGGAAGTTAATTTTGCGACTGTCGAAAACTTTAATGCACTTCTCCTGTCCTCCTCGTACTAATCCCGTAAATATTAATAACCTGCATCATTTGCAAGTTAAAACCTGATGCAATTAATGGTGGGGGAAGGGATGAAAGCTGGTGTGACATATTTTCTGAGTTATCCCTGTGTCAGTCATATCTTCCAATTCGGGAAATGTGTTCCTAATGTCGTTTTGGAATAGCCTTTTTATGTGATTTGAAATAGTTATTTATAGGAAGGGTAAAGGAGACTTGTAGAATATGGAATATGTGTAGTTTTTATTAGTGTATATTTGAGTTGCTTGTGTTTGATCTATTAAATAAGGATTCAGGTTATTCACTGGTAGAATTCTACTGAAAATTTGTAGAAAAGATAATTTTATCGACACAATGCTTTTTTGTTTAATTTTTTTACTTAGTTTTAGATTTGTATTGATTACGATTGAATTGGTATTTGTTCTTCACTATAACAAAAGTAGACATACTCTTAAAAATTTTAAACGAGTTCTGTATCAATCAATTCAATGATTTTCAGAGTCTGTACTTAAAAACCCGCCAGGTCATTATACCAAATTCATGTGGCTACATGACAGTTAAAGAAAACAGTCTTGTTTGTGCTCATTTAGGTTTACCATTCTTCAGTCTACAATATGTAATGTAATGTAATCGTTTCCGGCTGCCTATTTCTAGCCTCCGTCAGGAGCTTTAACACAGCCAAATAACGTCTCGTAATTTAGAACCCTGGTCAAGTGACGAGATCGACACCTGAGCGGGCACCCAACGGAAACTTCGAGCGACATCGTACGCTGACGCCGTCGGGACTTTGGACTCCACAGATTTAACGAGCATGTCTGTCAGAGTGTACTCGGGCCCATCCGTCACGAGTTGGAATTTTTCTACTTTTTTCCAGTACAGGTATCCGATTTATAGGATGACTGGTAGTAAGTGGGATTCGAACCTGAGAAGATTGAATCCTGAGGCTAAAGCCTTAACCACTCGGCCACGGAGAGGCCCAGTCTACAAATAACAATAAGTCTTTGATTGAAATTTGCATAGCATTTCAGCAAGCATAGGTCGAAATGGGGGGAGTTTCGGTGACGTTCAAGAAGTTAATTTTGGAATTTCGAAAGTTAATTTTGCGACTGTCGAAAACTTTAATGCACTTCTCCTGTAGCGGCTGTTCTAATCCCGTAAATATTAATAACTTCGATCATTTGAAAGTTAAAACCTGATACAATTAATGATAGTAGAAGGGATGAAAGCTTGTGCGACATATTTTCTGAGTTATCACCATGTCAGTCATATCTTCTATTTTGGGAAATGTACTCCGAATGTCGTTTTGGAATAGCATTTTTATGGGATTTGAAATGGTTCTTTATGGACCTTTGAATATGGTTCATGATTGATTTGTTGGAGCGTATAATTAGAGTGCGAATGCAGTCTGTGCTCTTTGAAATAAATCAGGATCTGTGTTTTCTTGGAAATGTTTTATAGATGATATAGATACAATATTTTTCCAAATTAGAACTTAGTTTAAGTTTGTATGTATTTCTTCAATGGTGATTGATTTGTGTTTGTTATTCATAGTTAAAAAAGTATTTACTCTTAAAATTTTGAATGATTTCTGCACAAAATGGTTGAAAATGATAGAGAATATGTTATCGATGATACAGTCACATTATTTCTCAAAATCCGAACCCAGTTTCAAATTTGTACACATATATTCAATCGTGATAGATTTTGTTTTCGTTTTTTCCGTAATAAAGGTATTTACTATTAAACATTTGTGGATGCTGTTAGTATTAAACAATTGAAAATTGAAAAAAAATCTAATAAAAATTTCTAAACGTGTATGAAGGAATCTAAACACTCTGAAATCAAGTTAAAAAAATTTAAAAAATTTTTTGTACACATACTTTATAATAAAATAACGTTAAACTCAGAATAATTTGTTACTCTTGGTAGAAATAGTTTTTACTTATTATCTGATAACAACCGACAGTTCAATAGACAGTACTACTTTCATCTTTCTATCTAGCCCCCTTACATTTGTATGCAGCTCGACATCACGGGTTCTGTTAGCTCTAGTGTCACCGAAACCCTTCTTCATTGAATAGGCTAACAAGAGACAGCCTAAAGGGGGTGGCTTAACAGGGACAGAGCCTAGGTAAACTAAGCCTACAGTTTCTGCTTTCCTTCGATGGACGTGACTATGTATGGCGTGAATTAGTTTGAAGTAGGGGAACGTGAAAGGTTTTCCTGTTATAACGCATGAAGGAATGTTTGGATTCGGTTTTCTCAGAATAATAGAGTATACATTGAAGGTACAATCTAAAATGAAGATCTGTTTTGAAATTGTTTGGCCATTAAAAAGTTGGATAGTTTGGAAACTCAATGCAATAAATTTCTAAAGTTAAAAAAAAAGTTTTTGGAAAAACTAGAACATCCTACTTTTCTATTACTTTAATACTTACTGAAATTAGGGAAGTACTCCATGGAAGACAAATGGGGGGGGGGGGGGAGGGGGGGGGGGGAGAAAGAATAAAATATGGTATTTGATGTCTTATCTTTCTAACAAAGGAATGTTTAAAATTGGGTTAAAACAGACCATCTTAGAATAGACTTATAAAAACGCGTATAGAGGACAGAGCCTAGGTAAACTAAGCCCACAGTTTCTGCTTTCCTTCGATGGACGTGACTATGTATGGCGTGAATTAGTTTGGAGTAGGGGAACGTGAAAGGTTGTTTGGATTAGGTTTTCTCACAATAATAGAGTATACGTTGAAGGTACAACCTAAAATGAAGATCTGTTTTGGCAATGTTTGGAATTAAAAAGCTGGGTAGTTTGGAAACAACCTTTTTTTCAATATATAATAAAATTTCCAAAATTAAAAAAGAAGGGAAGTTTTGGTAGAACTAGAACATCCTACTTTTCTATTACTTTAATATCTATTGAAATTCTGGAAGTATGGCAACGGAAGACAGATGGGGAAAAGTATAAAATAAGGTATCTGATGTCCTATCTTTCTAACAAAGGAATGTTTAAAATTGGGTTAAAACACACCATCTTAAGATAGACTTATAAAAACGCGTATAGAGAGACGGACAGAAAGTATAATAGATCTGATGTCTATCCTTGCGAACCAAATAAAAACAATCTAACTGTATGATCTAAAAATGTCGCAGACCGTCGTATAAAGGACAGGTAAAAGAGAAGCCTGCATTCAGACAGAAGTTATAAAAGTTTGTGGCTCTGATTATATAACTTTTCGCAAATGTTTCTTAAAATCGTGTGAATGCAACCGAATTTTGAAGGAAGAATAGACGGATGGACTGCTCATAAAGTTAGGAAGGAGAATATAGTGGGCCATGTATGTGCGCTGTAACGCACAAAAGAAGCAGGCTAGAGCGGTGCATCTTGGGATACCTTAGTGCCGGTTTGTTGTGCGCAGTAGCTCGGAAAACCTGACAGCCCTGCTTCAAGCCATTTGAACTGATAGACACCTCTACTCCTCCTACCTAACTCTATGAGCAATACCACCTAGATTAGAAGGCCGGCGAACTAAATGCTTGACGTCATATTAGTGGACCGATTCTGTGGTTTTGACCAATGATCATTCGTGACTAGATATTGTATTTGAATACATTTTTACGATAAGATGAATCAAGATGCGACGTTATTGCTCAACAAATCGAAATTGGTCCACTAGTGTGACGTTGTGTTGATTAGTTCTTCGGTCTTCTAATCTAGGTGGTATTGCTATTAGACGGGTGGACAGAAATCTTCATGATGTCAACATCTACTTTCCATTTTTATAGATTTCGTCCTTTATATGTTTTGGCGAACTTTGAAGATAGGCCAAGCACGCTTCTACCCGCGCATTATCCAAATCAAATCTCCAACATTAAAAAGTCTTTAAACTACTTTCTAAAGAGACTTCCTTTTCCACTTATACTAAATTTACTTCCGTTAATGAAGACATTTCTCCGGCTCAAGTTTTTCAATAGGGATGCTTTTAGAAATCTCCCAAGGAAACATTTTGTGCTCTTATCGTTGCGTCTAAGCTAAAGTGGTTTGCACAACGCTCCGCTTTCCTAACTAATCTAATTATACTTTGGAGAAGGGCTTCGAATTTGCATCTGGAGGTTGCCTTGGTCTCATGCGCTTGCTTTTGATAACTTTGGTTTTAGTGGATAGAAAATTTGGTAGTTTCAATAGAGGTTGGAATGTGATTTTAGATGCTTTGTGACAAACAAAGTGAAGTTATTTTAAAGTCGGCAAAACCGGAGGGATCTGTAGCTACATATCATCTTCACTAACGTAAAAAACGTCGCTACAAATTTGGCAAAATTTCGAAACGCGATCATCAAGCGTAATTAGCTCGGTGAACGTTTAGCGGATTGGCACATAATCTAGTGGATTGGCACATAATCCAGTGAATTGGTCTTGAAGGATGAAATAAAGAGTTCGCCAAATTCATTAAAAAACGACGCCGGGGCCTCTTTGCAAACGTTAGTTTTAGTCGGTGTTGGTGTTCTATATACGAAAAAAACCCCACACTTTTAATGAGATTTTTTTTTTATACGAAGCGTCTTATTTTATTTTTAAAGAATAGGTAATTTAAATTTAAAAATGTGCAGCTGTAGTATTGTAGATAGAATAAAATCGAAATTAATACAGGGCTTTGATGTTTCCCTTCACGTGTGAGATTGAAATTGCCATTTATTGTTTTTATATATGCTATTGGCACATAATGGATTGGTTACATATAAAAAATAAGCTATATTGTGGACTAGCAATGGAATTTGTAGATGAAATGTAATAACCCTCGTGTAGCTCTAGTGTGACCGATAATTCAAACATAACCTAATAGATGAAATGTCTCAATTTAAATTAGTGTAGGGGGGTGTTGTCGTGTCCACGAAAGTATATCAAGGTGAATACTAAGTTGCTTCGGCTTATATACTACAATACTTGTTATAACTAGTCTTCTAGATTTTAACAAAGTACTAGTAACTCGGGTCATTAAGATAACGGATGTCATTTGAGGTTGCATGTACAGCAGACCGCAACACAAGATAATAATGTCTTCCTCCATAAAAAGTAAAAACTGTAATTCATTAATTTGGTGGCATGCTACGTAGCGCCAAATCATTCGCCAAGTGCTTGTTTGGGCTTAATGTGGAGGCAATTAATAGATTCTCTTGGTAAACTATTTTTTGCATGGGTTTTTGACCGGGTAGCATCTTCATCTTACTCTAGCCTTCACTTTTGCTTTATTTCCGGCCCAGTTTTAATCAAGCGATTCCGAGCAGAAAGTTTCACTGTTCATGGCATTTGGAAAGTGAGTAAATTAAGGATTGAAAGTTATTTTAGTGTGATTAAAGTAGGGGTGAGAACTGTAACATAGAAAGTCGCGGCAGTTATTCGTAAATTAAAATTAAATTAAGATTGTTTCGATTAATTAGTAAGGGTGTAGGAATGAGCAATATAAATAGAAATTTGAGCTTTTTGGGTAGAGCTGAGAACTGTTTCCGAGACCATGTTTGTGAAAATTGCAAAAAAAAAAAAAAAAAAAATGTGCCAAGACGGATTTTGCTCAATCAACAATAGTAATTAAAAAAAAAGCAATTTTACTTATTTCAGGTGACGTATTCCTTTCCAGCTTTCATTCCTTACTTACTTTCATCGATGTAATGATTGGTGCTCGGTTTTAATATCAATGATATTAATTCATCAGTCGAGGCTCCTTAAGGAATTATTTTCATTGATAATTTCTCTTACCACTCACATGTCTATTGGGAAGTTTTGTTAAATAATTATCTAACATGTTTCGTTAAACGAAATTATGTAACTTTGTTGTCTTTTACACCCTGTGCAATGTTTTTCCGTTCGCAGTTATCATTAGTTACAAATTTAAAACAATTTCTTTTTTCACAAATTCACAAATAAGAGCACTTTCCTTATACTTTCGTGACCTGGCGTCCCCATTTGGGGACATTTTTAAAAACTTTCCCACAAATAACACGTAAATTAGTTCCGAAATTGACCCGGTCTGATAGAAAAGATCCAAATATCAGTTTTTAGCCTTTGATTACAGGTATAAATATTTGTAATTTTAGAGTTTAAGACATGTCCCTAAGTAACTATTAAACATAACTGTTTTAAAAAAACTTTCTTTGCAAAGCATACTTTTTAGCATATATTTGTATTAAAAGTATGTTTATCTTAAGAATATACGTGTAGGATTTTCCTCGGGTCTTAAAAGGTTATAAGATCACTTTGAAACACTTTTACGTGCATTTTTATTGCATTATTCTTTTTAAAATTTTAAATTACAGTAATTTTATTTAATATAAAACCATATAAATAGAAAAATAAATAGAAAACACATTTTCCATAAATGTGCCAATGCTTTTGACATCGAAGAGTTCTATTTATCGAATGCAGAAATTATTAAAGTCGTTATTATTAGCATCCTTCACGCATCCCTAATAGGATACTTAAATTAAAGAGCTCGAGGGAAACTTTAATTATAGTGATTATAACTCTTCAATTTGAAATGCCATTTACGTTAGAAGTTTCATCATTTACTTTATGCATATTCCAAGCTATTTGTTAGGTAGTTATATCACCTATATATATTTTTTTTGCACAAATGAGGATGCTTGAAACTTTTTCTCCTGCAGTTATAATGAAAAGTGTTGCCCTTTTATTAAGGCTCGAGTATTTTTTTTTTAAAAATACACCATGACGTTAAATTCCGAAAATTAGTTTTTATTACATTAAAAATGCAATTCAGTAATTTATTTAAAAAATTAACTTTTTTTTAAAAATAAAATTACGATAACAGTTTGAAAGTTATGGCCATAAAAAAGAAGATAGTAAGTAGAAAAAAAAAAACAAATTCATAAAATGTGAAATTTACTCTAACTCTAAATCTGAAAGATACAGGGTTCTTGAAATAACTGCATTGAGTGATATATTCTATTTACTGTCTTACTTTGTAGAAAACATAAGAGCATTCCTCCACTTGAAAAAAAATAATCCTAGTTTTGGTGCTTATATGTTTTATTTTCGTCATATTTCATTTGTAATAAGTGCAATTTTTCAGGATCTGTACTAGCAAGCTCGTTTTTTTAAATTCAAATTAGTCTTCGCTTCTGAGATTCCAATATATGGATTATATGCATATATATTCACATATATAATTTTCTTTTAAGTTATTATTTAAGGGGGTTCAATACCCTCAAATCGGTGAAAAAATCAAAACAAAAATTATTAGCTTAAAATACCATTACAACCTTTATTAATAATGTCACAAAGTATCAAGACGATTGGAAAACTATTTTTGACATTAAAAGCCATTTTAATGTCATGGTTTCGTAAGGAAATGGCTTAACAATAAAAACTTTAAACGCGTTTTTCTCAGAACTTGATTTTTTGTTCTTCGATGTACCTTTTCTCAAAAACTATGCTATGTTTTCTCGTAAACTTTTTTTATATGATGTAATACATAGTATAGATTAATCTGAGGTTATGAATATTAATAAAAGTAAAGTGAAAAAAATGTTATGGGGCAAAAAAGTGAGAAATTTAAGGATTTTTTGGGTACTTTAAAACTTATTTTATTTAAAAAAATCTAACAATTATTTAAAAAAACTTTTAACCTCAGATTAATATATAAGGTTGGTTTAACACACAGAAAATTTTAAGATGATCTGATCAGTAGTTATTGTGAAAAGGTACATTGAAATTGGCCAATTTAACATTACCGCCGATATACAACATACTGAACCCCCTTGAAGTAAGTCAAGTTTCTCGAGTGATTACTGCGAATGGCAATGGTGATTTAATTATAAAAAAAAATGATTTTTTATGATTTTTAAAATGATCATTACATTTTGTAGTTTTAAAATAATTAAAGTACTTCGAATTCGATTTTTTTATGAGATTTTCAATATCTTCTAATTTCGATGCGCTGAATTTTTTTTGACGTATCACACTTGTCTGTAGCATTTGTAGTTTGGGTTATGAAAGTGGGTGACGGACAGAACGATTATAATACCTTTCACTTTTTACGTTCTGAACGTAGTGGGGAAGCTAAAAAAAACTACCAGAGCTTGTTTATTTATTCATATAACCCAAAAAGAGCTTATTTTTACCCCTCAAAACTTCACATTCCACTAAATTGACCTGACGCTCAGCAAATGATAAGCACTAATTTTTTGAAAATTATTTTCAAAACTGACTTCAAAATATATCATTGTTTGAAAAATATGGTTATATAATGAAAATATGTGGAAGAGGTTTTTCGGGAATGAAGAGATTAAATAACCCAAAAGTAAACGTTAATTAAATTAACAAATTCACTTCTCTGGAAGTACTACATTAAAAGGAAGAACAATATTTATTCTCGTGGCTTAGGTAAGAGCATGTCACGCAGCATTACGGACTTTCGGTGTTTTGTTATTTAACGAGTTTTCTTGTTTCTTTACACTTCATAATTCCTAAGTGTCTCTGACGTAAATTTGCATATTTCCATTTGCAGTCTTTTCTATTAGACAAACTGCTAATCTGCTGTTGAAAGTGTATTTATATAAAATTTAAAATAAAGTAAATATGATTTCGTTTTTTTTACTTAGACTTAACAACAAATATCTTATCAACGAAAAAAAGAAATTTCAATTTTTTTATCTATCAAAATTCTTGCTAAGGGAACATTGCCATTATTATTTTCAATCTGCAGAAGAGTAATTGTTTTTGTACGATTTAGGTTTTTAAAGTAAATTTCTTCAATGAAAAAAGTTATAGTTTAATATCCCTTAAGATTCAACTATATCCAGCATAGAAAAAATAACCAAGGTCTTAATTTTATCGGAAGTTCTTACATTTTTTTTAGAAAAGAAAACAAGCTATATCATTAAAAGTATTCTAATGGGACAGTTCCTAATTAAAAATTAATTGGAAATGCTCATTTCCTTTAGTTTAATTCCACCACAACTATTTCTTAACTTAGCTACATAGTCTTATCTTTGACTAATAAATCCGCTCGCTGAGGTAAAATGGCCACCACTTCTAAAGAATTTTACTTCCATGCACTTGATATTAGTGAATTCGCATTCCAAATTTCCTGTAGAAACTATTTATCTGGCTTTGTTATTTATTGTTTATTTTCGAAGAATCGTTCTTTATGTAGTTCTTTCTCCCATATATATTTTGTAAAAATGAAAATTGCGTTTGGTGTTTGGAATAACAGTATTTTTGAATGAAAAAAAAGTAACTGATGTTAAATAAAATAATATAACTAATATAAAAGTAACTTTTAGATTCACACAAAAAAGAGGCATTTTCCTCATTTCCCATACCCGATAATCATATTTTGTTGTTACCCCCACACACTACTGTGTTCTTGTTACAGAGTCTGAGTAAGCGTTATTAAAGTGCTTCAGTCAATAACTTTTGTATCAATTTTAATCTTCTGTTTACATTAGTTATCTATTACTTCGAAATGATCAGTTAAACCCCTTACTCGTACTATTGTACCCTTTTTATAAGATTTTCTGGATTTTTTTTTGTGCTCAGTCACCAAAGCATCACTTATCTCCCCACACGGTTAAAAAAGTTTGGTGCAGGATTGCACCAGAATTCTGGAACTTTCTAGCTGTCACCACCCATTTGGAGCGTGGGTTCACCACTTTTGCGGTATTACCCAAGTTATGGTTTTGCCACAAAATTGGTGAATCTACACTCCAAATAGTGGTGACAGCTAGAAAGTTCTAGAATTCCGGGGCAATTTACGTCAAAATTGTTAACAGTGCAGTACACTATCAGAAATAACTTTCATTTTTGACGATTCATGAATTCTAAAGCCACATTTCGTTAATTTTGAGGATTGTTTCGTCAAACTATCACGTGACTTTTGAGTAAACGCGAATCCTCAATTTTACGATCGTGATTTGACGATTCTGTATCTTGATTTTGAGGAAACTGAATCTCATTGTTGTACTCGCACTCTCAAAAATGACGAAATATTTCTTTAGATTAGACGACATTCAAATCCTCATAAAAATGACGATTCAAATTTCCCCACTTTGAGGAAACGATAACTCGGAGCATTTGCCAGTAAACGAATCGTCAAAATCAAGGAGAATTTCGTCGTTTTTGAGCATTAATTTTTTAGTGTTCACCACTTTTGCGGCATACGAAGTTTTGGTTTTACCACAAAATTGATGAATCCACACTCCAAATAGTGGTGGCAGCTATAGAAAGTTCTAGAATTCCGGTGCAATTTACGCCAAAATAGTCAACAGTGCAGCAACCACACGTTACTCTTCCTACCATCCCTTCCTAAAACTCCGCAGCCTGAGAACGATTAATTGAAGAACCCCGTTCTAGAATTTTGTATTCAGTCATTGAAAAAACATGAAATCAAGTAATGATGAGTAGAAGTAATCATGAAGTACAATGCTTTTAGAATCCTATAACAGTCATATTTCCTCCATTTATTACCTCAGATCGTATTCGATTAACCAAATGTTATTCTTGTTACCATCCCTTCCTAAAACTCCGCAGCTTGGAGGACGCGTAATTGAAGAGCCCCGTTCTAAAAGAAAAGCATCCGAGGAACGTTGAAAAGTTATTTGATTGGGCATTGGGAAAGGAAATCGCAGCAGGGTTTTCAATGGAAAGTAATGCCTGAGGATCAGAGTGCTTTTAGATTCACACAAAAAAGGAGTTATTTCCTCATTTCATACATTCCACACCCAATAATCATATTTTGTTGTTACCTAACTGCGTTCTTGTTACAGAGACTATATTAAAAAAGTGCTTAAGGCATTAACTTTTGTATCAATTTTAATCTTCTGTTTACATTAATTATCTATTAATTCAAAATGATCAGTTAAAACATTTACCATTACTATTGTATCCTTTATATGAGATTTTCTAGGATTTTTTGTGTTCAGTCATCAAAACATCACTTACCTCCCCCACACGGTTAAAAAGTTTGGTGCAGGATTGCACCGGAATTCTGGTACTTTCTAGCTGTCACCACTATTTGGATCATGGGCTCACCGCTTTTGCGGTATAACATAGTTAAGGTTTTACCACAAAATTGGTGAATTCACACTCCAAATAATGGTGGCAGCTAGAAAGTTCCAGAATTTTGGTGCAATTTGCGCCAAAATTGTTAACAGTGCAGTAACCACCACTGAACTGAACTGAAACTCTGGAAGGAGCGTCGAAACGCTCACCAATAGGGTCGGTGAAGCCCGGCAACCCTGTAAGAGCAACTCAACTTTTGCCGCCAATCCCTATACTTTGCCTGTTAAAATGGGCCTATTTTAAACCAACTTTTTCAATAATTTTTTAATCAGAAAATTGATAGGTTATTGCTTTAGGAGTTTCATTACATGAAGTTTCGAAAACATGTACTTTTAAAAAAATAGTATTGCAGGAACAATCTTTAAAACTTTATTCCTTGGAGTACTTATTCTTTGGCGAGCGATTTGCTACATCCAATGCAAACTGTCAAGTCAAGATTCAATTATGATAGACGAATTCATGCCAAATGGGGCATATATTCTCCCTAAAGCAGTCGCCAAGTGACCCAAAAACAGGCTTCACTAGCTTATCATGGGATGCTCCTTCCAGAGTTAGTTCAGTTCAGTGGTAACCACACTTTACTCTTCCTACCATCCCTTCCTAAAACTCCGCAGCCTGAGGACGTGTAATTGAAGAGCCCCGTTTTAAAAGAAAAGCATCCGAGAAACGTTGAAAAGTTCTTCGATTGGGCATTGGGAATGGAAATCGCAGCAGGGTTTTCTTTGGAAAGTAATATCTGAGGTTCAGAGTGCTTTAACATTCACACAAAAAAGGAGTATTTTCCTCATTTCATACATCCCATACCCAATAATCATATTTTGTTGTCACCAACTGTGTTCTTGTTGCAGAGTCTGAGTAAGCGTTATTAAATTCTTAATGTATTAACTTTTGTATCAATTTTAATCTTCTCCATTCATTAGTTATCTATTACTTCAAAATGATCAGTTAAACCACTTAATCTTATTGTTGTACTCTTTTTATAAGATTTTCTAGATTTTTTGTGTTCAGTCACCAAAACATCACTTACGGTTAAAACCATAACGTAAAACATAACATTAAACATCACATAACGGTTAAAAAGTTTGGTGCAGGATTACACCAGAAATCAAGAACTTTCTAGCTGTCGATTTAGAGCGTGGGTTCACCACCTCTAACCTTACCTCTCTTCACCTTTGCTGTATAACCTATAACCAAGTTATGGTTTTACCACAACATTGGTGAATCCACACTCCAAATAGTGGTGGCAGCTACAAAGCTCCAGAATTCCGGTGCAATTTACGCCGAAATTGTTAACAGTGCAGTAACCACACGTTACTCTTTCTATCATCCCTTCCTATAACTCCGCAGCCTGAGGACGCGTAATTGAAGAGCCCCGTTCTAAAAGAAAAGCATCCGAGGAACGTTGAAAAGGTCTTCGATTGGGGAATGGCAATCGCAGCAGGGTTTCTAGAGAAAGTAATATCTGAAGTTCAGAGTGCTTTTAGATTCACACAAAAAAAGGAGTTATTTCCTCATTTCATACATTCCACACCCAATAATCATATTTTGTTGTTACCTAACTGCGTTCTTGTTACAGAGACGTAATTAAAAAAGTGCTTACGGCAATAATTCTTGTATCAATTTTAATCTTCTGTTTACATTAATTATCTATTAATTCAAAATGATCAGTTAAAACACTTACCATTACTATTGTACCCTTTTTATAAGATTTTCTAGATTTTTTTGTATTTAGTCTCCAAAACATCACTTACCTCCCCACACGGTAAAAAAGTTTGGTGCAGGATTGCACCGGAATTCTGGAACTTTCTAGCTTCCAACACTATTTGGTTCACCACTTTTGCGGTATAACAAAGTTTACCTCAAAATTGGTGAATTCACTCTCCAAATAGTGGTGGCAGCTATAGAAAGTTCTAGAATTCCGGTGCAATTTACGCCGAAATTGCTAACGGTGCAGTAACCACACGTTACTCTTCCTACCATCCCTTCCTAAAACTCCGCAGCCTGAGGACGCGTAATTGAAGAGCCCCGTTCTAAAAGAAAAGCATCCGAGGAACGTTGAAAAGGTCTTCGATTGGGGAATGGCAATCGCAGCAGGTCGAACGTGAGGGGGGTGAGAAAAGCGACCCCCCCCCCCTCTTCTCATCCACACTTATGATGGCTATAAATAGCGTTCTGGATCGAAGGGGCTGTGCTGTTGACAGAAGCGTCTTCGATAAATAGCCGGCCCCGAGAAAGAAGTTTGAGTGGGAGATCACACCTTTTGATGGGGTGGGTGGAGGGAGTGGTAACAGGCATTATATCGCTCCTGTGGCCCCGCATGCGTGAGGATTCCTTTCATAACTTCAGTTTGCAATTTTCCACAATTTATAACTTTTTTAAAATTCCAAACTAAAATGTCCAAGCTTTCCAAAAATATACAGATCCAGCAGATTTATTAAATGTACTAACCCTCTAATGCATACTGTTACCGTTTGGTAACAAGTTACACAATCCACTCTATTCCATTAAATTCGAGCTCCTCCTTGACAAATCTGTGTTTTTTCATCTATTACATTTCATTTTAAAGTTTTAGTTACTAATAATCCTTTTAGATGACAGTAGTAAAAGTGTATTCAAAATTAAGGAGTGAGGTTATTAACTTTTGTGAAATTACGTTTTTGGCAGTATTTAAAGAATAATAATATTAGTACTAAATACTAATAAATTGTTTTGAAAAATTAATCATAGTTAAAAAGGGTTATTTTGAAATATTTTTAGTATTTTAGTCATTATTATGAAAATTGGAGTTTTGCACTTAGTTTTTGTCGTATGGAAAATTTTTTAAAAATTGAAATTATTTAAATTATAATGCAGCTAAATTATTTTAGTATTTTTCCCATAATGTGTGAGCATTAAAGATACATGTATATTTTTTTGGGATGAAAATAAAAATTCATGCATTAGAGGGTTAAAAATGACGCACCAAGGGGGACAAGCGGATTTCGAAGCAAAAAAGTTTTTTTCTGAGGTTAATTTAAAGCACCTTTTGAATTCAAACAAATGTTAGAATTGACTATCAATTGCAAAAAATGGGATAGATAATGAGCCAAATTAATATAATACAATCGCCTCGCTCTTAACTGGACTCTGTTTAAACGAATCTCCTCTTTAACCGGCCGGCCGAACTTTTTAATATGTAAAAAGTAGCAAAAAAGATTTGTTGCTCAGTATGTATTGCTTAATCTCTTAGACATTTCTTTAATTTCTTTACTTCACTGTATTTAACGAGATATTAAAAAAATAACTCAAGTAAAATATTTTTTTATCTGGAGATAAATCATTCATCGTCATAGAAGCTACCCTGTTATCATTTAATTCTAATCCTATGTTACAAAAATCTGTAGAATTCATTTACAATATTCCCAAACCAAGAATACTACCTATTGATTGCAGTGTGAGAACTTAAGATGAAGCTTCTGAAAGGAATGAAGTGTTGATTTGTGCAATGATTCTCTTTTATATATGTCATAAATAAAAACTAAACTTTCCCAATGTTATAACATTTAATTACAACCCTTTTTTATTAGCGTAAATATTTATCACTAAATGTACAAATAGGAAATATTGGAAAATCATTTAAATTTTAGCGCAGTGTTGTAATATATAGTTAAGGGGACGCATTACCAAAAAATTGGTCAAAATGTCGATTTTTCAGTTTTTACTTTGTATTATTTACAATATTCTTCTAAAAATTTACTGAAAGGTTCATAATGATATCTTGTGTAGAAAAAAAGTTATTAAATATTTTCTGGGGTCATTCCTATACGTTTGAATACGTATGTCGTCTTCTGGGACACAGTACCAAAGATTGGTCAAAATATTAATTTTTCAGTTTTTACTTCTTATTATTTACAATATCTTTCTGAACATTTACTGAAAGTTTCATAATGATATCATTTGTAGAAAAAAAAAATTAAATATTTTCTGGAGTCATTCCTATAAGTTTGAATACTTATTTCGTCCGCCTTCAACCTTTTTTTTTCTCTGTTTCACGTTTTTCAATTCTTGTGTTTAATAAATCCCTAAGGCTTTTTTGCTAATTAAGTTAGAATTTTGAAAATTTTTACCTGTGCTCTTCCATATATTATGCACAAAATTGTGCATGGAATAAGGTCTTCTATGTATAGTTATTTATTTTAAATGTTGAATTCAATAATTTGTATTTTTTGTGTATTTTTTGTGATTTTCACTGTAAATGCATATTACTATTTAACTGTCGCTCAAATTTTAAAATCCACGCAGAGTTCTTGAACAAATAGTAATAAAAAGAAACCATAAAAGTTTGGTGAAGTTATTCTTAAAATTGAAGGAGGAGTAGGGTTTAAAAAAAGTTCAAAATTTTGACTTTTTTTTTAAATAAATGAAAAACTACTTGTAAATATTCATTTTTATTGCTAGAAATTTTTTATTTAGAGTGAAAATTATACAAAACCAATATAATTTACAAGTTTATGTAATTATTTCTAGAAATAATTTTTTGGGTAATGCGTCCCCTTAACAAATTTGGTGCTAGATTGCACCTGAATCCTGGAACTTTCTATATGCCACCAATATTTGGAACATAGATTGACCAGATTTGCAGCGTATTAAATCAATGGTTTTAATACAAAATTAGTAAATCCACGTTCCAAATAGTGGAGTCAGCTAAACAGTTCCATGACTACAGTGCAGTCTAGCACCTACATTTTTAACAGTGTAATACTATTCTGACTAGTTCCTGTCGCAATCCAATCTGACGTGACAGTTATAAACACCGGTTGTCACTTGTTGGCCCGGGTTCGCACCGTTTAGATAAAAGCGACGGATGAAACTAAACCTTTAGGCGCAACAGCTGATTAGTGGTCAATCTCACGCTGAACCCCCAATATTTAGTTCCTAAGCATGCTTGGTCCTCACTTATACAGGGTGGTCACAAAATAACCCTAGCTATTCGGAGTGGTCGGTAGTTTGAATGAATAATCCAAATGCATCAAAAATTGAGACCCTTAACTAATCATGAAGGGAGAAAAAAGAATGGAATCATAAAGAAGATAGAATCCTAAAAATAAACATAAAAAAGAATAATCCTAAAGAAAACCTCGTCTCTTGACCAGTGTTCTAAATTACGAGGCGTCGTCAATTATGGCCAATTACGGCCAACACTGCTAATTACGCCTCGTAATTTAGAACCCTGCTCAAGTGACGAGTTTGTTTTTTATGATTCCATTCTTTTCCCCCCTTCTTGATTAGTAAGTGTCTCAATGTTTGATGCATTTGGATTATTCATTAAAGCTACAGACCACTCCGAATAGCGAGCGTTATTTTATAACCACCCTGTATATAACCATCCGCATAAACTCCTCCGTCATAACAATGGAAGAAATATATTAATTATCCCATCTAGTTCCCTTTTTAACTATTTGTCTTCTAACGGGACTCATTTTTCCCACAAATGTCTAAAAATTACTAATAGGGTGGAAGAATACTTAGAAACTAACTGTAACTAAAAAAATATTTTTTAAATTCGTATTCAAATGGTTAAAATATGCATTTGCATTGCATTCAAAATTCAAACTTTATAGCTGATCCTTTTGGGCCAAGATTTAAGCGGTTCACAATACTAAAAATTTTCAAAACTCTCTGTAAATTTTTAGCGTTTTAAAAAGTTTATGATATTCGGGACACGAGTGGTCAAAGGGGGTTAATTGTCTTCAAAGCGTATTAGTCATTATAAGTTGTAAAATGTGCAGAAAACTTATATAGCTAATGAAAGATCAGTTGAATAATTAGATGTAGCTTATCGTTAATCTATATTTAATGCATTTTCTACTCAAGCTGCGTAGGGATTAAATATCATATATTTAGATTTGTATGCTGGCATATTCATTGCGTATTAATCAAGATAAATTGGTTGAAGTGAATCAGAATTTATTACCATTAACTCAAATTATGGGCATTTTAGCATTATATGTATGATACCAACAAACTGCAAAACATGTCGCTTTACATAATGGATAGTAATTCATAAAATTTCCAGACTTTTATGCAAGAAGTAATTGCTGATGACAAATTGTGAATTATATTTGTATTGCAATATCGCCTAAGCATTGCATAGAATCATTGTTTATATTCCGTTATATCTCAGAACAATGGACACGTTTCATGGCTTTAAATTAACATGCATACGAGATAATATGAGACAATAGTTAGATTCTTATTTAAATTGTTTATATGAGCCTAAATATTTTATATTCTGAAAATTAATTTCTGGATCGCAATAGGTTCGATAATTTATAGGATATTACATTTGCTATGTCCACACCAGAGACATAACATAGAGTGGACTGCGCATTGGCAAACCTAAAGTGTCCTAAACATCTAACTTACACAGTCACATGACTGTGTCGCGTTTGGCTCGCATCTATGGCGAGTTTACCATTTGGCGAGTTTTTCCACAACGACCTGAACACAGAGGCCGACAATCTAATGTTATGATAAAGAAGCTTGGAAAGGAGCAAGGATGAATCGCTAGTATTTTAAGATCCTCTTAATAGATATCAGATTATTTCTTTGATTTTGTGAGTCTATTTAAGATTATTTGAACAATTGAATGTGAACTCTTTATTAAAAATTAATTTAAAAGAACATTAGTAGGTTTATGTAGAGTGTTGCTGTAATATAAGTTGGTAATTGACATGGTGAACATTTTCTGCCGTCTCTATAACTTTCGTTCTAACGGTCCGATTAAAAAAAAAAATCATTTTTTTTTTTTTTGAAATATTGCTTCTTCCTTTATTTCACCTGGAATAAATCAACTTTCTAAAACACATCAATATATTCCAAATTCAGCAAATGTTCTACTTTTTAAATATAAATAACTCAAACACGATTGCAAAAACGGGTTTCGTTTTGACCAAATTGTAAAAAAATATTCTACTTCTAAGCTGTCTAATGTTCAGACCATTAATTTAATTGACTTGGCCCAAAATATGTATTATAATTAGAGTTCTAACAACGTTGATTTAATCATGGATATGATTCTTCAGTATAAAAGAGCTTTTAGAATAAATTCCCTCGATAGAAATTATAGTTTATGAAGAACACACAATTACTAAAAGTATGCAGAACTAAATAAATTTTACCCGTGAAGTGTGACTAATCCTTTTTTTATACCCCTCTTTACAATTAGGAATTCACAAGCATTTGGCATCTTGCACAAAACGTTACTGAATTAAGAGTACAACATTCACGATTCATGCTCAGAGATTAAAAGAATGTAATTAAATATTTATTATAAAAGCCAAAAGAGAAAAATACCAACAATGCTCAAAAAATCGTCTGCAAAAACATTAAAAAAAATTCAAGCTGCCGTGATTGGTAGAAACCCACGTGACTTGGGTATTGATGGTAGTCTCCACTTCGGTTTGCTAGCTGATATTCAGGTCTGGCGACAATTTGGAATAGTTCGTAACGAAACGGTAGCGTTAAGTTGCCATATGTAGCAACCTTTCCCCTCTTGGCGATTTATGATGTTTAGGACATAATGCTAATCTGCAAGGGATGGCGGTTTTCCAGAAAAAACCGGTTTTCCATTTTCCATCGGGTTTTTCCCTAAAAAACCGGTTTTCGGTTCCAAAGGGCCTCATACAAAAAAAAACGGTTTTCAGTCAAAACCGGGACCACCGGTTTTTTGAAAACCGGTTTTGGTTTTCCATCCCTAAGCTGCTTTACTATTAATGCGCAGTCCACTCTATGTTATGTCTCTGGTCCACACTACGAAAATCAAAACAAAATCTGACAACAGCGCGCAGTTCGCATCTATATACAATTTGTACAGGCATGCGCGCGCATAGAGGCAGGTGCGCGCGCATGCTTGTACAAATTGTATGTGGATGCACGCGCATTTGTTGTCAGTTTTTGTTTTGATTGTCGTTGTGTGGACATAGCCATTGAAAATTATTTTAAATTGTAAAAATAATTAAACATGCTCCCTCAGAACCACATATATTTGCCTAACTCTTACTTTTGACATGAATAGACGGACGGACTTATTAATTTGATACACTATTAAACGATTAAATACCTACCAATTTTGATATTAAAGTTAAGTATTAGCAACGCAATGATACAATTACTTTTTGCTGCAACAGCTATTATTAAAAATGTTTTAATGAAAATGTTAAGTCCTTCATATTAGGACTTTTTTACATCCATTTCAAGTATGATTACCATGCTTGTAAAAGACTTGGTAGTGTAAAGTATAAATTATTTTTCTCCATTTTTTTTATGACTTTAAAGTTTAATTGTACATATAGGTATTTATTAAGTATTTATTCTATGGTAGGTATAGAACTATAGGTATTTATTCGATGTTCAGTAGTATATTGTTATTGTTATTGGTATATTGGTTCATTGGTATATTGGTTCATTGGTAATTGTTGGTTAGTCTGTGTTCATTGCATTAATGAGATGAAGCGTCGCTATTTGTGATTTATATTTCCCAATGAATATATAAACTTATCTCCAGGATGGAAGGAAAATCTAATAACTGTAAATTTAATCCATTCATATAGAATTTACATCGAAACGAACCCTTCATATTTTAAAAATTAATCCTTGCTTTTTGAATAATTAAATTTTGAAAACTATTTAGTATTGTACCTGCTTATCACTACTCATTTGAATTTAATTCTTTAGAAATTTCTGGATTTTTGTGTTTTAATGGAGATAACTCACTCATTTTTAGAATCTTACCAATTCATTACGACAACAATTGTAGTAGATTTTTACATTTTAACTAAACCTATTTAACTATATATTCGACTTCAATGCTCAATGCATTGAATAAATATAATGTTTTCTGGAAAATAGCAAGTAAATATTTAATTTACAGTTGAATATGTAACGTGCTAATTATAAGATTTTAGAAATAACTTTTTGATTGTTCAACTAAATACAACACATAACAATGGCACTATTGTAAATATTTGAATAAATTAAATGTATTTTAATTAAATTTGAAAGTAACATAGGCGCGTGTTACCAATTTAATAGTGTAAGTAGTCTGTTTATGTCGAAGATAAATTAACAATTTAATTGTACGTTATTACTTTTTTGTTTACAATATTGTGCGATTTGAAATACTAATTTATTGTTATTTCAAATAATTTATTATATAATAAAACTATAATTTATTTTGTTGATAATTTTTTTATACTCTGCCAACTCCTATATATGGGTTGGAAACCTGGACCTTAAATCCTGAAAGGAGTAGATTCTAAAAATCTGGAAGATAAAATAGAAAGTTTGTAAGATTATTGGACCCATTGGTGATGTTTGGAGAAGGCTAAAACAATTATGAAGTTGCTAGACTGTTTGGAGAGAAAGGAATTATCAATATTATAGATGCGAAGAGAACCCAATAGCTGGGACATAAAGAAAGGAAGATGGCAGAGGCACAAAGAGAATTTTCATAAGACAATTTCAAGGAGAAAGAAAACGTGGAAAACCCAGAAAATATGCGTAGATGAAGTGGAAAAGGTTTTAAAAGCCATGATGATTAAAATTTGGAAGACAAAGGTGAGAGCAGACGGCTTTGGAATCCTATTGTTAGGGATTCCATGGTTCAACACGGACTACAGTGCCAGGGAGTTAGTTAGTAAAACTATTTTTACTTGCATTGTTAAATAGTAAATATTCAAAGATTGGAAACGTAATATTTCGTAAAAAATATCCGAAAATGTATCACATTAGTGAAACATGCTACAGTATATGGTATTGAAAGTCGAGTATGTGTATTCTGTATATGCATGTAACTTAATTACTTAAAATGTGAAATTTTAATGGCTTTTATTATAAAATCTAAGTAAATCGAAACGTTTAAACAATTTAATTATGGGAATTAAGCCTAGTGTTAGTTATGTACTTTCAATAAAGACCACTAAAATGCGTTTTCTCTTTGCACTATTTGACCATCAAAATACTTTTGCCGTAATCTAAGAGAAGATTTAATAAGAAATTCAGCTATTGCTTGATCAATGCAATAATAAGAATTGCATCAATTTTCGGAAGAAGCTTTTATAGTAAATGGGTGTTCTTTCGGCAAGAAATAAAGTGTTTAGTTTGTTTTGGTGATAAGTAGATTTTCTATTATTCGAATCTTTTATGATGTGAAAACTTCTGTAGAGAAGCATAGACAGGAACAAGAAAAATATTGCAACTTTTTTCTTGCTTTCTCCAGCGATTTTTCGTGAAACCCTTATCTCGAATTCTTTATTATTCTCTATCAAGAATTTACGATGTATTATGATTGAGATGCATTAAGATGTATTTTTTTGTATAGTGCAAGTATTTTCGTATTTAATCTCTTTGCTTTAATGCATTTACTTTGGATGGACATTAAGTACTTAGACTGAAAGTAATATTCGGACAATTAAGAAGTTTGGATTTGCTTGTCTTTCTACTTAAGCTTATGGACAAATGCACATTTACTAAAATAAAATACTTGTGTTGACTTTCAATTTAAAACTATGTTTTGCATAGTAGTTACAAGTTGTGTTCACACAATAAAAAAATTGCGTTGAGTCTTAATAATAATGGAGGGTTAGTGAAAATATTTTGTTGAAGTCGCAGGACTCGTGTATTCTTCCGAAATGTAGTTCTGCATCTGCTCTTTAATGTTTCGGAAAATATCTAAATTAAAGTTTTAAAAATATAAAAAAATATTTTGATACTTTAGAATTGCTAGAAAGCATAGAAAGCAATGTAGTTTAAGGTTATTTGTCCACTGTCATTTTTACACAATATTTGTGTCAACTTGTACGAGTTTGAAAGCAAGTTTTTCAGTGTAGTAACAAGAAGTTCTAAAAGAACTAAAATAGCCTACTTTCCTGTTACTTAAATACTTACTAAAATTCTTATCTTGAAAAAAATTAGTTCGTTACAGTAAGTGACAAACATCACAAACCGTTTCTGCATTAAAAGTATATACATTAGAATAAATTTCACTAAACACAGCATCCAGCTATAATTTCAACTTCTAAAGCAATTATTTTCATTAATTTTCTATCGCCAATAAAATAAATAGAACTTATCGTCCGCATGATTATTTGCAGTTATAAATAAATATTTAATTATTCGCTGAACAAAAACCATAAAACTACTTCAAAATTCACTTAAAATAGGAAATGTAAATTAACAAGTAGGTTTGTAACAGAATCTGTCACTTAACCCGCTTAACCACACAGGTACAGTAAAAAGGCGCCAAACACAGCATTAATTCTGTATTAAACATTTACCCGCTATAAATTTGGCTAGTTTCATTTATTTTATTTCGAAAATTAAATAATTATTACTTAAATCGTTTGCGAAAATTTATTTCATAGAATAAATATGTAATAGTTCTCGCTTTTAAGGGGTCTAAGGAGTCTTAAAAATGTGCAAAGAAGGAACTACAAAGTATAGTTTGATCTGTCATGTAATTTTTTAACTACTCAATATAAAAGAATAATTTTTTTTATATGTAATTCTACAAGATTTATTTATTATAAAACAAATTTTAAAATTTATGAAACTTTAGCCAAAACTTAAAAAAATGATATTAAACATAAAGCTATTTTAACATTGTTGATTAGGCTTGCGCGGCAAATTTTGAGGTCAAAATTGAAAAAATGACCAAGAAAATGACTTTATATTGTACAAATATGTACAAACTAGGACTTATACCTAAATTCTCAGCTCAATTTTAATTAGAAATTATTTTAAGAACTTTTTTTCTAAAAAAATTAATAAAATTTTTTAAATTTTTTGATTTTGAATTCATTTTTTAAATAATTTCTAGTTAAAATTGAGCTGAGAATTTAGGTATAAGCCCTAGTTTGTACATATTTTGTACAAAATAAAGTCATTTTCTGGGTCATTTTTTCAATTTGCCCTGCCCTCAAAATTTGCCGCGCAAGCCTCAACCTATCACAATGTGTTAAAATAAAATAGCTTTATGTTTAATATCATTTATTTTAGTTTTGGCTAAAGTTTCATAAATTTTAAAATTTGTTTTTATAATAAATAAATCTTGTAGATACATATAAAAAATTATACTTGTATATTGAGTAAAAAATTACATGACAGATCAAACTATACTTTGTAGTTAATTCTTTGCACATTTTTTAAGACTCCTTAGACCCCTTAAATAGAATGAAAACGTTGCATACACTATACAAAGACACTCGAAGTTAAATATATTTGACGTCACTTCAAATTGATAGATTTCGCAAAAATAAATTTATTTTTATTTATTGTAAAGAAAATTAAAAGTTTCTCGCGCGATTGTTGCGATGGCAATGGTGATTTAATTCTACTAATATAAAAATGGCTTCCTATGCTTTTTTAAATGAGCATTAAACTTTGCAGTTTTTTAAATAATCGAAGTACTTAGAATTCGAATTCTTTTCTGAAATTTTCAATGTATTCTCATTTCGATGCGCTGAATTTTTAACGTATCTCACTTGTCCGTATCATTTGTAGTTAAATTCAGCTATTTAAATGACTTGAAATTGAATTTCAATGCTAGTTCAATGGGAAATTCGTCGACAAATAGTAGATTTTTGTCCACCTGATCGTACAGACGGACGGACAAAAAGTATGAAAGTTGGGTCCCTGAGGTCATAGCTTTCTAACAAAAAAAGAATTTTTAAGATCGGATGGATAGAACCGATTTTGGAGGGGGGGGTACGGAACAGACGTACGGACGACGCGGAGGGGGGTACGGACAGACGTACGGACGGACGCGGACGGCGACACAGACAGACGACAACGGACATCGACCGCATGTCAATACCTACTTTTATTATTATTTTTTTTAATTCTTCGAATTAAAAAAAAAAGAAAAGTAGGCTAAAAATGAATGGACCCCCCCCCCCTTAGAACTGTTATTAAGAAAGTTTTAAACAGAGGTAAATTAAAGTTGATTTGTTAAGTTAAAGTATAAACATAAAAACTAATCTGCACATTTTTTTTCTAAATTTTGTCTACAAGACCATTTCGATGACATACAATGAACATGAACCAATCTCAACACTGCAACTTTGCCTAAGATCGAGCTTTAAACCTATCAATTCTAACACTGTTAAATACTACTAACTATATTTGTTATTCCCGTACTTCTGTACTTACAAATAGTATTACTTTCTCACTACTACTATAAGGACAAATTAATACTATCTATACCGCTTTTAGGTGCGTGTTACTAAGCTCTTTACTTGTTATAAAGGCAAAACTAAGGGGTGTAACATGATTTTCATTTAACACTAGTTCAATCAATGTAAATAAAAGGAAAATACATATAGCCTATAAGGTAATTTAAATAACTTAAGCAGTTTTACGGTCGCTACCATTTGCGCATATGCTATTTTTTAAAAAAACTTATTATGAATGTCCGACAGATACTGGTTAATTGAAGAGCTTAGTGGAAGAACGTGTTAAGTGACAAAAAGGTGAAAACGAGATAATGAGCGTCAAGGTTTTTAGTTTGCAACTTAAGAATAATGGTTAAGAATTAAGATTTATTAGTTATGTTCGACGGCATTCTAAATACTAAGGGACCAAGATCCAAAAGAAAACTAACCCTATTTCAAGGTAAGAAGTTTGGAGACCCTTTTCCATTTAAGAAAACCAGAAAAACAAATACCATTTTTCAAGCCGTGCGCAATATCCCTTTTGATGGAGTTGCTCTATCAACGCCCCGAGTGAAACCGAGAAAAGTAACGAGAACTACCAGTGCTCATTTGCATGCAATTCAACGCCAGAGAATTTCCTCCTACAACTTATCAGGTCAGTTTGACAAAGCTCTAACTGACATCAAAGTCAAATTTAGGTTTTGAATTTGAATGGTTAAATGATAACTCTGAAATAATAGGGTCGTGTCTACCAGGATAATTTTTCAACACTTTTTTTCAGTTTTGTGAAATGAGTAGGATGTATATGGGATGGAAACTTTTTATGAAAATGGTCCTTTTAACCCTTTTTGCTATTAAAAATTTTTGCTTCCTCGTAATATTGGATAGAAATAACATTATCGAATCCTTAGTTGTTCGGGCGTTTTGCGGAGTTTCAGTAAGGAAAGGGTTAAATCCCTTGTTTTACTATAAAAATGTTTGCTTCCTCGTAAAATTGAGGATAGAAATAACATTACGAATCCTTAGTTGTTCGGGCGTTTTGCGGAGTTTCAGTAAGGAAAGGGTAAATTTAATGATTCATTTATATTTATTATTTAGATTTTTTAAAGAATAATTTATGAGTTGGAAATAAAAATCTAACAGAAAAGTTAGAATTTAAAATTTATTGGTTTACATTGATATTTGTTTGCTTACTTCCATTGGTATTCTTTTGTAATTATCTAGCTATTTCCAGCCTTCTTTAACGTACTCAAAATATATCTAGTAATTGAACCAGGTGAACAAAAAAGTCGACAATTGAAGGAAAGAGTGGCTTGCTTGTGGGGAAAAAAAATAGGTTGACGTTACTGTGACGTCACTGAATTCGTGGTCATTCCAGTTGTCCGCTAGATTAAAAAGAACTACACTCCTCGCCAATCTAAGTTGGGTTATTAGAAATATGCTATGGAGAAGATCCTTTCTCGCATGTAAAGAGTTCCATAAATTATTTGGGAATCCATCCAGAAAACGTGTTTAAAACATTAATTTCGTGTAAGGTGTAACAAATTTGAATACTATTTGAGAAAATTTGGCAATTTTATCAGAATAAAGTGTATTTTGGTTAAATTGTATTCAGATCATTTTTTATGTAAATATTACAAGATTTTCCAACTAATGGACCGATCGCGCTCTTCCCTAAGTCGTAGTTTCCACTAAAGTTAGCAATCGAGTTTCGAATAAGCTTGACCAAAGCCTCATATTCCACACCCATTATTTTTACTCAAAATCTCATGAATGTCACAGTTACTCCACTGACAAACCCACGAAGCGAGTTCCCGATTCCACAGCTTAGAAGAAAGCCGGAGGAAACTTCTCGGTTTTTAATTTTCCCGATTTCACGCTTTCTTGAGAAGTGATTACCGGTTACGGAATTCTTCGGGACGGCGAGAGATACGGCAGATACACGGCGGGAACGGCTTCTTTAATGGGGCGGAAAAGTTTTGCCGACCAACGACCAGTGAAGAACAGAACGAGCATCTGATATTGGACAAGAATTTTCCTGGTGATTGTTTTGGGCATTTGGCGTAGGAAATGTTATGTTTTACACTGTTAAAAATTTAGTTGGTTCCACCAAAAAATATGGTTCGTGGTAACTGCAACGGCTGAAAATCTGATAAATGGTTTAACAGAATGGCAGAAATATCACGAAATAGTTCACCACACCGCCGTTGAAGTTACTAGGAGCCATTACAATGCTAAAATCAAGCACAAAGTTTTAACAGTGCACGACTATTTGGAATTTGTTTTAAGAAGTCGTTATCAGTAATATACTTAGATATTTTGTATGAATATAATGGCACAAAACTGAAATCAGAACCTGATTGACGAGTATCGACACGAAGCGTCCTTCCTTTCCCCTTCATAAAAAATAATCCATAAAATGGTTAACTTGAACCGCGAATAATGTAAAACCGAAATCAGGAAAAACATCTGCATAAAACTACCTTTTTTACCAAGCCAAAACAATTGCTTGTTTCAAGTGACGTATTTCCTTCTTGTTTTCATTCCCTCATTTCATTCTATCGACGCTCTGAGAGATGTTGTGTTCCCACGTGACATGAGAGATATTTTACACACGGTAAACCTTAACGGTAGCGCTAACCCAAACCTTAAACCTCTCGACCAATCAGAAAGCGCATATATATCTCTACTGGCTTCCTGATTGGATGAGAGGTTCAAGGTTTGGGTTAGCTTTACGGTTTACCGTACCGTTTGCAAATTCTCTCTATTGACTCAGCAATCAAGGCTCAATATAGAATTTTGTTTTTCATTTCTGTTACCACTCAAAACCTGAAACATGCCTTTTTAAATATTTTTAATGTCTGCTCAGTAAAACAAAATTAATGCTGCTGCGCCAAAATTTTAATGACTTGGGTAATTGATGGTAGTCATGTTTCAACCTCTAGGTTGCTCATACTCAGTCATATTTGGGAAAAGTCTTTGAGACCGACGAGCGATGCTGGGAAATTGGGATTAACTTTCTCGCGCGACGTGGGAGCTAGGCAGGGGAAGTGAACATATGTAAGAGCAGTTTTGGTCTGAAATGTAGCGGAAACAAAATTTTTGAAAATGGTAGTTTTGAACAGGATTAGTAACATTTTTCAATGTTTGTGAAGAAGTTTTTCTGTAATTTATAAAATATAATTTTTTTCTGTCACTGTGTGTTGCTTTTTAAGCGTCGTTTGTGGTCTTTTATGTATTGTCGCAATGGAATAGTTTCCACCCAGTTTGAGGGATACAAACATATAAATAACCCAAGAGAAGGGACAGTTAGTTTTGTAAAACTTTGATTATGTTTTGTAATATTTTTCTATATTTGTTAATTTTAAAATTTTAAAGTGCTGATTAATACCTTTTAATGCAATACTGTAAGTTAAAAATATAAAATATTTAACTTAATAAGTACAAAATATTAATATATCATACGGGTGAACTTTGTTCTTTTTTTTGTAATTTGATTTTTTTTTGAAGAGCAAATTGTCAAAATTGAAGAAATTGAATAGATTGCTTTCTCCTATTAGAGGGACTAAGAAGAAATAACAATGGATGGAATACCCCAGTAAACAACTATAAATACATCAACATTGCGTTTTAATATCATCTTCTTAAGACATTTGTAAGTTTTTTGGGCGTGGGATTACTAGCATTAACAAATGTATATTTCGATTGTATTGTGGGTTGAAAAATTAATCTTTGGCAGTTTTTTCTTCTTGTATTTGGTGAACTAAAAATTGTTTGGTATCAAATTAAGTTAACTATTAATGATTAATATAAAACACTGTGTATTTAAATATATTTTAAAATGCAAAAAAATATTTAGTTTCATATTTATCATAATAAAAAAAAAACATCTTGGATATAAATCGTCGTGTTACTTTTTTTTTTACTTTACTATTTGGACTGACTCGCACAACTTTCACATCTTTATCGGCTAAAAAAATAATCTACTTGAACTTGAATGTAAAAACTCAATGCTATTCAGAAGGTCCTTTTGATATTCGTATTTCAATAAAAAAAACTGTAAACAGACTTCGCAGCATCGTTGAAAGTTTTCTTTGCTCATTCAAACGTTTCTATGCTAGGTTACGTATTGAAATTTTTTTAAAATGTAATATGCTCAAATAAAGAGTTTTATTAAACTTGAAGAACTAAGAATATATAATATACCAAGCACTACACTAGTTTCCTTATATGTACACGGATAAAAATTTAAAACGCCAAATACGCGTTTTGGGAATATTGAAGTAAAAAAAATAAACTTTAATCCAAACTTACAAAATTATAAGCTTAAAAATTTAGTAACGGGAAATATTTTTCATGCGTACAGTACTTGAAATTTTCGTCTACTACATAAAAAACGTATGTTTTGAAATATGTTATTCTTAAACTTTCGTTTTCTGCTAAAGTTTTTCTTAAACTAAAATAAGTATGATTTCGAAATATCGTTATTGTACATGCATGCTTGGAAAAAGTTATTTTATTTTTCCTCAATAACTATTAGTGTCTTGCTACTTGTTGTTTGTACTAAAAACCGACTTTATTATACCTAATAAATATGTATTTTAAAGCACTAATGACTTTAATTTAATAAATTATGTAAATTATGCCCTGTGTAAAGTATAAAAGATAGGTTTTTGATGTAATACCTTTTTGACAAAAAAAAGCTTAAAAAAATTAAAAAAATGTTAAGCTTTAAGTAAAAAAGTTTTGCAGTTTTTTTTTTAAATAGTTGAAGTACTTCGAATTCGAATTCTTTTCTCAAAATTTCAATGCATTCCAATTTCAATGCGCTGATTTTTTTTTTGACGTATCACACTTGTCCTTAGCTTTTGTAGTTTGGACTCTGAAAGAGGGTGACGGGTGGACAGACGGACAGAACGATTATAATACCTTCCACTTTTAACGTTATAAACGTATGTGAAGCTAAAAGGAAAGTAGGTTAAAAGTACCACTTGACATTCTAGTTGATAAGTAAAATATTAAGGAATTCTTTACAAACTTAAAAATGCATAGATTTAATTAAAATTGTTGTAGAATTTTTAATTTTTTTTTATAGTTTGTTTTAAAATGGTATGGGCAAAATAAGTCAAGCTGACAGTTATTAAATTTAAATGTAAATTTTTAATTTAAACAATTTATTTAAAAGTACTTACGTCCTATAACTAATTAAAAAATAAAGTTGAGCTATTGGCATTTCAGCGATCTTTTAGTAAATAATAAATTAATTAGACATTACTACTGTAATTCTTTGTTTAAAGAAATAGAAGGACAAATTAATAACATTCTTTCAGCTCTTAATGCAAGTTCTTGACTCAAGCAAATCAATAAATACTTAAAATGAGTAGCATTTCTGAGGACCTTTAGATAAATTTGTGCAATTTTGAAAAAAGACGTCTTGGAAGACAGTTAAATTGAGATCAATTGAAAATCTACTTGATTTAAGACTTAAAACATTCAACGAATTTACCTTTTTAAAAAAGTTTATTCCTGCCAGACCAAAAAAAGTGTAAAATGAGACTGCAAGTGGATAGCAGAATAAATATTATCTTTTCCAAATTATAGAATAACATAACTAGAAAACAGAAATCGTAATATTGGACAATTCTATATTTTTATTTTAATTTTAAGTGATTTCAGGGAATTCATAGGATTAATATTTTTCGTTACAAATTTTTGATTTTAATGAGAGCAGAAATATACTTTGTAGGTGGGTTAAAAGTTTGTAAAAAAATTCAAAATTGTACGACTTAGTATCTTTAGATTTAAAAACTGTAATAAATTGTTTGTAAATAAAAGTATATTCTCAATCTCTAGAAAAGGAAAATATTTGATTAATACAACTAAAGTATGTTTACTCTGTTAAGGAGAAATACAAAGGTATTTTCAAAAGTATAATTTCAATATAGAGGTTAGGATAAATCAAACTTTTAAACTTTTGAAAATAAATCCCTGTCAACATACACAGAAATAGTGAAAAAAGTCGCAATTTTGGCCCTTCCATGCTCAAGTGGTTAAAGCGCCTGTCTCGAGATTGAGCCTTCTGAGGTGAGCTGAAATATGAATCCTAGCTAATTCCAGTCTACTTATAAATCGGATATGCACTGGAAAATGCTATTATTTTTTTTTAAATATTCCACTTTTTTTCTATGTATTACAGCAAGAGGTTTCTTCAAAACTCGGAAATTTTTCTGAAAATTTCATGCACCGTAGCTATACAATCAGAAAAGTTTCCGAATTTTCGTACAGAATATAAAAATAGTTTTCAAACTATAAATCATAAAAATTAAACATATAACTAGCAAAACAAACCTTCCATACTTTAATTCATGTGTATTATTCTACTACTCTCATTATCTAAACCTATCAAGTCTCAATAAAAGTTTAACTCAGATTATTAATAGTTGCGAGCTTTCCCATCCATTAATTATCTTCCGACCAAAAACAGTAGCTACCTCTTCAAATTAGAGAACACTGCCTGCCGGCGATTTTATTAGTTTAAAGGCAAGGCGACGTACAGTTATAATTATTGATTTCCGAATAAATTCCTAAAGTTAAGACTTTGTTTTGCTGCCAAGCTATTTTACTGCCTAAAATTAATGGCTATTTAAGTATGATGCCATTCACTTGTAGCCGCATATTTAGGATATGGCTTTTGTAGATTACTTTAATGGGGGGTTGTTTTACGTCGTGATGGCAACAGCTCCAACGGCTTGTGTGCAGTTGCTGTCTGGAATTACTTTTGTTTTGGTATTCGAAAATGAGTTTTCTAAGCAGATTTTACTTATTTTTAAATACCAACTTCTTGCTGTGCTGTTGGTTTTTTCTTAACCCGGCAGCACTCGCGCTAACTTACCATAGATTAAGAATCTTCTAAACCGAAAACTCAATCTGATGCCTAGCGCCCCCAAAATGTCGAACGGAACTAATACACTATTAATGATTGATTTGTGATTGGCATAATTGGACTTTCCGATTGCAAATCTACTGTTTCTTCGAAATGTACAGGGTGGTTATAAAATAACGCTCGCTATTCGGAGTGGTCTGTAGCTTGAATGAATAATCCAAACGCAAAAAAAACTTTGAGACACTTACCAATCAAGAAGGGGGAAGGGACTAATCAAGAAGGAAAAAAATAATAGAATCATAAAAAACATACTCGTCGCTTGACCAGGGTTCTAAATTATGAGTCGTAATTGGATGAGTTGGCCGTAATTAGTCATAATTGGCCATGCCTCGTAATTTAAAACCTTGGTCAAGAAACGAGTTTCGTTATATGATTCCATTCTTTTTAGAAAAAAAAGGAACTTGTCTCTTGACCAGGGTTCTAAATTACGAGGCGCAATTGACTGTGCTAAAGCTCCTAAAGGAGACTAGAAAAAGGCAGCCGTGAAACATTACATTAGTTCTCTTAGACACAATTGGGGGAGTTAGTGTATGAGTCAATTTTAATATAGGAAATCCTTATAATGGTAATCCAATCAGAGTTTCAGATCTAGAAGTGTATTTAATCTATCTGGGGTCTATTAGACCCCAGGCGAGTGCTGCCGGGTTAAACTGTTAGAGAAAGCTTACATAGAAATAAAAGTTTTTTTCATCTACATCGGTCATTTTGAGAGTGAAACCGAAGAAACCAATGAAATAGCAGTACAAAGAAAAATGAAAACTAGAGCGTTATATCATCGAAAACAATTCTCATTATAACCATGTATTTTGCACTATTGCACTTCGGTGCTACATCTCTTTCAAAAGTCAGTATTTTGTATGCATTTGAAGTTAAATTTTATGAAAATATTTATTTTCTAGTTTATATTCTAGACTGTTTTATATCTTTGGCATGGTCAAAATAAATGTTAATGCCTATACATCGACTTGGAACTTTATATCAAATCACCAATAACAATGTAGCAATTATTACGCCGAATCGAATATCTACACAGCCCATTTAATCTGATCGAATTCTCCATTAACTGCGCCAAAGCAATAATTCCAATATCCGTTAATTTCCCGCGCAGTGTCGTTTATGCCATCTAATGACACATTTCAACCACTGTCTTGTTAGGTTAAGATAATAATTATCTCGGAATGTTTGGCGATAATGGCTGCTGTTCAATTGGAAATGATGTGTCAAGTAAGGCTTGGCGAAAATTGGCATTCTTATCACTTCAAGAGCTGCGAGTTTTTTTTTTGCGTAATGGTGGTTTGGTATAAATATTTGAAGTGTTGGCATCTTTTGATATTGTTATTTATTTTAGTTATAGTTAGTTTGCAATGTTTGGTGATAAGTTTGCTGTTAAATTGAAGATAATGTGTCAAATAAGGTTTGGCGAAAATGTTTATTTATATCATTTCAAGATTGCGAGATTTCCCTTTTTTTTTTCGTAGTGGTGGTCTTGTACAAATATCGTTGGCATCTTTTGATATTGTTATTCGTTTTAGTTATAGTTAGTTTGGAATGTTTGGTGATAAGGGCAGCTGTTCAATTGGAGATGTGTCAGATAAGGCTTGACGAAAATTGGTATTTATATCATTTCAAGATTGCGAGATTTCCCTTTTTTTTCCGTAGTGGTGGTCTTGTACAAATATTAGAAGCGTTGGCATCTTTTGATATTGTTATTCGTTTTAGTTATAGTTGGATTGGAATGTTTGGTGATAATGACTGCTCTTTAATGAGGATATGATGTGTCAGAAGAGGAAAGTGTTGGATTGGCGAAAAATGGCAGACTTTTAAAGACATTAGGATCCTTTGTTTTTGGCGTAATTATTGTGTTACAAAATATTTTAATTTGTGGGTTTTTTCATTGGAATTATTGTTTATTTTAGATACGCTATTCTTTCTTTTGAAAATAAGGGGCGACTTAGTACTTATCTAGTTTCGATGTTTAATGACTTAAATCAATAAATAATGAAACATTTCTAGCGACAGAGGAAGTAGCGATTTATTTGGTAGAACCACAGATCTCCAACTACAAAGCCAATGTGTTGCCACACGAGAGTAGTAAATATCACACCGCTACACACTCCCCTCCCAGCCACAGCGATTACGGTACGTAATGTTCTAGATGTTTCGGGAACCTGACCTTTCTACCCTGCGCGTCGTATAGCTTCTGTCTTCAGGCGACAATTCGTCCGACTTCTTGGAAAAATGAGTGGGAGGAGGAACTCTGACGTCTGATGATGGAGCATCCGTCCCAGACTCTTCTGAGTTTTCGTGCAGCGTAAAGCAAGGCTTCAATCTATCGATTGATATTCTTTTGACTATACCTTTGATTTCAATGTCGAAATACTTGGGTGCTCTCTCTTTAACGACGAAGGGGCCCCGATAAACTGGTTGCAGGGAAGATACAGGAGCATTGTCGTATACAAACACATGAGAGCAATTCGAAAGCTCTTTTGACACGAAAACAGGCTTTTTGCCATGAGTAGTCGTTTTTGAGGGTTTCAATTTACGTATTTCCTTTTGGAGTGAATGTACGAACTCTGAGTGCGTAACTCCAGGAGTTTCGGCAACAAATTCTCCAGGTAAACAAAGAGAGAGCACCTAGAACGAGGTCGAAATTGGCGACGGTAGGGAAATCGTTTCCTATTTAACTCGCCAATTTGCAACGACAGCTGAGCAATTTGTTCTTGAAGGTTTTCCACCAAAATATCGTTCTTCACGGCAGCAATGGCTGCATTCTGATAGTTAGGAGCTTTGATCTCCCACATCTTGTCCGCCATCGTGGCTAATTTTGATAGATCGTCACCACTTATCGATAAGATACTCGACATATCATTCGGCAATCTTTGTAGCCAAAGGGTTTTCAAAAAGGTTTCACTCACCTTATCCGTAGCCAAATTCTTCATTTCACATAATAACTGAGAAGGTTTTTTATCACCTGGTTCAACGTCAGTTAGCAGCTTTTGTGTCTTTTGAGTTTCGGTGTCCGCGAAGATAGAAATGAAGCGCCGTTCCTTGAGCGTCGTAGCGCGTACTTGGCGACTTTAGGAGGATGCGTTAGAATGTCCGACACTTGCGATAAAAATTCCTGTCTCGATTGAACTCACTACATAATCGAACTTTGTTTGATCCTCTTTGATCGATGCATTCCTAAATTGAGCCTCCAACTGCAGAAACCATATTCTTGGATCAGGCTTCCAAAATGGCGGTGGCTTGATGCTTACCCTCGCGATGCTGCTTGTTGAATCTTTAGCGCAGTTTACCTTTTCGGTCGAAGTTTCGTCGTCGCTCATCTTGCGTCCGGTAGTCACCAGTGAAGAGGGGCGACTTAGTACTTATCTTTTTTCGATGTTTAATGACTTAAATCAATAAATAATGAAACATTTCTAGCGACAGAGGAAGTAGCGATTTATTTGGTAGAACACAGATCTCCAACTACAAAGCCAATGTGTTGCCACACGAGAGTAGTAAATATCACACCGCTACACGCTATTCTTTCTTTTGAAAATAAAATGGCGCAAATGTTTGTATCTCTGCAGTTTATATTATTATAATAGGCAGTAAAAATATATAAAAAATTATTGAAAATCGTATTTAAAATTTTTTTTAATACAAAAATATGAACTAGTGTTAAAAACCAATTATCTGAATTAATTTGGATGGATGTTTAATCGAAAAACATAAAAGATCGGGATAACCAGATTTTTTTTAAAGCTATATTTATTTTAATTACTATGTTCGTGGGTTCATTACTATGGGAAAGAACTACATTCAATCGAAAACGGAGATTGAAACTAAATGAAGACGTAACAATTCAATGTCACCATTGGTGTGAGGAGTCGTAAAATTGGAGTTCTACCATATATTAAAAATATTTTATGATTAAAAAATTATTAATATATATTTAGAGATAATGCCTGATTAATTTGATATCCGAAAAGTGACAAACGTTTAATCTAATGTATCGCATTGATAATCATTATTTCTAATAAAAGCCAGCTTTTTATTAAAAACCATAAAAAACTACGAATATGTTAGATATAAAAAATCTTTTGATATTCAACGAGAATAATATAAATATTGCGCTGAAAATTTTTTTCATCTTCTTACTCCATTGACTGTGGTTCTAAAATACGACGCCCGTCGCCAATAGCCCTCGTGTAGCTCTAGTTCGACGATAATTCAAACCAAACCAAATCTTCTTACTCCACGAGTTGATCATAATTTTGAAACTCTTTCATAAGCACCTTTTTTTATTACCCGTATAATTAACCCAGTATTATTATTTTATTATTTTAAACAAATATTAAAGTTTCGCTGTAAACCTCAAATTTTTTCAATTAGTTCTTTTAACGACCTTACTAAAAACCTTAATGTTGATCCGTATTCATGAAACATTCTATTATTTATATGACGCATAAGCACATAATATAATACTAATTTTCAATATTTTTTTAAAGGTTATGATTTATGTGTAAAACTATTAAATATTAAAAAAAAATATTTTGGAAAGTTTGTACATTATTAATGATCACACAAGGAAATGATGGTTATTTTATTTCAGCTTTTAAGCTAAGTGCTAGGTACCATAATTATTAAACATTACTTCAAACTTAACGTTAAACATACGTTAGGCCCCATTATTATCTACCATTTAAACTTTTTTCTAGCCCTTCCTAAACTTTTTTTAAGTAAGCAACTCCACTAAAGTAACAAAGTAAAGAGAAATACTTATAAAGGCAAATTTGTGGGAGTTTTTTGGTACTCATGTGAGATAGAATATCTTTAGTATCACAGGTTGTTTTTTGTTTCACAAAGTGAAGTTACAATTTTTTTTATCTATAAATTGCACTATATCTAAAAGAAGAAAATTGAAAATGGGCTAAAACTTAAGTTAGAAGGAACATTTAACAAAAAAAAAATGAAAGATTATCATTAGACAAAGTTGTTGTTTAGAATATTTTAAGATATTTTCCTTTTCTATTTTCAGTTTTTTTTTTAAATTTACATTTTTCAAAATAGCTAAACTTCTAAAATATATTTTCAAATTCTTTTTAAATAGAATGCACCACTACATTACCTTCGTATATTTAGTATAGACAATAAAACTACAGAATCAAAGGAAAAAATATTTAATTTATTACACAAGCAGTTTAATATTAAACATAAATAATAATATAATTTTTTCTATCAACGAAACTATTTTGTAAACAATTAGTTAAATGACTTAATACAAAATTAAAATTTTATTAACTACTGCTTTAGGTACACTATTGTGTACTTTAAGCAGTAGTTAATAAAATTTTAACCATTAAAGTACATTAAACCATTTTACTTTTTTCCAAACAGTCTATCTTAAACTGTAATTTCACCCAGAGATAAAACTAATCGTTTTTATAATGCATTTCAGCACAATTAACGCACGATTTCTTCACTCTTTTACAAAACTATTTCGGCGACATTATAGATACAAGAAAACTACCACAATTTTTTAATGGTTATTCAATGTAAAAGTAAGGATTTCTTTCCCCTTCTCCAAATCTCTTTTGACGAGCTCTCAGTAAAAGATTTTTCCAAAAAAGAATGACATTAATAAAAACAGAAATCGAATTTGATAGCTTTTCAATGTTAAATCAGAAGCTGGTTGCTTAGATTAAATTTGGTTGATTACTATCTCTATTACATAGATCTATTATCCAAACATTGACATTTCTTAAAAAGACAACTCGGCTCAAACATTGAAAAACCTAATCATTGAGGAAAACTCATTTCAAGAGTTGCAATTTCCCCTGGATATCAGCGAACCGTGTTTACAATGCACTCCAGCACACTTAAAACCCAATTTGAAGCCCCTTCTCCAAATCTCTTTAGACGACATCGTCGCTTTAAGCTCGTTACAAGAAAACAAAAAGTCTCACGTAAAAGCCGTAAAAATCCTCACATTTTTCGCTTCACACTCGCTGATCCTTTAAGAGAGAGAGATAAATATTTTAGTGCGTCTTAACAGACAGCTTGCTTTTATCGGCGAGAAAGAGATTTGAACGAGAGTTTCAACTATAAGAACGCGTCGCTTCTTCTTAGTATAATCTGATTGCGTCTAATACTGACGGATATCTCGGGGTACCTGTCCTTTTAGTATTTCCGCTGAAAGAGATTATATTTTATCTTTGAAGGAGGTATGGAAGTTTTGAAACGAATTTTCATAAAAAAATAATCAATCAAGATTTTTGAATTTAAAAGTTTGATACAGTGTTTGAAGTAATTGGACGTAAGAAATGATTTTGAGATAGCTAAATTTTTACGATACTTTTTATATGATGTTGTATTTTCATAAGATAAATGCAAAATACTTCTTGCCCATTAAATATATAGATAATCTGTGGCTCAAGTACACTAAGAAAAACTTGTGATAAAGTAGCACAAGTGGAATGAAATTATGTTAAAAAACTTATCAAGGTTATGTTGTTTCAAAAAAGATTTGTGTTGATAATAAAACATTTGTGACTTTTCAAGACAACTGAGGATTGCGAGGGGAAAAGATTATTATATGCGTAAAGACTGGAACTGTAAGCTATATTTCTTTTTAAAATATGTATAACAAAATTACAAGATTCATTTTAAAGTATCGGAATATGTATGTTAAACTTTAGTAAAGCTATTTATCCGAAGCGCTAAAGAGAAGATGCTGAACTTCAATTCCGAAGAATACATGCGTTCTTTGCGTTCAACAAACCGCTAGCCTTCTGCGCGCTGTAACGTGTGCGGGTTCGATCCCCGCCTTCACCCTGGGTGAACTTCCTTTCTCTGTGACATTAAAAATCCTTTCTGTTGTATTACTTGACGAAGACTTATAAGCGGATATCTGATCAAGCACAGATCCCGGAATATATATGTACCTACCCCTCCAACAAACTTTTTGTGCTAAACACGACTTATTATTTGGGCGCAACGCAATTTTCGTATTCTTTCAACACAACATGTAATAACTTCGAGAAACAAAAATTTTTGTATAAAACGTCAACAAAGCTTTTTTGTGTAAGATATTAATCCAACCAAAAAAAACTACTCTATTGAGTAAAACTAAATTTATAAACAACTTCTAACACGGCGGACCAGGTAATTATGATAACACCTAATTATCTTGCAGAGTTTAACAAAATTAGCTAAAAAAACAAATAAGGATTTTCCGGAAATTTCTCAAATATAGGGAAAATGTTAGGGATTTTTATTCATTTAAGAGGTTTATAGAAAGTGCTGTCGCTTCCTTCCTTTGGGAACTAGACCGACTTGCTCTGTAAACGAATTTTCTTACATTTGTCGGTAGGACCAGTGGGTTTTCGTTTTTACCTTACACACTTTTTCCTAAAAGCATAGTATTTGAAGAGTTACTTTACTACTGGATATTTTATGTATTTTCTTTTACCTTTCATGTTCTAGAAGATATGTTATTTTGGAAAATATATGGTTTGTCTTTTAACTATATTATATTTGAATTTTAAATAATATTAAAGAATTTATTTGCTCATAAGAGTATTTGAATTTTAAATTATCGTATCTGGGATATTTATGAAATATTAATATGGTGCTGGAAATTTTAAGCCTTTTCAAAATTTACAGAATGTGTATTGATTGAAAATAATAAAAAAGTAATTCAACTTGCATATTAATACAGTTTGGGTTGTGATAAAACAAAATTTTGTTTCTCATGTACTTTAAGCTGTTTTACGTAATAATTGGCCCCCAAATTTAATTTATATTTAGCAGCTCTTTTGTAAAAAAATATTTAACAAGAAAATTCCAAATTTTTTATTAGCAAATTTAAAAAATTTCGGTTTTGGTATTTATTTTATAAAAAAAGTATTTCTTTTGAAAGCAATTTGATGCCAATTCTTAATGTCAACCTATTTGACAGACTGCTTACATACTTCCTTAGACTTTTATAAATAATTCAAAAAAGAATTTGCGTTTTGAAAACCTTGTCAGAAAGGAAAAATGAACACCATGAAAAACACATTTAAAGTTTTCATTCGCTTGCATTTTTATCCCACCTTTCCGCATGAAAAGTGGAAAGACTTTTTTTTTTTAAAAACTATAACTCTACATTTTTAAAACTTAGTAGACTTATTTAAAAGATTAAAAACTGTAATTTTAGCAAATACAGAAAATCGCAAGTTTTGCTATTTTAGAGGTAATGGGTCCCCTTAAACTTAAGCACAAAGATTATTTTCGCATGTCAAATTTTCTGGCCAATCGTATTTAATGAGTTGATTGAAAATACATAATTATCTTTAAAACAAAACAAATACCTTTTGGTAATTTAAATTACTTCGTTTATTCTTTTCAATCATATTTATCTAAAAACTTTAATAGTGAAAAAATGTTTAAATGAAAAGTATAGAAAATAAAGTATTATTACTTCTGAAAGAAGCAGAACTTCTATCAAAAATTTAACTCAGAAGTATACTTTTTTTTACCACATTTTCAGTTCATATCAAAATCGATGGCGGAAAAAATAAGTTCTTATACATTTCTTTCAGAATTTTAACCAAGAAATATTTTTATTTCCCCACTGCTTTGACGCCCTTTATAAAATGCAGTTTCAAATATAAAAGAAAGATGAAACCCCCTCCCATTTTTTACATTGGACTTTTTTTTGTATTTCAGTAAAATTCATAAAAAGAGCTCAGATAAAAACAAATGATGTCCACTAAGATATTTTTTTTTCTCTGGCATTATATTAGAGTTAGTGTTTCTAAAAATAGAAGACAAGAAATTGAATTTTTATTTTTTAAAGGTTCTGAGTTTTCAGCTGTTTTTTTGAAGAATATAATCCAAGACTATGTATTCATTTACACATGAAATATAAACCACAAAGTATATTTAAAAAAAAAGACCAAGTCCACAGGAAACTTTTTGTATCTGCTTTCTTTTCTAAAATATTGAAAAGTAATGACTTTTTTAGTGTGTCTCCGATGACTTTTTTTATTTAGGGATTTATAACACATAACAAAATATTTCTTTATTCCTGGGTGAAATTTGAAACAATAATCTTCATACTTATTTAAAAACTGTTGGACACAGAATACATAAATATATGATTCATTTTTGAAATTAATGGAATATAAACCATATAAGCCACGAAATATAAAAAGGGCAAAGTCCACAGGAAACTTTTGTATCTGCTTTCTTTTCTTCTAAAATTTTAAAAAGTAACGACTTTTTTAATGCGTCTCCAATGATATTTTTATTTCGAGATTTATACACATGATAAAATATCTCTGTATTCCTGAGTGAAATTTGAAACACATTAATCTTCATACTTACTTAAAAACTGCTTGACACAAAATACATGAATATATTATTCATTTTTAAAAGAACTTAAAATCAAGTTCTTATAATTAGTTGCAAGTTCTTAAGATATATTTTTTAAATGCATAGAAAATGTTATTTTTTCAATTTCTCCTGTCAAATTGTAATTTTGAGAAAACTTAATGTTTTCAAAAATATTTTTAATTTTTCTTGGATTTAATTCCAAAAATCGTTTTTTGTTCGAAGTTATTTTTATGAAACAGTAAATATTTTCGTAAAATAACTAATTTAAAAAAATGTGTTTTTTAGAACAGGCTTTCAAAAGTTATCGGTAAATGAAATAGCTACTACAGTTGTAAATATCTGACTTTTATGCATGAAAAAAGCCTAGTTATTCATGTGAAAAGCATTTTCAATAAATAATCAAAGATATATGTAAAAGACTCTCTTTCGTGCAAATACTATCGCAAGATAAATAAGTGCAAACCTTGCCAAAAAAATTTGAAACAAAAGAGAGTTTCAAATTTCAATTCCCATTAGTTTGGAAACGTTAAATATAAAGGTTTGATGTTTGTTATTATACATTATTTGCAATCATAGATATAAATAGTGTAAAAAACTGTCTTTTTGTTAAGTTTGCATCGGACTTATTCTATTGAATTAATACGTAAAATAATATTGATTTTCAAAAAAGAAGCGGCACAAACAATCGAATCCTTTGATCTTTATCGTCCTCAAAATCAAACAGTGCTTAAAAATCTTTTGCTTTAAACAAATCCCCACTTACTATTTGGAAATCTTTTAATATAGCATGCTTGCTAAAATGTAATGTTCAATTTTTGTTGTTGTTTTGGTTCTTTTTTTTTAGAAAAGTATTGTTAGCTTTATTTAATAAATAGACTTTTAAAGTATAAAGGGACTTACTTAAAATTTTTTTCAGTTGTGTGTTTCATTAAAATACAAATATTTATTTAAGAATATAAATACCATATTCAATTATGCTAAACATTATTCACATAATCCCACAGATAGTTAAAAAAGGAGTAAGAATTTTGATTTTTTTAGTTTTCTGTTGTTTTAGAGTATAATTCAGTATGAATGTCTGTTAGGTTCAAACTAAAGTATAATTTGACTTAAAGAATGTTTTATCTACAAAGGTATAATTCCCTCAATGCATTTGAATTTATTTTTTCTATGAAGCAGTCTTGATCGGATCAGCTCTTGATATGGTAAAGTTAAAAGGATGTACTGCATACACCGATATAATATTAAGCGTTATTGCGTGTGTTAGGATTTTATTTAAAAAATCCAGATTTAATTTATTTTAGTGTAGATTGGGGCTATTTTTAGTTGTTTTTCTAAACATGGCATTTTTCAATTATAAGTATTTTGAGGTAAACTGGATATCACTGAGCTCTTTTTGCACCTTTATCTACAAAACAGTTCACGTACATTCCATAAAATTCATTCATAGCAATTAATTAACTTGAAACATTTGTTCCCATTTATAAAATGAATGCTGTTTGAAAATTATCCACAGAGGATATCTAACCAGGGCTCTCAAATTCTTTTCTCTCAAACGGAGTTTTGAATATAAAATCTTAAAAAATTAATTCGCGCAATAAAGACGAAGAAAATAATGGAACATTTATGTTTTGCATACTTAAATAAAGTGCATCGTAAGACTTTTAATATATATAAGCCTTCACCTGGAAATGATATGCTATTCCTCAATTTAAACAGGCAGTAAACGGAACGGTTTTCTTTTAAATGCCTACTCAAACGGAGTCTAAACATCTTAAAAAAATGAATTCATCTGTGGTAAAAATAAGTAAAATACTGAAATATTTACACTTGCATCCTATTTATGTAAACTTCATCATGGGACTTTTAAGATATGCAAATTACACCCTCACTTGGAAATGATATGCCATTCCTCAATTCAAACAAAACACTAAACCGTTTTCCTTTAAACGCCTACTCAAAAAAACACCTCCCTTCTTCTTAAATCAAACCCAAAAAAATAATTCCTCAAAAAATCATTCCTGTTTGAAATAAAGAGAAAATGGTAAAAGGGAATTCCGACTGGTGTTATCACCTGTTGAGGGTGGGGTGGGGGTGCCAAGAAATATCGTCTGAAGAAAAGGAAAAATCGTTATTCCCTACCTTGAGGTTGAGGGAGGGTTCGTCCATCGATCTGTTGCACTTGTTGCGAATTCTCGTTTAGGACCGGTCCAACCTGGCTTCTGGTTAAGGGGTGGGGGGCAGGACCACCCCTTGTCATTTGGGGGTGTTATGTAACACAGGTATGAGGTTTGTAAGGGGAGACTGGGGCTTTTTTTTTTTTTAAAGTTTTTTCCCTTAAATATGACATTTTTGAGTTTCAACTATTTTGAGGTAAAATTATATCACTGATCTCTTAGACCTTTTATCTCTTTGTACTTTTATCATTGTGGGGGGTTATGTATATAACCCAGCTATGAGGTTTGTATAGGTCCTTTGTTCAAGAGTGTGGTAAAGGTGCTTTTGTGTAGGGCTCGTGATCTAAAAGTATTTTGTGCATTGCATTAACCTTAAAAAATAAAGGATACTTTATTTTTACTTTCAATGAATGAAAAATAAGGTAATAAAAGTATTGCAATGGTTTCAAAAATAGAGATTTTGTGTTTTCTATACGTTTTGGAGGGTGCTGAATCTTAAAAAGTGGTTTTCGAATATTGGCCCATCTGTCTGTCTGAAACCCCTATACAGTTCGAGCTAAAAGAGCTAACTTGGTCGTCATAATAATGTTTTCTCGTAATTTTCGGACACAAGTTTATTTTTTTAAACAAATTTTACAGAGGAAATAGTAAATTTAAACAATTGTATCCGAGAGATATATCTAATAGTAATTACGAAAAAGTTACTGGTAAGAAAATTACATAAAAGTGGCAGCTATGGAAAAGTTTGATTTTTGTCCAATAACTATCCCGTGTCTCCCTATATAACTATCTATAAATGTTAGTATATATTTGTTGAGTGGTAATTGAAAGTGAAGTGTTAAACACCCCTAGTTTTCTAATAACTTGCTTGGCGGAATAAACCTTTTGCAGCATCGGAATATACCTAGAACTGAGAGCCTCTTTTTTTGTGGCACCAACTAGGTGGCTTTCGATACCAATTTTGACGCTCAGATTACTCGGATTAGAACCTGAGTTCTCTGTGAATGTTTAAGTATATCGAGAGAATCCAAGACAAATATATTCCCAAGGGATCTCATACATATCCCATAATAAAATAACATGCTTGGCGACGATTTTTCCATCCTGAAAATCTACCGTTCTTGTGCTCATGAAGCATATACCTGATATCTCTCACAGCCACTCTGAGCCGACAATTTAAAATAATTAAAATTGGAATGTTCTTTAATTACAGATAATGGGATAGTTGTTGGGTGAAAAATGTACATTTTGAGTGTAATTGGCGACTACTGACAAATGCATTTTTTAAATACGTTTTTAGTAAAACATGATTTCTAAAAGAATTAAACAAATTTCGTCATATAACTTTTTTTTGCAACATGTTTATACAACTACAGTAGAATGTATTCAAAGAACTGGACTATTAGAAGTTTACATTTATTTTAGATTTAACATATTATTGGATATAAATTTTATCATTATGTATTAAAAGGAAATTCACCTTATCAAAATAGAGAAATTCTAAATAAAAGCTTATTTAAAATACCTGTTGAGGCAATGAATTTGATAAAGCATACATTTTAACTTATAAATAATAAATCACATTGCATTAAAAAATGTAGAATATCGTCGAAGTTTAATCTAGATTTGTTTTAGAATCTGCTGCATTTTTAGGTTTTCCGAATTTTTCGAAGTTCAGTATCCAATTAAAATTAAATATTTGTTAAGCCATTCGCTTAATAATATGCTTTATTATAAATATATTAGTTTTCTAAAAGAATCAACAAGCTCCAAACATTAATACATTAAAATATATATTTGTATATTAGTTTATTTAAATTTACAGTTGTATAAATTTCAATATTTTCCATACATTTTGTAAACTACATTTTAAGCGAATGCAAATTTATTCCGATCTCTTCATTAAAGTTATCGCTTAAAATTATTTGATTTTATTCATCTCGTTTGAACATTGTACGTTTTTAAACTATTTATTCACGCGCACTTCACATTAATATGGAAATGTAACAAAAATAATATTTTGAAAAAGTTTTGTACTTACGTTATTAATTCTTAGAAATTTCCAGGGAAAATATGTGCTTTTATGAAATTGGAAGCCAAAGCCCGTTAAATTTGAGCATCTTTATCGAATATAGCTGGTTCGTATAAAGTTAGGTTTTGTTTTATATATACTACATTCAAAGGGCAAAGAAATGTTGATATAAGAAAATTGTTTTCAGTGTCATGAATATAAAATTTCGCTGTTTCTACATATGAGCACACACAAAATAACCTAAAATAATATTAAAACATTGTACTTTTGCTTCTACATCTGAGTATATATAAACAAAATATGATAAAATAATATTACAATATTCTACTACAATAAACTTTAAAGCTGCCCGAAATTCAATATAACTTCATTTTTGAAAATATATATTCTTAAACGCAATATGAAAAAATAAAGTATTAAATACGAAAACTAATATAAAAACTATTAACAAAACTTTAAAGTTAAATACACTGCTCAAAACAATTAGGGGAGCACTTTTTAATTCCAAATTTAACTTCACTCCCAACTTTTTAATTTTTGTCCTATAAATCTGAAATTTCTTAAATAGGTTCACTATGCATTCGAAATGAAATAGTAAAAAACAGGAGAAAAAATCTTAAGTTTTTAATACTTAAATTTAAAGGGGGGAAATGGAATAATAACTTTTTTAAAAATTATAACATTAATTTTTTCAAAACTTTTTTTGTTAAAAATAGTTGAAATATATTTTTAAACATCTAAAAAATGCAAGCATGAAAAATTTAGGGTCAAATTATTTTCTAAAACTGTTTTAAAGTGAAATATATTTTACCATATTTTTCATATTTTTATTGATATTAAAAAAATATTAAATTCTTCAAAATACGTTATTCTTCCATATAATGATGTATCTAACGATACATAAGTTGCGAATTTAACTTAGTCAGAAAAAAATCACAAGCTGATGATTCCCAATGGAAACATTGGGAACGAAAGGGTTTAAAACATGTGCTCCCCTAATTGTTTTGAGCAGTGTATATAACACTTCTAATTTAAAACAATGCAATAAACTTGTTTATAATACTCAGAGTGTAAGCTAAAATAAGAAAGTGGTGTAAGATATTCTAAATGAATACATCAACTTCATTTTCATGTATCTTGAAATACGTAATCAATATATTCAACATTTAGATTTAATATTTAAGCGATAAACATAAAATGTATTGTAGTATTTTTTGTTTTAATAGTTATACGAAATTTCCAGAACTACTTACGCAAAATGTTTTATTGTAATTGAATGATAAATCTTATTAATAACTAATAGATAACATTAGTCAAAACTTTCACAGTTTAATTTCATTATGCATTTTAAATCAGATAAGTTTGTACCAAAGAATGCTAAAGTAATAATGCAACAATAATAATACGATTATTAAATATGTAATATTAAGTATTGGCTTTTTGGCGTGACGTAAATCCTTTCTGCTTTTATTGGGAATTTTTGTGATTGGTGGTTTGATTTAGTAATCTCTGTACACTTGATTTATTAGCTAATCAAAACCTTACTTTCATTCTTTTGGAACTCGTGCCACTCAATATGTGAAATATGCTAAAATTATTTTTATATAATGTGACTGTTACATTCATCATTTATACTTACCTAATTGATCAAATGAAAAATGCAATAATGCATAATAACCCTTAAGCCCGGCTATTAGATGGCGCTGGTTTAAGTTTATGAGACTAAATAAGAAGTTTCCTCGAAAAAATGGATTAAGCAGCATCAATGCCAGCAACTGCTTAAAAACAGTCATTTTTTAATGAAAATAACGAATGGTACAAGTCAGCTGCTTTGGTATCGATAGTTTTGAAAATCTTGATCGTTCTCTTTTATACCCGCACGATCGTGATATCTCGGCCTTAAAGGGTTATACAAGTTTATGATATAATAGTAACTTTTCAAATATACTTAATTAATTGTATAATAATTTCTTTTCAGGACTCTACTGTTGGAACACCGGTAACACTGCGAGTAGACCCAAATGGCTTCTTTTTATATTGGACTGATCAAAACAACGTAAGTATAGAAACATGCATGCTTTAAAACTTTGATAACCTGCACTTTAAAAACTACAAGTTGACCATAGTAAATGACAAGTTTAACAATTTATAGGTATAGTATGTAAAAACTGAGAGTGTGATACATCTCATGACTTTATATTACCATTCAGTAATTTCATGCGTTAGAGAATTAAGATAAATATTTGAGCAAGAAAGTTTTTTTTTTCAGCATTACCTTAAAACCTGCATATTTTGAAATGGAAGAAATTAAAAAGAAGTTTAAGTAAACTGCTCAAAACAATTAGAGAAGCACTTTTACTTTTTTTCCTCTTTCAGTCCTAACTTTTTATTTTCTTATTTAAAATTTGTGAAATAGATTCATTATGCATCCAGAATGAAATGGTAAAACACAGGGGAACTAAACAACTAAACGAACAGACAAAACTCAAATTTTAAAGAAAAAAATTGAATCATAATTTTTGAATAAATTATATACATATATTTTTTGAAAACTTCATCATGAAAAACATCTAATGAATCTCTTCATGAAAAACATCTAAAAATACAAGCATGAAGAATTTAGGGCCAATAAAATAGTTTTGGTGAATTTCGGGGAAAAATAAAAAAAATACTCACGGAATTGTAATTTAATTTTGATAAATAGAAATTACGTTAAATTGAATCAATGTTTTCAAATTCAATGCATACGAAAATTTTAATATTTTTTAAACAAAATGTTAAAAAATAATCTTTGAAGAAGCATTGGGGCTGTTTTATAACTAAATACGTTTTTAAATTTTATGCACAGTTTTAGTATTTTGAAGAATTTGTTTTCAAAAGTAATAACTTTTTCGTTATTATGTACCTCATTTCATAAAAAAATAGAAGACTCAATAGATTTACATCCAAAATAAAATACGTAAATGATCAAAATATTGATTTTGAAATGACGTAATTATTTTCTTATCAATTGTAATTAGTTTTTTTTCATGATGAAATTATTCTTTGTAAATTAGTTGATAAAATAATTGAAATACTTATTTTAAAAGAAGCATCGTTGTAATCAAAGAAAAAATTAATAATTGAAAAAATATTTTAGGAGTCCACTGTTAATTTAAAAAACACTTATTGGTTACAAGACGATATTATGTTAATTTCAGATTCAATAACCAATGCACTTTAACTGCAATTTGATGCTACATTTATCGACCGTCTATTGATAATATTTTTCAAGGTGACCTTTTAAGTTTCATATTTATTGAGTATTTATTAAAAAAAAAATTAAAAAAAGTATTATTGGAGAGAAACTGAATAAAATGGCTGAGGTATATTTGACAAAGTTGCATCTTGAACTGAAAATGCCAGCACCCACAACCACCATAAACCATATTTCGCCCACAAGTGCTTTAAAACGTGTTATATTTTAGGAGGAATTTTAACGGTTGCGATGGGTGCCTATTCAAGTGTTGGCTCGTCACCTGACTGTGGTTCTAAAATACGACGCCCGTCGCTAATAGCCCTCGTGCAGCCCTAGTGCGACGATAATTCAAACCTAACCTAACCTTAGGAGGAATTTTACTGCCCATGTAACCTACGCACTATCTACATAGTACTACCTACATAGACTAGCACTGAAAATAGCAATATCTATAAAAATATTGCTTTAAAATTATAACCTTTATTTTCATGAAGTGTAAATGTAGTAAAAACAAAATAAATTAGAAGGGAAAGTATTATCTGGGTATTGGGATAATAATAATAAAAGCATAAGTTTATCGACAGTGGCGACACAGTTCGATAAAAATAATGACAATTATTGTAAGATTTTTTTTGTGTATGAAAGGTATTTGGATATACCTTTGACATTTTTTATCCATCTGTCTATACTAAAAAAGTTTCTGAGAGTATTGAAGCAACAAGAAAAATGTTATTTTAGTTGTTTAACCCTTTCAGTCCCAAAAATTTACTACACTACAGAAACATTTGATATTCACGAAATAAGCTTGTTTTAGGTCAAAAATAAGAGTTCCATAAGAACAAAAAAATTCATTTTAATTTTTTATATGGTTTTTGAAATAATGCCAAAATATTTTAACTGTGGAAAACAACAAAATAAAAATATATATATTGCCTAAAAACACGTCGAGTTTTTCATTTTAAGGTATTTGACCACATTATTAAAAAAATTTTAGTAATTATTTTAACCGAAATAGTTAAAATTGTGTTTTAAATATGTGGAACTGAAGGGAACTTTCAAAAATCAGGTGAAACGCTTGTTAGCTATTTTCCAAATAAAAAAAATAGTAGTTCTGACTTCTATTGAGATTAAAGTAAAATATTGTCTGATAGAACAAAGTGTGAAGAATCGAATGATGTGTTTTTGGATGTCATAACGGGACATAAACATTTTGAAAAAATATTGAAAGTGATGATGCCAAATGGCATCACTGGGACTGAAAGGGTTAAATTTCGGGACTTCTTTCCAGGGTATGCTTCGTTTTTGTTGTTGCAAATAGTAGACTGATACACGTTGGATGCTTCTATATCAATATTATTAGAAAGCTTGAATATTCTTGTTTATAATAGAAAAGTTATTATTCTGAAAGATTATAAAATAGTAGACTGATATTTGTTAGCTACTTCAATATCAACGTTATTAGAAAGCTTTAACATTCCTGATAATAATAGAAAAGTTATTATTCAGAAAGACTGTAAATAAGTAGACTGATGCTTGTTGGCTGCTTCAATATCAATATTATTGGAAAGCTCGAACATTCCTGTTTATAATAGAAAAGTTATTATTCAGAAAGACTGTAAAATTAAATTTAAAAGTAAATTCTACAAATTTAAGCGTATGTAACCCTCTGCAGCAAAGAGGATACAAAGAGGACCTATACAAGAATGTCAAAATAAAACGCAAAATGGAGAATACCGTAGAGTATAGAACTCCTTTTGAAAGAGAACTTCATTTCTTTTCTTATTATCGAAGAAAAATGGAAACGTTTCAATACTTTTCCATTTTATTCCGAGTACATTTTTCCATTGAAAATGTGGAATAAAGTTTCAAAAGAATTTCGATAATATCATTTATAATATTAACATTCCATGCGTCAAATACTCTATGAGATTAAATATTCTACGCTGCAAAAAAGTATTTCTATGTATGCAATTATGTTTGAAAATTTATCATGTCAGCGAGAGTTCTATATAGCAACTGATAAGTAAAAAACGTTTTTGATGATTTGTTTGCAAAAGGCGTACTTTTAATGATATATTTTATAAAACACAACAAAAATTAAACACATTTTTTATCATTCCAAAAATGGAATTTTTCGAGTTTAAAATTCTAAAGAACTTATTATATGGCAATACAAATCGCAAGATTGTTTATTGATTAATTTTTTTTCAGACTTTTATGAAAAGCAAAATTTTAAAGTATACTCGTTAATCAATTTATTTTCCCATTATAATTGTAAATAATTTAAACTCTTTGCTTTATACGATTGTTACAAGCATTAGTTATTAATATATAGATTGGTTAGAGTTAAGTATTAGTTAAGTTTTTACTGGGTTAATTTATTTTAAGTTGTGATTTTAATTTTTTCTAAAAAATACATTTCCTCTTTCTCCAGAAGTAATAGAAATTTGTAAAGTTTTCAAGCTGCTATGAAATTTTAGATTTGCCAAATAAAAACAAATTTTATAGTAAACACTACAAGCACGAAACATGCAATATATGTTTTCGACCTTATTGTTTACAAGCAATTTAATAAGTTGTCATAAATTATTTTACCCATATAGGACAGCACAAAAAAAATCAAGTATACGTTTCAAAAACATTTCGAAACCAACATAAAATGCTTTTACTGTTTTTATCGCAACAATTTTTGAACCACAAAGGACGTATTGCTGAGTACGCCTTTTCAAAGATTCCATAAATATTCATCGTAAAACCCTATGTTTTCAAATTTAATGCCTTTGCCACTCAAATTTCCCGCGCCAAAAACATAAACTTCCCATTCAATTTATTCACAATATTCCTATTGCAATCTGGTTTTTGTCACAAAGTCATTTATAAAGTGATACGGTCTTGTCAGCCTCCTTTCATCATTTTAGAGGAAGGTTATCTCAGCCATTCCATCCAGAAAGTGGTCGTGGAGGTTTGAAGATATCGGTGTTTTCGCTCGGAAAAAATGAAGCGTTTCAAAAGTCGCCAAACCCATGTGTTAACACCACAAACACGAAAATCATTATCTATTGTCACGGAACCCCGCCTACTTGCCAATGCTCTCTAAATTTTTTTTTATGCCAGTTTTTATATTTGACTGCAGTTTTAACAAATAAATTATACTCAAATTATATTGTATTTTTATAAAATATTTTTTCATTTATATTACTTTTTATAATATTATTATTTTTTTTACTTTATTAATTAAAGAGCTTAGTGAAAGAACGTCCTAAGTGACATTTATGAAAAATTGAGATTTTTGTGTCGGTGAATTATTATTCACTTTTGAAAATAGCAATATTCAACCTTTTATAAACTAAAAGTTAAGCATATTTTTTATCTTTTGTAAGCGTTGTATTTAACGCATCTAAGTGCAAACGAAAACCTTGAAAACTAATTTTCACCATTTGTCACTTCAATTATTATATGTATTATACACGTATATGTATTATGACGTACTTGTATACTGTTTTTGGAAAACTGTTGATGGGATGACAAACACGTACCATTAGCATCATTTGGCTCTACTTTAGTAGGCAGAGTTTAAAAGCGGTTGAAATTTATTGTTCCACAGTTTCAAGTACTATTTCAAGCCTTGACTTGTTTTCGTGACAGTGCATTTCAAGAAAAAATATCAATCGGGGCCGTCGAATATATGACGCATGTTTAGAGGTTACTCTTGCGACCTGGCATCCCCATTTGGGGACATTTTTTACAACTTTCCCACAAAAAAGATAATTAGTTTCGAAACTGACCTGGTTCGATTGAAGAAGATTCAAATATCAGTTTTCAGCCTTTGATTGCAGGTATTAGTCCTTTATTTCTATAAAAATTGAAGTTGAACGACGGTCAAAACGATATTGGAGCTCTTTAAAAAATATGTTAATTTTTTTTGTTATAGTAATTAATTTTAAAAGCATTTTGCATTAAAAACAATGTTAAAATGAAATATAAACTACAAATAAGTGATACGGCCTTTTGTTTTGCCTTTATAGCACAAAAATGGGCATTTTTGGCGCTTATGGCGTATCTCTTAGTGTAGTCACTTAGTGTGTCTCTTAGTACTTTCTCGCAAAACATACTTTTTAGCATATATTTGTATAAAAATATGTTTAGATTATAAGAATAAGATTTTACCCGGGTCTTAAGAAGAATACATAAATTGCATAAGTGAAAGAGGACGTTGTAACTATTTATAACGAGATTAGTTAAATTGTTTTTTATTTTATGCAACGTAAGGCTAAACACGTCGCCATGTGTTAGTTTGGGTGTATCACGGAAATAACCATTGCTTCACTTGAAATACCAGCACCTGCATAGGTTTTGACTGAGCACCATCCAATGTTATTCTATCCTCCAAAGTAACTGATTGATTTTATCTCTGTAAAAACATGCCACAACACTGATGTAAAGAAAAAAACATTTTAAAAAAGTAAGAAATAAAAATTTCGGCAGTGACGACACAAAATCAATCAATATTTTATCAGTTCCCAACATTTTCGGGAATAGCATTACAGTAGTAACAATCGAATGACTGCTCTTGCCACCCTCTCAGGAATAGAGTTTTTGGTTTTTATTAGATAACATTTCGATCAGGATTATATTTTATGTTTTTAAACGTTATCTGACCTTTTTTTTAAAATGTTTTCATTCAATTTTTTTTTTTTGAAAAATTAGCTGAAACGTGTCTTTTACGACCATTTAACTAACAGATTTTAATAATACATGGCACCAGTCTTAAATTTTATAACAAATAATAATTTTTTGATTTTATTAAATTAATATCCTACTACAGCTAAACAAGGATGGGCAATGTAATTAACTATATATTGGAACCAGTTAGAAATTGGTTTTTTTTCTGAGAATTCTCAAAGAATTTTGAAAAAAAAACTGCTATTTCCACTAACAACAATACGAATATTAAAATAAGAAAAAAATCTTTTTATTGAAACTAAGAATCAAAATATTTTACGTTTGAATGTAAAAAATTAAATTTAAACTATAAGCAAAAGTTTGAAGAATTTGACTATATTTTAACAAAGAAACTCGATCAGTACAACATATGTGCACCAAAACAATAAAATAACTAATTCAAACAAATTGAAAGGAATTGTAAAAGAATTTTATTCTTGTGCAACAAAAAAGCATACTAAAAAACTTATCCATCATACATGGACTCATGGACCAGATCTAGATGTTGCTAGGTCACGAAGGTTTAGAAACAACAACACAATTGGTGCACGTTAAATTCCGTCGTGGTCACAAAGTCCTCCAAGTTCCCATACCAAATAAATACCTCTGGGGGTAACAAGCCAATTCTAGGGATCCTCTAGTTGGCCTCTGTCTCTAAACATTACATGAATCCTTTTACGCGTGAGTGTGGTGTGTCTGTCTTACTTGACGAAGGTTCATAAGCGGGTCTCTGACCAAGCACACAAATCTGAATATTTATGTCTTCCAACCAACAACAACACAACCAATAACTTACATATTTACTTCTTTAACATCATCTATCTTCAGGTGGAGTGATCGATAACATCTAGAACAAGAAAATCTTCCGAGTATCATAAGACAGAATAAAACGAATCTTTTCTTGTGTGTAGAAGATACTAATCCTGCTATCTGTGCCCTTCAAGCTTCACTGCATGCAATTAGTCTGTTATTGGACGTATTCGTCTTTAGCCAAGTTGCGAGTTCTCAAACATCTTCGGGGTAGTTCGGAAATGCCATATAGATGTTGTTGACCGGAATGGTTGTAAATCTTTGGCTGATACTGAAGTTACAGAACTCTCAACCTTGAGGTGGGGATTCTTTTCATAAATAAATATTTGGAATTGTTGAGAAGTCATCGTTTTGAGAGTTTCATTTATTCTTGAAACATAAAAATATATTTTGATCTCGAATGTCTTCTTCGGGGACGTGTAGTTCAGAAATGCCAAAGGTTATGTTGATCGGTATGGTTGAAATTCTTAAGTTGATACTGCAGTTTCAAAACTTTCATCCTGAAATAGTGTGGATTCTTGGCAGGTTTTAGTAAATGAATTTTGAGAGTAATTGAGAGTTATCATCTTGAAAGCCTCATTGATCTGAAAACCATAATAATTTTTATATTTCTTAATATTTTCGGGGTCGGTTGGTATGCAATTCTGAAATACCAAATATTTTAACTAAAATGATATCATCTAAGATTTTTCATCTCTTTTTAAAACATAAACATATTTTTAGACATCAAATATCTTAAAGTGGATAGGTTGTTCAGATATACCAAATACATTTACTTGGCTGTAACGAATTTTCTGATACTACTGCTGCAAGAACTTTCAGCTTGGGGGTGTTTACTGTCAGGCTTTCACTCATTCACTTATATCATGCATACTTGTGATTTTGTAAGATCTTAAATTTCTTCGGTGGACATGTAGTTTGGAAAAACCGAACATTTTCGCTGTTATCTTTGCTGACTGGTATCTTTTGCTGATACTACAGATATTTCAACTTGAAGGAATTGTAGAGATTGTTGGGATGTTTCGTAAATAAATTTTGGGAATATTTTAGATGCATCATCTTGATAGTTTCATACATCTTTAAAACAAACATATTTTCCTTGATCACAAATATCTTCGGGGAGAGTCTAGTAGTACAAAAATATAAAAGTTTTTTACCGGTATGGTTGTAACTAATTGGCTGATAATTCTATTATAGAACTTTCAGACTGAAGAAATTGCTGTCAGCCTTTCATAGGAAAATAGAGAAATGTTCAGCGATATTTCGCAACTACCACATATATTTCTGTAGAATGTTAAAAATCTTCGGGGGACTTGTAGTTCAGAAATACCAAAGTTTTTTTTTACCGCATGGTTTTAAATATTTTGCCAATCAATTTTAATTTTGAAAATTAGGAATTTAATTTTCAAAGCAGTTCCATATCTCAGATATGCTAAGTATTCTTTCCTCTTCTGCTGGCTTTTAACTATGTGTTTGCAATTGAATTCTCAAAAATACTTACAAAATAACCTAACATACTTAATACACCTTTTAGTTTTAACCGTTATAAGTTGGCAGCCTCAAAAGTAAGAAGGTAGCTAAAATAAAATGTTTATATATTGTAGAAATATATAGCAGCATAATATATATCTTATTCGCAGAACTTTACGCATGAATTAAATTACATTTCGTGTCATTTTCTCTGCGTTCTTTATCTACCACTCAAATTAATGGAGCTGAACATGTACTAAAAGGAATAGGGAAAGTGCAATATTATTCGCAATGACATCAGAAGTTGCAGCTTCTATATTAATAAAGTTCACTGTTATTCTTGTATAGAAGAATAATGCATTTGTTTCTGGCACACATAATACTAGTAAAATTTTGTTACTTTGTTTCGAATCACTTAACTTTCGGGAGTTTAAACTGTTAGTAACTTATGGTGTTTTTAGAAAAAACTTACAAAAAAATGTGATGAAAATAAGAATAATATATTAACGGTTGTGTTGAGACCCTACTTAGGTGTCGGATCGTCACTTGACAGTTGTTCTAAAATACGACGACCGCTACCAAAAGCCCTCGTGTAGCTCTAGTGCGACGATAATTCAAACTAAACTAAGAATAATGTAAGCCTTTATTAGGTATGTTTGTTGCATAAGATTTTTTTTATACTAACACTGTCATACAGAAAAATATAAATTCACATGGCAATTAAACTTAAATATATTAATGGAAATTCATTGCTCGTTACACACGGATAAAAACTTGATGTAATGTTACTCTAACTTTATCAATTAATGCACACCGCACAGTAGAACTAAATGTCTTATTTGTGTAACATTACTCCACTAAATTAGTGTAGCGTTACACTAGTTTCATGAAGTAACTTTATACCAAACTTATTTATTAATGTTGCACCGCAAAACATAAGTACACTTTTTTGTGTAATGTAACGCTATAAAAATGTTGCTGACATGACAACTAAACTTAAATGTATGACTGGAAATTCATTGCTAGTCACACACTGGTAAAAACTTGATGCAATGTTAACTTCATAAATTAACTTACACCGCAAAGTAGAAGTAAATTTCTTATTTGTGTAACATTACTCCAATATATTGGTGTAACGTTATACAAGTTTTATGATGTAACTTTATACAAAACTTATTTATTAATGTTGCACCCCAAATCGAAGTAAACTGTTTGTGTAATGCTACGCCATAAAATTGTTGTAACGCTTCTCCATAAAACTTGTGGACGCTAGACCTTACCAGTTTCTTAAAGTAACGTTAGCCAGTACATTTTCAGCGTATGTTTAAGTTCAGTGTATGGTTTATACTTTATTTTTGAATTTTTCAGCTTAAATAGGTTCCAAACATTTAAAACTTTTAAAATAACAAAATTATTCATATTATGGAAATATTTGATTTTCCATAATATGAATAATTTTGTTATTCTTGCTTTACTAAAAATAATTTATTTCCGAAATAAATTATTTTACTATTCTAAGAAAGTTACAAGTTTCATATACAGTACACTTGAAAAATGACTAATGCGGCAATATTCTAAGCAGCTTTAAGGGGACTCAGTACCCCAAAATCGATGAAAAAATCAAAAAAAATTTATTGGCTTAAAATACTATTACAACCTTTATTAATAACGTCACAAAGTATCAAGACCATTGGAAAAATATTTTTTACATTATAAGCCATTTTTTTACACTGGCTCTCCCTCTGCAATGGTGGAGGCTGGGGAGCCTAGTCCGTTAGGCACTCGCCTAGCATGCGAAAGTGCCCAGGTTCGGGTCCTGGCATTGCTAAAATAACTGCCGACCTATAAACGGCCCGTGCTGCCAAAAATGTCCGACGAATAATACCGTGTAAGGGAGTGCACGTTAAATATCCTTCAAAGTCCTAACGCTGCTTACGATGTCGCCCTTAACGGTTGCGTTGGGTAGTTTCCATGACAAAACAATGAAGAGGCTCACATGTTATTACCTGGGTGAAATTTTGAAAAACAAGGGTAACGTGCAAGCATTGAAAACTGCAATTTATGCCACCTTGTATCACATCACAGCATAAGCACAGACAGTAAACCACAACTCTCAAAGTGTCCAACTGGGGAAAAGTCTTAGAGGGTTTTTTTTAATTCTGCTGTGGCGCATGATAAGACCTCATAAAAAACTTGAAAAAACTTCGATCATTGAAGAACACACACACACATTTAGCCAAAATTTTACCCATATATCAAAGGCTTGCTGCAGATGAACTTCTAGAAAGATGTGTGAGGTGCTCCACGCAAAACGCTAACGAAAGTTTGCACAGTATCATTTGGTCTAGGTGTTCAAAGGAAACTTTTGTCACAAACAATAGTCACAAATTCAGTGTGCGAATTCAATAAGGGTATTTCTGCTAACATTATAAGCCAACAAGAAAACCTGGGTTTGCCAATAGGATGTAAAACACAACAGCTATCGACTATGCTCGATTTGCGCAAAAATCAATTTGGAAAATAAGTCAAAACTTAAAATTACATCTTGCCCGTAAATTTATCAAAATGGCCATATCTAAGAGAGAAAAAGAGTATAAAAAGAAAGAAGGCGTTACCCATGGAAATTGATTATACTAAACTAATTGTGTGAATACTAATAAAACAAACAAAATATTTTGATAAAAAATGACATTTTTAAACTTTGATTTCATAAAATATAAATTTCTTTGACTGAATCTATATCAAAAGCAAGTATTAAAGCATATTTTATAGTTTTTAACAAGCTACTTTTGTATACATTTTAATGATATTCAAAATTTCAGTTTTCGACGTTTTTAAGAAGCAAAACTTGCTAAACTACTTATATTCACATATTATTTAAATATTGATTTTTTTCTAATAAAACCTCTTAAATAAGCTTTATATATGTATAATGAATTAAGGAAAAATAATATCAATCAAATAACAATATGTTTTATGAGTAATTTTTAACAATAAAAACTTTAAATTGGTTTTTCTCGGTTTTAAAATTTTTGAATCATGCCCTTACTTAAAATACTAAAACTAGAGTAAATACTAATAAAACAGTCCCAAATTTTTTTTAGAGGCACAAAAATGTATAATGAATAAAAATAGGTATGGAATAGTGAAAATATTAAATATGTTTTTTTAAGTAAAATAAATAAGTTGAAAATTTGCATTTTTTTTAAAGAAATTCAGGTGTATTTTCACTTAATTATTTTTTTTCTCCTGAACTATATCTCATATGATGAATTCTATACCTAAAGTTATTAAAAATAGATCAATGGTGCTTGTGAAAAAACATCTTTAAAAAAAATGATATCTGAAGTAGAAGAAGCATTTTTTAAAAAGTGTTATTTTTTTTGAAAAAAAATTAATAAATTTTTTTTGAAAAAATTTTACTAAATTTTTGCCACTGGAATGTCTTATTTAGACAATTGTATACACATTCATCACAAAAAAGTGGATGTTTTACTAAAAATGAAGAAAAAAGTTTTGGGGGTACCGAGTCCCCTTAAGCTACATTTGATTTAAACACTAATATAATAACAATAGCTATTTTGATAATTAATTACTCAGCTAAATAACTTCATTTCGAATAGTTACGAAACCCTGTCATATAAATTCCTCTAATCCAACTGATGAGCAATTCGGGAATTCTCATTACGATAATAAAGCTATTATTTAGCAATTTAAATATGTTAGAAGATTGTTTACGATTCTACCTAGGTCTGTTGGAATTTAGAAATGTTTCTAAGGCTATTTATGGGTTTTTATACTGCATATAGGTTTATATAGGCTATAAATATGATAAATGTATCTATTTTTTTAAAATAAAGTTTTGAAATAGTTTTGTAGAATTACGGAATGTCAGTGAAATCTAAAAACAATGATCTAAATGGTTATTTTTTTATTAATTTTAGGCATTCTTAAAATATTTTACACAGTTACAAATTCTAAGTTGTATATTAAAAAATATTATCTCATTTAAGTTCACTGTCAGGCACATATTTAATTCTTAATATGTGTACATATTTGAGCTCTATTAACATTTTAATTGAATGTGGTACTTTAATCACAATTTTGTTTTAATAAAATGCAAAATTATTTTCATAAAGTTATTTTAATGGACTGGACTTTTTTTTACCCTACGTAAACTAAAGATTATATGAGGGACTTATTTTTAAATAAATTATCATACGTTAATTTTTTTAAAGTTCTGTAACCTTTTTTTACTTGACTTATAATATAAAAATTTAACGATTTTGATAAAAAAAAATGACTTTTTTTCATCCTACATACATTTATTACACAACTTTTTAAGTTCAAAATCAGCAATTTAAGATTAACTTCAATCTAAAATCACTAATTTAATAAACTTACTTCGTTGTGACAGGTAGGAAATTCGTGATCAGAAATTGTAATATCGAAAAGTTTAACGAGTAAAAAAGAAAAAAATCTACGGAAATCATTTTTTTTTCATGAAGGAACGGAATATTTATTCTTAATACCTTCATCGGTTGAGTCCAAAACTAAATTTTGATCCGATTTTCTTCAACCTCTCGAGGGTTTATAAAAGTAGTGCTATCTCCGCAAAAAAATGTTTAAAAAAAAAGAATATTTAAGATTCAGTTTTTCTCGCTTCTTGTAATATTTATTTTCGAACTTTCTCAAAGTTTAAGAATGTATTGGATGGATTTAGAATATTGATATAAATTGCTCTTTTTGCATAAGTTTATAAAGGGTGGTTCTCAAGATCATCTTAAAATATTGCTTCGATTTTGACTGAAGTGTCTAAATCAAATACTGCGAAATGCTGAATTCCATTTCCATAATATAAAAATATACGTAATTTCAATTTTGTAACACCAAAAATCGACTGCAATTTTACTATCAATATTTTTATTACAATTTTACTATAAACCATTTTAACGCATCGCCTCAAGTCACAGACGCCATTAAATAATCATGGTACTGTGAAATAACTAATACCATTTCTACAATATGAAAATAGACCAAATTCGAATTCCGCAACATAAATAATATACTTCAATCTCACTATCTCAAGATCATCTTAAGTTACCTCAAGTGACAGAATCCATTAAATCAAGTACCGTGAAATACCTATTTCTATTTTACAATATGAAAATAGACCTAATTCGAATTCCACTACATTACAAATATATTTCAATTTCAACATCTCAAAACCATCTTCAAGCATTGCCTCAATCATTGGAACACATTATATCAAGAACTGAAAAATACTTAATCCAATTCCTACAATATGAAAATAAACCAAATTCGAATTCCACAACATAAATAATATACTCCATTCTCACTATCTCAAGACCATCTTAAAGTATTACCTCCAGTGACAGAAGCCATTAAATCAAGTACCGTGAAATGAGCGTTAAATACAATCCATTGACCATTCCAAAAAAATAGACGAAAAAGAAATAAGATAAGGAAGTTATTCCGTTCTCGTCCAAACATAAACCAAAACAAAAATCGATGAAGTATAAACGGCATTCGATGACAGAAGGAATCAGTAATCGTTTCATTTTTTGATTCATCGCAATCGTAGAAGAGGCGTCGAATACGTGATCTTGCGTGAGAAGTCCACCAGATGCCGAAGAACTTTAGTTTGTTGGGTTGTTAGTTAATGGCTTGGGATATGACAGATTGATTGATTTGATTAGTTACATAGATATGTGATTTGTGAACTTAAAAGGTGGGAGTCAAAAGTATTGGTACTTCTGGAATAATTTGACATTTTTCGAAAACAGCTACTCTTTATGGTGCTTTAATTTAGATCCTTTAAAATTGCCATAACTCAATTTTAACTTTTTATAAGACGGGAAGTTGGGGGATATACAAGGTGTCAAGTCATGTAATTGAAATGTCGAATTATTGATCCATGCGCACAAAATACTAGAAATAAATCTAAGCATTCTATAAACAATTAAAGGACCTTTAAAACCGTATACTTAAATTTTGAATAAGAGTATTGATTTAACTAGAAGAGATATCTAAAGGTCATGAAAATTAAAAACTGGAAAGCGAAGACCAGAGACAGGCGACTTTGGAGTCGCATAGTTAGAGAGGCCATCGTCCAGCAAGGATTGTAGTGCCAGGGAGTTAGTTTTTTATTATTGATTTTACCGCAAAATAGAACTAAAGTACTTTTGAGTGTCTTAGAAATCAAGATAATGTGTTTAGGGAAATTGAGTTTACAATAAAAAACTGTAGTAAATGTTGTAAAACAATTTTTGATTTCTTAGAACTATACATAAACATACCAGAAAGTAAAACCAATATTGAAAAAAAAAAAAAAACAATTTTTGGAGTTAAATGCAAGCCTAACCCCGATCTGTAACGTCTGCACCTTATTCAAAATTTCATTATACAAGTGAAAAAAAAAGTTTTAAGGAAACTACCAAAAGACTAATAAAGGTTTAAAAAATTAATTAATTAATAATGAAATAAAAGTAAATAGTTGATTTTTTTTGTCAGTCTTAAAAAAAAACCTGGCTCTACATGGGAGGTTATATACCACAGATATCACAATAAGTTTTAAAATATTTTAAGATTGAAAAGTAGGCTTATTCAAGTGCACGGGTACAAAATAGCTCTATTCCTATTAGTCCGAGTAACTTCAAGTATCATTACACTCCTTAAATGACGTCTTTAAAAAGGTTATATTAAACGCAAAATTGGTAATTAAATTGTTTGAATAGTTCATAGAGAAATTTATACATCATTTTATACTTTCAATATAGATATACAGTAAAGTCTCGCTTATCCAAAAGGTACGGGACCAAAATTGAGCAGAAAAAAATACTGCATATTTTGAGAAATAAACCCAACTTTGTAAGCACTTATTTATTTTTTGTGTATTTATTTATGAGTATACATTTCTTATTTTAACCGAAAGGCTAGGTATTTTTTTGATAAACCGATTTTCGGATAACTAGGATACGGATAAACGGGACTCTACTGTTTTTAATAAATTTTTAAGTATGCATTTCTCTTACTGTAAAGTTCCACTGATTAATGTGAAACAATGTAACGACAAATTATGAGAAAATAATTTAACATTAATTTTGCTCTCAGCAATTTTGTTTGCAACCTAAACTAAATAATGTGTATCATTCCAAAGTAATGCAGCATGTAGCTCTAGTGCGACGATAATTCAAACCTAACCGAACCAAAGTAATGTAGAATTTTTAAAAAATAAATTTTAAATATTTTTTCCACTTTCAAAGAAGTAGAATTAAGTTTTATCCACTATCAAAACAATAATTTTTAAAGTGCAAATGTTTCCTTAATGTGAGAATAAATGCTTTTACTTCTGAACTTTCCTCTTCATTCTAAAAAAAGTGGAGGGTGCAGTTGCAAAACTCGCATTCTAAGAAGTATGACTAAAGCATGAGGTCCGGCCCCTTCATCGGCAATTTAGTTCTAATGAATTTACCTATTATCAAAAGACGCCAATGAACAGACTGGACGCTTTATCTTAGTCATACTTTGGATAATGTGTGTTTTGCAACTACAACCCTTCAAATAATGCAATACAAAAATCTATCAAAGTATTGTTTCAAATTGAAAACTATCTTACGGGTAACAGCTGTAGTTCCTAGAAGTTAAAAATGTAATTACGAAATAATTTTGTTTAAAAGAATCAGAAAGGGAAATTATGAATAAATAGTTGGAATAAAACTCTTAAATGAAAGCATGATTTAAACTTAAATGAAACTTGGATGAAAGTATGCTTTAAAGGGTTCTAATAAAAAAACCTTGAATCTCGTATTCTACACTGTAAAACTTTGTTTCAATTTTACTGCGTAACACTGTGACAGCTGGTAAAAAGTGATTCCACCGTGTTTACGGAGTTCCGCCAAACTCCTACAGTGTAACTACTTTATATTTTAGAACTTTGTTAGTTTAATATAGTTGTTAATTGCGTAAAAACCATTTATATGAGAAAGCCTGCTTATTAAACTGATTGGACGTTACATCCTTTTGTATTCTAGTTTCTAGGCTTTTCTGGTCTACTGGTCTTGACTCGAACTAGCCTTAAATTTAATAAAAGCATTTGGCAATCATTGGGCAAGACCATTAAATTTTTTTACTAAGGTTAATGTCACATACTATTGTAAAAGGAATTCACAAGTGGGGTTTAAATAGATTTAAATTTAATCATATGCACTGTTTTAGCACATAAGTTTGGTTCTAGGTAAAATGTTCCTCGTTTCATACTTTCAAATTTTTTTAGTTCTTAAACATTATGGTTTTTATCTATGTCAAATTTTAATCAAAAAGATAAAAACGATATTATTTTATAATTGGACAATGAATATTACTTAGATAATACTAATATCCAACAAAAATTTTGACCAAAATCAGTTGTTAAAATTATGTCACTCCATCCTAGAGATTGCTTGCGTGAAGACGTGAGCATTTTTATATTAGTTATATTGTTTTAAAACTACGATTATCTAAAGGTCCCATTTTTTTGTACAGAGTACGAAATTATTTTTAAATGAATTAAAGAAAACTTTCTTTCAAATTTCGGAAAATAAAGTTTTTTAAGATATTACATACATAATTTAGAATATTTAAAAAAAATATGTAAAAATATTCACGGATATTCTGAATTCGTTAAGAAAAATTTGAAAAAATAAATACTAAACAAAGTATATGAAAATATGATTTACTGAACACGATACAAATTTTAATAAATTGAACTGAAGGTTACAAAAATATACAAGTGATTTACATTTATACACTTGAACTTTCGTTAAATTTGATTTGAATGTAACTAAATTATGTCAATGCTAACTGCTTATATTTATTGTTAACTTTTTTACTTTTTTAAATTTATCTATGGTAAAATAATTTCAATTAACTTGTGCAAATATTTAAAATCTGTTTAAAAATCCTCACAGTTTCATTGTTTTCTTAACCACGTAATTAAAAAAAATGAAAATAAATCATTTCACTAGGAGTACTTTTCTTAAGAAGAAGAACTTTGCCTAAAAGGCATTATTACTCCACAAAATGTTAATTTAAAGTTTATCTACCGTTATTAATTTAAATAGGAGCTTCTTAACTTTTTTTAATGTTTGTCTTCTGGATATGGAGAATGTCAAGTTTTAAAAATATATGAAGAGCTTAGTGAAAGAACGTGCTAAGTGACAGGAAGGTGATAACAAGAAAATGAGCTTTTAAAGTTTTTAGATTGCATTCAGATATACTAAAAAAGTTTTTTCAAACTGTTAAAATATACTGAACCTAAGTTTATAATAAAGTTATCGCTAAAAAAGTTTGTAATATGTTCAATGTTCATAGACACAAAAATCTCAAGTTTTTAAAAAATGTCACTTAGTATGGTCTTCCACTAATATCTTCATACACATATTTCATTTAACACTTAAAAAATGGAACGCTTGTAATTGCTTGCAGAAATATTCATTTCCTTATTAAAAAGGGCATTTTTTCTTGTTCAATGTTTTAAATAGAAATTGTGATTAATGACACTTGTTTAATTAAAGGAAACAGATAAAAAATTAAAGTTAAGGTAAAAAACACTTCGTATTGATTTTTAATAATGATTTGTTATTTTCTCAATGTTGGTACTTTTTATTTGCAGCTTTGAAGAATCCTCCTAGTATTAAATTTTGTTTGGCAGTCCCACTTCTCAATATTTTATAATGATTGTTTATTTTTATATCGTAGTTTATAATGATTTGCAAGGTGTTTTTGAGAATTAAACAATGAAATAAAACTTGATTTAGGATGATAGATTAGAGAATGATATACACGACTACTAGCGGTATTTATATGTAAACGTTGTAAGTTATAATTGCTATGAATGTAAATGCTGTAATAAGCTATAATGGCTGTTAACAAGCTGTATTGATTATTTAGACTCTTGTTCAGAAAATACATTACATAAAAAAATGGAAAATAAACAGGTAAAAAAAACATTCTTTCCTAAATCTTTCTTTAATTGAGTTGAAAACTCACTGAGGTATCTTATGCAATTTGTGCTAACTATTTTAATAAACTATTTCACTCTATAAAATAGCCAATATTTCCCTTTTCCTTTATAATTATACCCTTTTTCATTTATATTATCTCAATAGATGACGTCATTTGAAAACAAAAAATTTAATTTACTAATAATTATAATTCTCATGAAAGTAAATGATGTGATAGACTATAATGGCTGTTAACAAGCTTTATAGATTATTTCGACTCAGGTTCAGAAAATACATTCCATAAAAAAATGGAAAATAAACAGGTATAAAACCATTCTTTCCTAAATGTTTCTTTTAATTGAGTTGAAAACTCACTGAAGTATCTTATGCAACTTGTGTTAACTAATAAACTATTTTACTTTATAAAATAACTAATATTCTCTTGATATACCCTATTTCATCTATATTATCTCGATAGATGACGTCATTTGAAAACAAAAAATGTAATTACTAATAATTATAATTATCTTGATTGTAACTACTTGATAATGACTATTATTGACGTAATATCTAAGCTACGCCTCACACAGTCTTTCATTACTTCCAGATGCGAATTCTGTCCTGAATCATTCGGTAATTGTCGCCTAAGATTTACTGAACTCAATTCTCAAGTCTTTGTTAGTAATAAATTTTTTAGGAAATAGGTTGCCTCTTTTCCCCTGTTTTAATCCAGTTATTTTTTATTTATATTATTTTAATAGATAAAGTCATTTGAAGACAAAAATGTAATTTACTAATAATTATGTTTTTCTTGGTCTCGAAACTACTTTATAATGATTACTGTTGGCGTAGTACCTAAGCTACGCCTCACGCAGTTTTCCATTAAATAAACATATACGAATGTCACTTAAAGGACTCACTAAACTAGCTTACGCAATCTGTGACAATTAATAAACTCGGTGTTAATTAATTTCTGTGTTAATTAATAAACTCGGTGTTTATATCCATCTTAATTAATAAAGTTTATGAAATAAGCCGTATCCGGCTAATAAACTCATTTTATCTATATATTTGATTCATATCAATTTCATCCATATAGATAACGCATTTGAAATCAAAAATGTAATTTACTACTAATATTATTTTTCTTGATCGTAACTACTTTATAATGACTGCTGTTTTCGTAATGCCTAAGCTATACTACACGCTGGATTCCATTAAATACACATATATGAAAACCATTCTTTCCAGAATCTTTCAGTAATTAGGTTGTCAATTATAGACTCACCGAACTCACTTCTGCAATCTGTATTAGATAATAATCTATTTTAGTTCATAGGATTACTTTAAACTGTTTTAATCCTTTTTTCCTTTATATTACTTTAATGGATGACGTCATTTGAAAACAAAAAATTAATAATATTTTTCCTAATCGTAACTACTTTTAACTGACTACTGTTGGCATAATACCTAAGCTACGCCTTACACAACCTTAATTTAAATACATTTCTATAAAAGCAATTCCGTCCAGAATCTTACGGTTATTTGAATGTCACTAAAATATTAGCTGAACTCTTTGCAATCTTCGTTAGTTAATAAACTCTTTTAGCTCATATGACGACTTTAACCTGTTTTAAAACTTTTTCATTTATATTAATTTAGCTTATTTGAAAACAAAAATTTAATTTACTAATGATTATATTTTTCTTGATAGTAACTACTTGGTAATGACTACTGCTGGCACAATACCTAAGCTACGCCTCACACAACCTTCCCTTAAATACAATTCTACAAAAACAATTCTTTCAGGAATCTCTCAGTAATTGGGTTGTTATTTTAAACCTGAAAGCACAAAAAAAAGGCAGTGAAGGAATACAAAACAAAATCTATAAAAATGCTCGCCTAAGAAAGCCCTTTTTCCATTTCCGGATCACAGGGCCCAACCGAGCATCGACTTTGCTGTCACTCCCAACCACCTTTCGCGAAAATGAGACGTGTTCCTTTTTAACCCCCTAGTTGGGACTGATTTAGTTTGACAAAATTGTGGGGGAAAGTTCTGTCCAAAGTTAGGCCCATTCAAGATTTTAAGAAAAAGGAAACACTCTCAGAAATAACACTTCCATTTTTGACGTTTCATGAATCCTCAAGCCTCATTTCGTTAATTTTGAGGATTGTTTCGTCAAACTATCACGTGACTTTTGAGTAAACGCGAATCCTCAGTGTTACGATCGTGATTTGACGATTCTGAATCTTGATTTTGACTGAAACTGACTATCTTTGTTGTACTCATATGCTAAAAAATGACGAAAAATTTCTTTAGATTAGACGACATTCAAATCCTCATAAAAAAAAAGACGATTGAAATTTCCTCACTTTAAGGAAACGAAAACTCGGAGCATTTTCCAGTAACGAAATTATCAAAATTAAGGAAAGTTTCGTCGTTTTTGAGCATTCATATTTTAGAGTGAACCTCCCGTGCGTTGGACCCGGCTTTTTTCGTATTTGGTGTATCAGTATTTCTGACATTAACTTCAAATTTTATTAATAAAATTTATTCCTAATGTACTTTTTCATTTAGAAATGATTTCAAGATAATATCTTCAAAAATAAAATATTTTTTTTAAATCAAATAAGTTATTTGAAGTTAATTTGGGTATTAAATTTATGTAGTGGAAACAACCATACGTTGTTTCCCATTCCCAGGGGGTTCGGAAGTGCATTAGTTTTGCAATCGCAACTTAGCGAAAGTATTGTTTTGCCCTGTAAGCATCTTTTCAAAAGGTATGAAAATGGTAATTACAGCAAAATGAAACAAATTTAACAAGTTCGCAAAGAAGGATCTTTGTTTCCTCGAAATATATGATAGGAATATCATTATCGAATCCTTAGTCGGACGGCCGTCGTTTTCCGTTTTAGTAGTGAAAGGGTTAAAAGGAAAATATCATATTTTTATTTAATAATTGTTTTTTTTTTTGCTTTGAGCTATCAAAAAAATTCGAAAGAGGACGGCATTATTTTTAAAACAAATATTTTAATTTAAATATTGAGCATAATAGGATGCTGTTTTGCTTCCCAAATTTGTTTTATTTTGCTGTTATTACTATTTTCATACATGGTGAAAATATGCTTACATGTCAAAGAAATACTTTTGCAGAGGTTGCGATTTTAAAACATTAGAACAGGCCAAAACGGGAAATATCTCTAAAGAAAAATCTAATGCTAGGAAATTTTGCTTGGCCCTTCGGGCAAGTTAGCGAGATGGAAAATATAATACTTGCCGATTCGAAATTTTCACTTGCCTCGAGCAACTTCGAAATATATATTTTTTCTAACTCTGGGAAAGTTGCACTCGTAATGGTTCGGTAATTTTCGGAATACTTGTGAAATACTCCGCACTCTCAGAAATAACACTTTCATTTTTGACGATTCATGAATCCTCAAGCTCCATTTCGTTAATTTTGAGCATTGTTTCGTCAAACTATCACGTGACTTTTGAGTAAACGCGAATACTCATTTTTGCGATCGTGATTTGACGATTCTGTATCTTGATTTTGAGGAAACTGAATCTCATTGTTGTACTCATATGCTCAAAAATGACGAAATATTTCTTTAGATTAGATGACATTCAATGTTCTTTATCGTTCTTTAGATTAAATGACGATTCAAATTTCCTCACTTTGAAAATGAAAACTTGGAGCATTTGCCAGTAACGGAATCGCCAAAATTAAGGAAAATTTCGTCGTTTTTGAACATTCATTTTTCAGAGTGTGGAATACTTTTGAACTCCGGAAAATTTTTGGAGAAAATTGCACCAGAATCTTGGAAATTTCTAGTCGCCACCACTGTTTAGAGCGCGGATTCACCACCTTTGAGAAGCATCAAAGACATGGCTTAACAGCACAAAATTTCAGAATTCAAGCTCCAAATATAATGGCTGGGGAGCCCAGTGGGTTGGGCATTCACCCAGCATGCGGAAGGTCCCAGGTTCGGGTCCGGACATCGCCAAAATAGCCGCCGACCTATAAACGGCCCGTGCAGCCAAAAATTTCCGATGACTCCGTGTAAGGGAGTGCACGTTAAATATCCTTCAAAGTCCTAACGCTGCGTACGATGTCGCCCTTAGCGGTTGCGTTGTGTGCCTATTCAGGTGTTGGCTAGTCACCTGACTGTGGCTCTAAAATACGACGCCCGTCGCCAATAGCCCTCGTGTAGCACTAGAGCGACAATAATTCACATTAAACCAAATCTAAACCGAGCTTCAAATAGTGATGGCAGCAAGAAAGTCCCAGGCTTCTAGGTGCAATTCGCTCCAATATTTCAACAGTATTCGGCGATGAATGATCACTTAAAGCTAATGAAGTTTGGCATGTGACAGGGAAAAACGCCATACTCATATCAACGACATTCCTTCAAGTAGTGGGGATGTACACGCTATCTGACAATGTACGCCAAGAAAATTTACGTTCATGTCAAAATTTGCCATTCTTGTACTGTAAATGCTATAATTCCCTTAATATATCACCTCTTAACACTACTTGTGAAAGAAGTCAATAAAACCTTAAGTAACAATATTTTTCCGCTCTGTGTAAAAACTCCCATTGACTTTCCATTGTCATCCTTATCTAACTTAAGGTATCCGTCTTCGTTTGACACTTATTTTTTTATTAAATTTTAATACTTATATTTTATGTATTTTGGGTTCAAAAAACACAACTAATAATAATAATAAGTCAAAATTTTTATTTTAAATAAATATATTTTGTGTAATTTAAGATTTTGTAAGTAAATTTTGATGTTTTTTGCCTTAACGATGGACCTTATAACTAAAAAAATATTTAAGATTTTTTAAAAATAATAATAAATTAATAAATCTTAATTTGATACCTAGGGAATAGACTACAATCTTAGATATTTATTGCACCAATAAAAAGTTATAAGTTGTCGAAGCTAAGTTAAAGATTTTTATCAACTTTTTTTCTACCATTTTTTTAAAGTAAGTGTTAAAATTTTTATAATATTGCTTGAAATTACTATTCTGTAGTCTATTCCCTAATTCAAATATCACGAAAGCCTTTTTTGGTACGCAAGACATTCTTCATCTTCAAGTTTCATATTTTTAATTATTCTTGTAGATCGCAATTTTCTACTAGTGGTCTTTTCTAAAGGATTTGAATGCCGTTTTCGCATAATGGAGTATCAATGGAGTACCAATGGAGTTCTAAAATATTTACCGCACAAACAAAATAAAGAGAGTTTTAGAATCTTAAAGAGTGGTGCTTTATTTTAAGATTATAAAAAAAATGGCTGTTTTTTGCCGAAAAATACGATTTCAACGTAGTCGGATACCTTAACCGTAAGTGCGGCAAAATGTACAGAAACCGTTGAGTATATTTGATGTGAGCGTTCCATTTGCATTGAAGCTTTTCATAATAATAGTATAAAAACCAATAGTTTTTTTTATGGCTATACATTTTATTCAAATGTCAGTGTTTTGTTTCTTGCAAAGCTCTCTGCATCATAAAAAGATAGATTTTCTTTATAGAACTCTATAGTATGGTTCAAAGTAAGTTTTTGTTTGAAAAAAACTCTTATAAATATAATAAAATAAGAGTAAAAACCTTTTTCCTACCCAGAAATAGACAATTTTGACGTACGTGAGTGAAATGGTTTGGTAGAGAAATATTTGAGAACCTTTTCCAGCTTTTGATTATAGGTATCAGTCGTTTATTTATATTAAAAATGTTTACAAGAGTTTTGTACCAAGGTTGTCAACACGATTTCAGAGTTTATTCGAAAATGCTTTAGATGAAAACTATCAAAAATTTTTCATTTAAACTAACGATTGAGTTAAGTATTGCAAAAAATTGATGCAGTTAGTTTTTGCATTCATAGCAAAAAACAAATGTATATTTTTAAGGCTTAAGATTTCAAGTTGGTGGGCAGCTCAGCAAATTATCAAACAGAGGTATTTAAAAAAATAACTTTCAAATTGTTTAAATATATGACGGTTTTAAGAATCAGTTTTTCACAGTGATATAGTAAAACATACTCAAAACAGTTTTTTTTATTGAAAATGTTACACTTTGATTGATGAACTTTTTGTTACAACAAAGTAATTTTTAATGACTATATCTTTGTAATACAATAAACGTCATTTTTTAAAATCTTTTTCTTCAATTTTGTGGGGAATTATTTTGTAAAAAGCGAGCTTTTTCTTTGTTTCCTCTCCATCGCTATGGAAAAATCAAAAGGTTGAAACGTATTTGCACATCGAAGTTAAAAGAAAATTGAGTTGACATATTTGTCAAAAGCTTCCATATTTTTTGCTTCAAAGCTATTTGTTAAAGAAAAACCTTAAAACTGTTTTATATATTTTCTGCTCGATTGAAATCTATATATACTTGCCCAAACAACTATTTCTTCCACGAACGTTCATATAAACATACACGTATGTCAATCTACCATCAAAAAACTTCTGTGAGGGTTCGAATGTTCCTGGGCGGTGGGGACATGTCTTCTTTTATTTGCCATCACCAAGACCTTGACTGGGCGTTGTCGAATATTCTAGATTTGATTACAAGAAAGGTGTCTTGACGTGTTATTTTCATATAGATAGATTGGCAGCTATTTCTTTTTGTGTATTAGTTCTGCGTCCACTCACAATAGATGGCAATATACAAAATTAAATATATAAAGTTACAAAAACCAGCATCGGATTAGAACATTTACATCAACAATTTGTGAAGAAAAACAATTTGACTCTACTCTCAGAAATAATACTTTCATTTTTGACGATTCATGGATCCTCAAGCCTCATTTCGTTAATTTTGAGGATTGTTTCGTCGAACTATCACGTGACTTTTGAGTAAACGCGAATCCTCACTTTTAAGATCTTGATTTGACGATTCTGTATCTTGATTTTGAGGAAACTGAATATCATTGTTGTACTCACATGCTCAAAAATGACGAAATATTTCTTTAGATTAGACGACATTCAAATCCTCATAAAAAAGACGATTCAAATTTCCTCACTTTGAGGAAACTAAAAGTCGGAGCCTTTGCCAGTAACGGAATCGTCAAAATTCAGGAAAATTTTGTCGTTTTTGAGCATTCATTTTTTAGAGTGTATTTGTTCCACGCGCAAGGAAGTGATTTGATACACCCATTTCCTGTGTTTATACGATATTGGAGTATTTCGTTTATCCCGCCGACCCGGCAGCACAATTGTTAGGGAGCTAGCCTTTGGAGCTTATGGGTCAGGCTCGAATCCCGGTAAGACATGGGTGTTTGTGTTTGTTTCCCCCTTTCTTTGTGTGTCTTCTGTGGCTGTGTCACTTCTGGCGAGTAGGGTAACGGGCTATGAACCCATGCTCCTTCCTGCTAGGGACGCATTCATTGTCATTTGTCATTTTTTTGTCAATTTGTTTATCTGAGTATGTACATCAATTTGCTATAAAATTAACATTACAACATTGGGATTTCACAAAGCAACCGCAAAATATGCTACATTGTAAGTTTATAGAAATATGTACAGTGTATGTACACTCTTAAAACAAAAGAGTGAAATCTACTTCTATAGGAGAAGTGCATGTTCGACACTGGAAAGGAGTGAAAATTAACTCCTAAATCGCTCGTAATCGCTCCTAATCACCTTAAAATCGAGAAATCCACTCCTATAGGGGAAGTGATTTTTCGACACCGAAAGGAGTGAAAATTACTCAGACTGAGTTAAAATCGCTCGTTTGTTTTGAGAGTGTATAATGTAAATCAAACACATATATTTCCTCCTCATCATTTTCAGATTTAGGTACCTGAGTGCGTGTGAAATTTTTTGATATACATATTAAACATTAAAATATATGAGAAGATTTATGAAGAAAACAACATGGAATATTTCGAAATAGTTTTAAGTAAAAATGACTAGTCTGAGCTACGTACCATTCTGATGAGGGAGGGACTCTTGAATTCACCCACCGAGACATTTAAATTTTTACTGAATAAACTATTTCCGCTCATAACCTGCATTGTTTTTCTTCGTGAATCTTCTCATATATCATACGCAAAGATATTTTCTGAAGGTTAAAATATATTTGGAAAACTAGACATATAATTTGAAATGTAACGGACTTTCATGTCTGGACGTGTTCCAAATGAGTTGTGTTGATATTATTTGGCACCCTTGTAAACATTGTACTTGCCAAATCGTCAACAAAGAGCTTCGGTTGAGAAAAATAAAATGCTTTATGATGTTTATGTAGCAGAGGTCTTTGTGGTCATTCAGAATTTTAGAAAATGAGCCAAAAATGAAGTACTTTTTTATATTTTTGATATGAAGACACAGATTTATAACAAATTCCATGACACAAATATGGGTTAATCGAGACTTATTGTTGGTATAATTAGTTCTTGTTTTTGTTTTTAATCCCAAATAATAACAATAACATACATTTGAAAATCTTTTTTTTTTCAAAATTTTGAGTACAAAAATATTTTTAGGTTTGCAGAATAAAATTTAATTATTTTTCGTCAAACTAAAAGTATTGATAAACAAAAAGGTATATATGCAAATTAAATTTTATATTTCTACTTTTGTTAATTTTTTGTTTATTTTAATGTATTTTATTTAAGTTTCACAATAAAATATACTCGACTTATTAAAGTGTGCATAAGGAAAGGTTAAATCTCTCAGTTCTTTACAAGTATTCCTAGAAAAATTAAAACAATGACATTTCTAAGAATTAAGTGGGACTGTCAGTCCCATAGAGCTTATGCATTAGTTTCGAAATCACAACTATTGCAAAACAATTGCTTTGTAATGTTATCCCATTTTCACCAGTATGGGAATCCTCATAACATCAATTTAAAGCAAAATTGAAAACAAAATAACATCTTGTTATTTAATTATTAATTGACAAATTTTTAAAGCAGTGACGCCATATGCTGTATATTTTTGCCATTTTAAAGCTTTAAAATTATATAATTAAATAACAAGATAACATTTACGTTTCAAATTTGTTTTATTTCGATGTATGTAAGATTTCCATACCTTCGGAAAAATAGCTAACATAGCAAAGCAATATTTATGGAAAAGTTGTGATTCCAAAACTATTGCACTAGGACTGACAGTCCTTCTTAAATAACCAAAAATAGACATCTGTAGGCCAAAAATGACAAAAGCTAAAATTGCAAGTTGACAAATTCACTACAAAGATTAGTCATTTTCTGTTTACCACTTTCAACGTATGTATTAGAAAAATTCTCTTGTTAGTATGCATTATATTGAAATATTATTAAAGAGTCTAATAAAGTAAAAATTTCAATTATATTCCAATTATTATATTTCAATATTTATGGTAATTTAACATAATGTAGCAGAATAATAAAATGCTGAATTAAAACGGTATGCTATTGAAGTGTTTAGGTTTATGAATACAATTTATTAAGTTTTCTTTTAATAAAGGACAAAAGAAAAAAAAATAATTGCTAAAATTCTTATTCAGAAAGGGCGCATAAAAAATTATTCATTTTTTACCGCAACCTATTATAATTAAATCAGAATGAAAAAATAAAAAGAGGCACTCGTTTATAAATTCAGTGACGCGTGTATATTAATCATAAATATGAATAATAAACTAATTTACATCAAACAATAAGTACTCTTTTATTGAATGATTTTTCAATGAAAGACAGTAAAAATACAGATTATTTAAACTAGGTTATTCAAAATAAGGTTGATAAGATTTCATGATTTAATATATTCTGGATATTTCATAATTTTATTGTATGTATTATTGAAAATGATAATCTGCAAAGAATATTTTAATTTTAATAGCTTGTGGCGCAAAATTCTTATCAAAAACAAATTAAATGAATATACTAAATGCATTTAATATACGAGGCCAATAAATGCATTCTTTGCGTGCTTTATAGATTACAATGTAAGCCCTGGAACAACATAAAATTAATTCATGCAATCAGTTTTCGGCATTTTACTTTGTTTTATTATAATAATAATACTTTACTCAATAATATTTTATTGCTTACTTTTATTTATTGAACTGGTCTTTAAAATAGAAGCACCACATTAATTCTTTACAAAATTAGTATCATATTTCAAAATTACATCCATTTCAACTAAAATGCAGTAATTTAACCTGGATATATTTTTAAATATTTGCAATTTAGAATCTACTTTCAAACAAACTCAAAATAAAGAAATGTGAAATTAATTGAATTGCTTTGGAAAAATGGAAACTCGATAACGATTTATGTGTATTTTTCGGTAAACTTAAATGGAATATTTCCATCTTAGAGTTTTATACAATGAATGACATGAATCGAAAGTTCTAATTCGATATTAGAGCCTCGATGCAAATTAAGGTAGGCGAATACCCAAAAATTCTAAAATAATTACTATTACTTTAATCTTTTCCAAATTTGGCATAGTAATTTCAAATATAAGGAACAATGCTTTTTAGGCAATTTTTTTTATTTAAATACTAGCAAATTTATACCCGTTCTTCGCACGGATTAAAAAAATATCAAATCGATCCAAGTATGTGTACCATGTAACCTGTTATAAGATCATAAACTTAAGTTATTCTTCCCGCTCGTTTTCAAGTATGAAATCCTGTTTCATTGCTTTAAAATTTAAAAATCAAAAATACGATGTAAAATGTATTCATAAATATGCCATCACAATTCCCTCATAAATACATAAAACAACTCTTTTGGCACGTTTTGGGAAATAATTTGGCGAGGAAATAGATATAGCTACTTATTTTTAACAAACATTTTGCCCATTTGGCGAGTATTAATGAATAATTTGGCGAGATTGGCAACGTATTTGGCGAAAAAATAAAGAATAAAACCCTGATATGCAGCTCTACTGCGATGGTCTTTATTAAACATCATAGCTCAGTAACAAACATTTTGCCAATTTGGCGAGTTTCAACTAATAATTTGGCGAGATTGGCAACATATTTGGCTCAAAAATCAAGACATAAAACCTATATATGCAGCTCTAGGCCTTTATTAACCACATTTCAGTAATAGCTTAACAAACATTTTGTCCATTTGGCGAGATTGGCAACGTATTTGGCGAACAAAATAAAGAATTACTCCCTGATATGCAGCTCTAGTGCAATGGCCTTTATCAACCATCATAGTAGTTCAGTAATATCTTAACAAACATTTTGCTCATTTGGCGAGTTTTAATTTATACTTTGGCGAGATTGGCAACGTATTTGGCGAGGAAATAAAGACATAAAACCCTTATATGCAGCTCTGGTGCGATGGCCTTTATTAACCATCATTGTTCAGTAATAGCTTAACAAACATTTTGCTCATTTGGCGAGTTTCAATTCATACGTTGGCGAGATTGGCAACGTATTTGGCGAGAAAATAAAGACATAAAACCAAAATATGCAACTCTAGTTTTATGCATATTTGCAATCAACAAAACCATCAATGAAGAAATCATCAACTAAACCCACAATCCTGGAATGAAAACTGGTCGGAAATACGTCACTAGAAACATATCAATTATTTTCAAATAATGAATTTATTTTCTGAAAGTAATGGCAACATAATAAAATAAACATTTTCAATTTTATTTTTTTAGTTGAAAGTTTTATTTAATTTGTTCAGCAGATGGCATCAGGAAAGAAAAAAAATGAACGGATTTGAGCCAAAGTGGTGTAGTTTTTCCAGAAAATTCGAATTTTCTCTAAAAATAGAGCATTTTGAGCTCTGAAAGTTCTTATTTTGCAACTCAAGTATGAACTACGCATTTGTGCCAAGTTACGAGTCAAACGAATGTCTAGTTTGTGAGTTTCGGAGAGACATACATATATACATACATACATACAAAACTTCATTTTTATTATTATAGATAATTGATTTATTTTAAACGGTGTTTTTCACCTAAAAAAAGGGGTTTACGCCAACAGCTCTAGAATAAAAAGTTTTACATTAATTTAACTGAAAATTTTTACAGATGCTATTTCAATATATATCTGTGCCATGAACCTCTAACATCTGGTGTAAATATAAAAGTTTTTTTTTTAAAAAAAATGTCCAAGTGTAAGTTAATCGAAAGAAAATCCTTTTTTTGTGGCTAATTTATGACATTTTTCTTAATGACTTCTTTTCTTGTAATTTATATGTAACTCTAGAGGGTCATTGCATGCATCAGTTCAAAACGAAGAATTTAACACATAATTAATGCTTATAGGATGAAAATTCAATGTGGTAGACTTGTTAGCGTAAACCTCTTTTTTTAGTAGAAAAACACCGTTTAAAATAAATAAATTATATTTAAATTTTTAAAAAAATGCCAAAATAGTATTATTCATTATATTTGAAATCACTATACCAAATTTGGAAAAGATTAAAGTAATAGTAAAAATTTTAGAATTTGGGGGAATTTTGGGTATTCGCCTTAATGTGTATTGTCCTTGATGGCTTTGGGTATTGTCCTTAATAGACAACTTCAAAACATATTTTTTTACAGATATTTTTCTTTTTGAGCTTAATTGGCTTAAAGAAGAAATAATTGAGTTTAGTTTAAAATTAAAACTGTTAGTAAATGAAGTAGACGATATTAATTATGAACCTGACATGTTACTCAATACTAAATTGAAAATAAAAATTATTTAATCTATAGCAAAACAACTTATGCTAGTAGATTTTAATGGAAGTGAAGATTCAAGCTGCAAAATTCACATTTTCAAAAGTACTTTATAGGATCCGGTCCGTTCATTGGCGACTGCATCCAATTGAATTTACTATCGCCAAAAATATGCCAAGGAACACGCTGGACTCTCTATCTTAGTTATACTTCGTATAATGTTAGTTTCACAACTAGACCTTTCAAAGACTGACATATTTAAAATAATAGCTTATCATTATCAAACCCAAGGATGAAATTTTGCATTTTATTTTTACCATACTTATTATATTGATAATAACAATAACTGTGAATTCAACTGCCCAAGAGGACATTATTTTTTTTACCCTGTTTAAATAGGATAGTACACTCTTAAAACGAACGAGCGATTTTAACTCAGTCTGAGTAATTTTCACTCCTCCAGTCTGGAAAATGCACTTCTCCTCTTGGAGTGGATCCTTTGTGTGTTAAACCTCCGACAGGATTACTCCAAACAAGTGATTTTAACTCAGTCTGATTTAATATTTACTCCTTGCCAGTGTCGAAAATGCACTTCTCCTACTGGAGTGGATTTGACTCGTTTGTTTTAAGAGTGTAGGGTCTTTTTTGAAGTATTTAAAATTTTTAATGATCAATGAATAGTTACTATTTTACACAGAAATATCACATCAAAACTAATAATTTTTTTACTGTAAGTGCAGTTATGTGTTATAGAAAATCTTTCTCTAACAATCTACACCTCTTTATAACAATGTTATTCGACTCTTGAAAAGGCGATTCCAGAGACCTTAGATAAGAGTAGACTGAGCATTGGCAAATGTTATGGGACCAACATCATTCCCCTAGTCAAGTGTGTTTGACGACTTGGAGAATTTGGCAGATAAGAGAAAATTTGTAAAATAATGTTTCGTCTAACAATTTTTAAGCAATATTTATTATACATCTTTTTTTGAACAAAATTAAATTGTATTTAACTTATACGTTACAAAACTACAACAAAACCTGCATTTCAAATGTTTTTTTTCTTGTTCAAGTCAGAGTCATTCGCCAAACGTAGTAATATTCCATTTGATTTGAGCATCAACTATATTAATGCTCAATCGTAACGGGACAATTGAACATTAATTATCTTAATGCTAGAAAAGTAATGGGGCAAAACAAAATTCTGCCACTAAATTGCAACTTATGGATTGCAGCGATGGGAATGGTGCACTTTAAATTGTCGTTTACCTGACATCACGTACGATGTCACTATAAGATAGCATTAAGTTCCAGCTCTAGCGACTACCTCGTCCTTTGAACTGTCCAAAAATTACCTTGTTCAAAATTCGGAGGCCAGCCGACAGTAGCCATTGTGTAGCCCTAGTGCGACGTTAATAGGGTACTTGACTATATCGCTAAAATACCATTAAATATTTATTAAATTGTATAAATTGTAATTCGAAACGAAAAATAACAGGCGTATATATATTTTTGCCAAATTAATGTTTAAATAACCTATAAAATTGTTTTTAAAAAGGCTTATTTTTCATCGGTACGTCACGTGATGCCAAACACGTCGATTCGGCTGACGTCACTAGTATGTATAAACAAGCCAGTGGGATTTTTCTTCGTTTGTAATTGAAATGGATTTAATCCAATTCACTATTAAAATATGAATATTGATAATGGAAAGAGGTTTTCCAGTTCAAATTTGCTTAAAGTAGATTTCAAAATGGTGTTTCAAAGTTTGTTTATAGTTACTAGTGACATCATAGATACACGTGACAGCCACAAAGTGTTTTGGGGCGCAATATTTCGTCCTAATTTTAAAATTCATTTTTCTCCTTTTTTTATTGGGGTATTTTAAAAAAAGAAGAAAATACGGGCCTAATATTTTTGGAATAAGAATATTTTAAAAGCCAATATATTTTTTTTAGTCAAACCCCTATTCAATTGAACCTACATTTCCTTAAATTCATTTGTGTTTATTACACTTCAACAACAATAACCAAACACAAAACTTTCATTTCCCTATTAGACACAGACGGTCTACACTCGCGTCGATGGCAGACTAGCTTAGGCCATAAAAATTATATTTGGCCACCTAATAGCGTCGTTCTAGTCTTACATATGTTATAAAAGCGTCATAAAAACCCTTATTTCAGCTGCCGAACAAGACTCGTAAAAGTAGCTTGTCAATGGAAATAGGCTACTGGAGCTGATTGTTTTGTAGCGAGTGAATTTAAGACTTCATTCTGTAGGGTGGATTCAGAGGTTACGGTGTGGTTGGTTTCATGTCTTTTCGATTTAATTGGGTTGTTTTAGGTGACGTAGTTTTTCGATTTTCATACTTGAATTCCAGCGATTTCATTGATTGTTTCGGTTTCACACTCAATGTTCTTTGTTGTTCTGAAACAATTTTCTTTGATAAAAAATGTAATATAATTCTTAATTTAAACGAAAATGATATGGATTAGAAGGGTCATAAGGTAATAAAGAGTTAGAAGGATGATTTTTAGTCGAAAAATAAATAATTGTTTTAACTTGATTCCCAAAGTAAAATTTTATTTTGCTTTAAGATATCAAATTTTTAGTAAGCTTTTAATAAATTAAAATATTCATTTCCGAAATGTTTATAAAAACTAAGAAAAAGTGAAATGGAAAGAAAAAAAATGTCATCTTGTGTGAAATGAGAAATATTAGAGTTTCTTTAATAATATTGAAGTTCTTCGAAACTTTTATCAAATGTCTTCAAGATCTGCTACCTTTATTGCATACAAATTGTAACGGAATAACAGTTTTACTACAAACAATACATGCGTCAAGTACCCTTTGCGTCATTCTGACGTCACTAATTTACACGGAATTAAAAGATCTCAGTGGAATTAGTTTCTTGACTAATCACTTAAAATATTGTTTTTGCAAACATAGTTTTTACAAATGTGGAGATGATTATATGGTGATTTTTTTAAAAAGTGTAATCAATTCAGTCTGAAAATTTTTAATTAACATCTCCAAAATAGAGTCTTAAAATTAAGAATGATCTTTACGACAACATGACTGATTTTCGAGATTTTAAACTTAAAAGTCCATTTTCTGTAAGTAAAACATTAAAGAAGGGACCAATAAGCTTTCATTTTACTCATTTAAGTGGCATTACTTCTACAGTATAGAATAACAAGGATAAATTATTGTTCTCGAAAAAAGGGGACGAGGGGGGGTAAAAATTTGATTTTACAATAATAGCCACTGCAAATTTTTATATTTACTAAAGATCTTTAAAGATTAAGCTCACTGATTGGTTAAACTGATGGAAAAAAACAAAATAAAAGAGTAAATTAATTTATAAAATACCGTTATACAAATAATGAAAAATTTTCGAAATCTTATTTGGTGTAGTTTTACTCCACTCCATCCATAAAAACTGTAGAATGCACTTAGGGATACTATATTAATGAATCTTATTAGTTCTGCAACAATATTTCGTGACTTTGGTGTGGACGCTATTCAATAAATATAAAGTAAATTTACAACAAATGTTTACAGTAAGTGGCTATTATAATTAAAGAAAAATACGTAACGTCTAAATATTTACAAACAAATTATAATACATTTTAATGTAAACTCTAAAAAAAGTTTTAGATTATAAAGTTGTGAACGAATATTTCGTATTTGCTACATTTAACTTTTGAAATAATAAAAATAACTTTTCTGTGATCATTTCCTTTTAATTTTATTCGACAATTTTGATGTTTCATGTTACTGTTTATTTTTCTAGATAAATTAAAGCTCCTAATTGTTTAGACAGGATACAAAATATCGTCTAGGAAAGAGTTTAATGCGTAGAGTTTTTAAAATTGTCCTAAGCATGTCTTATAAAATTAGATATGCTTAGGACAATTTTTCGTACAACCTTGTAAATAATTATTTAAGATATTGAATTTATTAAATAGTGTTTTTACATATTCGCATTTTAGAAAAAACAATTAAAAAGTGTTTTTTTAGAAATACGCTATAAAAATAAATTGGATTTCCATTTCTGTTGACTTTCAAACAAATTAACTTTAAATTAAAATAATTTCTAAAAACTAATTAGACAAAGCAAAATATAACAAAATGTGTATGTTTTTCAAAAATCAATTAACATTTTGTGGGTGTTTTTTAAAATATAAATTCAATTTTTTTATTATTATTTTATCACTTTAATGGAACCAGCAGACAATCAGATATACACAATGAAAATACAAACCTTATCTTTTAAGATTGTCCCAATTGAATTCGAATCAAACCCCCTTGTTTTTATTCCACGTTTCATCAAAAGGCCATTCAGAAGTCTTTTATTTCAATTGTTACATTTAACACCTAGCACGGCCAATAAAGGGGAGTTGCCTATTGAAGAAATTAATTGCTTTGTAGTGAACCCAAATATACGCTATCAGTGAATTATTTGGCGCTATTCTACAGTTGGCGCGTATACATGAGCCATCGAATCCATGGAATGCCAAACCCTCCATTAGGAGAAAAAGTGGTTGAGCAGGATTTATAACCCAAATGATAGTCTGTTGCCAAATCCATGGAATGAAGCGTCAAACCCAGGGTTTGCGAAAAATGTGCTTTGTTCTGTTTGGAAACATTTTAAAGATAATCTATTTAAAAAAAAACATGATTATGATGCTTGATTTGATGATTCTGATCTTGAAAAGAATTTAATTTTAAATGGTATGCAGTGAAAATATACATATTTGCCTATTTCCAGGCATTTCGGATGTTTCTAACAATTTTTATAAGGAATAAAAAGATGCGTTTCAGCTTCAATTAACGTTGAGTGAGTGGTTTGTTTGGGCCTACTAAGTTTGCATGGCGATTTTTTGACGACTTCACTTTGTTTCTCGCCAATCATCTCCATCTTCTTAACTTTAAGCGTTCTTCATCCTTCGAACCCAAGAGAGGAAGCAAGGGAGGGTCACGTGCTTGGCATTCATTCGTAGAAATCGGAAGGCATTGGTCGATCACTTTTAGGAAATAGCTATTAGATTAACTGTTACAATTTTGGGACTTGGTTTCATTAAAAATATGGTTCCTAGTAGCTGCAACGGCTGTGTGGTGAAAATTTTCACTATATTTGTGGTATTGTGTGAAGCACTTTTTAGATTTTGGAAGCAAAAACTTGAGAAATGGTTCAAAAACTTGAGAAAATGGTTCTTACGAAATATGGTGAAAGATATCACCAAGCAGCTTTTTTAGCTATTAGGAACCATATTTTTTGTGAAACTAAGTACAAAATGTTTAATATTGTATTTCTGGAAATATGTATTGGGTCAGGTCGGAACGCTTCTGGCTATCTATTTCGACCCTTTAAGAGCAGTGTGTTAACACGTAATAGTTTAACACGCTGATCAATAAACTATAATGATGCTATATAAACTTATCACTTGAATGTCAGGTTTTATAGCAACGCACATGAATTTTAATTTTTTAAAATTATTTTAATTCAAGTTTTTAATTCAAAGTTTTGAGGAATCATTTATTATTATCTGATACAGAAATATAAAGCATTAGAAAAAAAAATTGGTTAAAAATTAAAATTTTAAACACAAGCAGTGTGAACAAGTTTTTACACCATCCAATTTCAGTATCCTTCTAAGAGTATCCATTATTTTGCTGTTAATATGATTTCCATATGCCTAGTGCAGAAATGCTTACATACAAAGCAATATTTCATGAAGATTTCAAAAACATTGCATCAAGTAGAATGGATTTACCTTAAACCTTTTAGTGAAACAGATGCTTGAATTATCGTGTGATATGTTACACAAATATACTAATAATAATACTATAAAAGTTAGAAATGAAAAATACAGAGTTTTCTTTTACTTAAATAATTTGTTTGTTTCAGGAAACTGAATTTTTGGAAATATCTTCAATTCGAGATGCTAGAACTGGAAAGTATTCAAAGATACCAAGGGTAAGTAATATATTTTATACATTGTATAACTAGCACATATCTTCACTGAGTTTATTTATAATAAAATATATTACATATCTGTGCACGAAAACAAATTCTTGAATCAAAAATATTGCTTAAAGTAAAATTATTATATTTATATATTCAAATTGTTTTCCATTTACAAAAACGCTGTGATATTTTTTAGTCTTTTGTGTTTTGTATAGCTGATATTTTGCAAATGTATTACGTTTCAGCAAATACATAGTAGCAAAATTTAATTTATATATTAATAAATTTTAAGAAATCGTCAATTAGTTTAACATTTATTTATTTTATTCTAAAATTTATGAATAAAATAAACTAAGCTTAAATATTATAAGTAATTTAATGAAATAATTGTTTTCTTTATTTATTTTGACGTATAAAAAGATTATGGAAAAATGCAAAATATTTTTCAGTGGAAAAATAAACTTTCTGTATACTTTTTTTTCTTATGACTTCAGTAATGGTCAAGATATTGTTCCTAGAAGTAAAAGCTAAAATCTAAAGAATTGTTTTTAAAAATAATAAAAATAACCTTAAATTTTATCAGAATTTATAAGGCTTCTTTTTAAAACACAATCGACACAACAATATAAAATATAAATTTTAAGGATTTCCCCCAACTTGTCTCCTTTATTTAAAAATGAAAAAGACTTACAAGTTCCTATACTTTTTTTTGTCTTTATTGTTTATGTGTTAATTTTTTTAAATAAAATTTAAGCTACATATTATTTTCGGTCATAAAAAGTTTTTAAAAATTGTATGTTTAAATCACCAATATATAATGAATATTGATACATTGTATGAACACAAACTACCACCAACTTATTGTGAAGAAAGTATACTAATTTATTACTTTAAGTGTGGTTGAAATACAGTAGCCATAAATAAGTATGATAGATAGATTAGGAAACAAAGAGAGAAACTAGACGTGTTTTGTTACATTATGACTACATTTATAATTAATGGTATATCTGGACATTTAGAGCTTATATTTTGGGTAAAAAAATCTCAACGTTGCAAGAAATAAAATTATATTCATAAACATGTTTACAATTTTTACCATAGAGCAGAGTTGTATAAATAAAGTAATTTTTCTCTCTCTTAAATGAATCGTATATTTTTATTCCATAAAAATTTATTAACAAAGTTTTGTATCGAAATTTAGAATATTCATTTAGTGTTGTGAAATGATAATTTATTGTGCTTGCTACATTTAAAATTAAATCTGATGAAAATAACATACACATTTTATCGGAACTTTATAAACTCTAGAAAAGGTTATAGGACAAAGATGAATGTAATTTTATGTTGCGTAAAAACAAGGTTTAAGTAAACTGCTACTTTTTAAAACAAAATTCAAATTCAATAAAAACTAGATATAGTAGTACAATTATTGTAGTTCATACAAATTTTATAAGTATGTTTGACATGCAGAAAAAACGTCCATTTGATTAAATAGAAATAGAGTTGGCATTCTAATTAGGTTTTAAAAACATATAAATAAGAAACTGGCGGTAATAAAAAACGATTATTAGTTAAATAACACTAAAATTCCTCAACGCTTTCCAAATATCCCAAAAACTAGTTTTAATTTAGGCACCAAATCATCCAAACGCCAGACATCCCAAAAACTAGTTAGAATGATAAGCAGGACTTAGTGTGCTTCAATATATTTTTTGAGATTTTAAAGGTCTTAAAACATTTTATTGTTTCATTTGCTATTGAAGAAATAACCCTGTATCTCTCTTACACCAATGATTTTATACATAACCTCACTTGCAAAAACACCTTCAAGATTCCTTTTTTACACAAAATAAAGTATCAGATTACGTTAAAAAAAAACAAATCCATCTTATAAAAAAAAATAGACGAGTGTGATGTATTCTTCTGCAAAATAAATTCAATCGAAAGAAGCCCTGGAATTGGCACCAGGTGCAAAGGATCAGACAAGGTGTTAAAATTCTATTCGAGAAGGTTTTGTGGCTCTCTGGATGCTAATGCATAAAAAAGTAGACAGTTTGGCGAAGAAGTTTCAAGAATCGCCAAGGAAATAAATTGATGTTTCGAGGTTGGATACGCTTTTCTATTTTGGGTAATATGTATGCTAGGGTAGTTTTAGTTTTTAGATGTGATTTTATCTTCTGAGATGTAAGTTTGGATTTTATTTATACTTGTTAGATAAGGATTTTTGGGGCTTTGAGGTAGCGATCCCGCAACGTAACACCAAAGTTGCGGGTTCGGTAGACGAAAGTGTAGATGTTGTTGTCGTGTGCCTCCAGACCGTAGTCTGGAAAGCAAGAGGGTTGCAGTAGCATCCATTGGCACAAGACTTTGTGTAACCATGAGAGGGTGGATGTCTGACTTCTACTCCGAGATGGCGCCACCTCCTCAATTTAGGCATGTCGCTGGAGAGGAAAGGGGCAATTTTCTCCTGACGATCTGCATCCATGGTAAACTAAGCTATGGTCTACCACAGATATTTCGGACCCACAGATTTAACGAGCACGTTCTCCTTATGTACTCAGGACAACACATATATCCATGCATTACCCGGGATTTGAACCCGGGCCCACTCGCTTGGAAAGAGTGGATAAGTTTTCAGAATGGGAAATAGGAAATACAAGAGATAGCTTAATTAGTAAATTGTCACAAATTCTTTCAGGAAACTTAACCACAGGGAAGGCGTGAGTATCTTAGAGATACATCCTAAGTGAATTTGGCTTGAATTGCGCGAAATCTGGATATTTTATTTTTTTGGACTTTTTTTCTATTTTGTCATATTGTTTTGATTTGGGACCAATAAGCTTTTTAAACTTGAATTGTTAAATTAAACATATAAAATTGTTATTTGTAGCTCGCAGATGTGTTAAGACAATTTTAACAATTTCTTTAAAACAACTTTTTCCTATAATAACTTATATTTTCTTAATATTCAACTAATGCAACAGCAATAAAATATTTAATATTAAATTTATACTAGTGTAGTGTATACTTGACCATTCTTGTTTGTTTTTGATCGCAGGCCGTTAAAAAAAATCTTGTCATACTTCAACATTCACAGAGAGTTCGGATTTAACTGTAATACGACATCAATATTTGATAGGGTGAGCCTTATAAATAGGACCACAAAAAATAGTTATGATTTTCGGGACGATGGTCAAATCAACAAGGCTTACTTCTCCAGTGAAGGCATAATCCAGTGAAGGCAAAAAGAAGACACATTGAAGAATATATTTATTAGATATAATGTTGGAATTAAATTTGGGATTGAAACGATGTTGTTATAGTTTTTTCGAAACCATCAATGAATACAAATCAAAAGAAGTGTAGTACAATGTGAATGTTACAGAGAAGTACATGAAACAAGTAAATTTATTTGAACACTGTCATTGACCCCTCCAGAATAGATAAAATTATTTCATTAAAATAATATAAAATAATTCCAATAGTCATCTGAAGGTTAAACAAATGAGGGAAGGTGGCAAATTGTTTGCATTACATAAAAATTAAATTTTAATTTCGATTCCTTACTATTTTTTTAAATTTAAATTCTTTAGCGAAAGCTTTTAAAAGACTCCTCAAATTTTAAAATATTAAATTTAATAACATAAGCAAATGAGATATTTAAAAAAGTAAGGTGATTTTTTAAAAAAAAAAATTGAAGCTTTTAGATGAGTTTACGCTTTATTATTCTTTTATAAAGATTATTATTCCTTCTAGAGAAGGATGCAAATTTAAATTTAACGGATAGAGTGTTTTTCTCTATGTTAATAAATATGATATTGTTCCACATATCACCCGCACCCATTTTAAATTTATTGTTCCATGTTATACATAACTTAAGTGATTTGAGAAGCGACGGTAAGACTGGAAAAATATTTCCTAATTAAATCAAAAATTGAAGTTTAAAGCTTCGTTACTTAAGGCTCATGTTTTATTCGTAATTCAAAAGTTATAATCTTCTAGCTATAACTGCATATGACTTACATAATTTTATAATCCAAAACTAAGTAACTTGACTACTTTATCCAAAAAAAAAAGTTTTATAAAATAAATATATTTTAACTATTACGCATTTGACTTAAAGTTTTAAAATTTAAATGCTACATAAGTTGATATATAAAGCTGATTTAAGGAAATATATTGTATATTATATTCAATTTTGTTTATATATTATGTTAAAATTTTGCATTTTTTTTTATTTTAAAAATGTTTTTAAATAGTCTAGAAGTATGTCAATCTAGTTGAAAAAAATTAGTAAAATAAATTAATATTTTACATCGGTGCAATAAATTAAAAAATTGAATTAAATATACACATAATTTTATATCTTTAATTAGTTATTATTTAAAACTGCGTCATTTATGTAAATCTAAAAGATTTATAACTGAAAAGAGACAATTCTTTTCTTTCAATTACATATATTGGTTTGCAATATTTACAAAAAAAATTATATTCATGTAAAATACCGATTCTTGAAATATTTTACTTTGATAATTCAATGAGAGTTTCGCATCAAAAGAATTTTTAATAATTTAAATCATTAAAACCATTTTTTAAAATTCAAAAACTTCAAATGAAAAGGAAATGATTGAAACCAAATTTAATTATTTTATATCTCAGAAAAGGTTTTTCTAATCTATCGGTTATAATTTAATTTCAAAAGAAATTGTATGCAAAGTATTTCAATAATTGTAATACATATCGGAATCAAATATTCACCAAAAAATAGTATTATATATTTTCCAATTATCACATTTCTGTTTCATCTTGTTGCGTAAAGAAGAAATATTTATGCAAAACTGAATTCCTGCTAAACGTTAGATCTGTACTCCTTCATCAAAAAAATTGTTAACTGATTTGAAACTGCTGTAACTCATATTTTCATTAAAAATGGGATCGTAATAATCCGAGTAAAATTACGACATATGATGAATTTAATTTTATATCCACTACAAAGGCGTAGCAAATATTTCTTTTCTTCTCGTCCGATTTTTGCCATTAGTTTACCATTTGTTTTGAAATCTTTAAATTTTTTTTAAGGAACTAACAAACAATTTATCTAAGCTTCTCCGAAACGGTAAATGAAGTCGCGTTTGAAAATTAATTTCGAAATATTTGAGATATCCATTCTCTAGTAGCTCTCTTTCTGTATCGTACCCCTTTTAACTCTCGGTTCAAAAATTTCATGGTGCATATATAAGTAGCTGTAAGAACTAACAAACCAAATTAACAATAATAAAAACTAGTCACTTATGATTTGAATGATCTTGTTACAAAAAGCACATTCGAAAAAGCATAACTAAGATATATGGTCCCATCTTTTCATTGGCAACTTTTGGCGTTTTAAAATTTAATTGAATACAATTCCCAATGAACAGACCGTACCTTTTATATTTGTTTTTCTTTTGAAAGGTCTTAATTTCATTACTTCGCTGGCAATGGTATATTTAATTGAGCGAAGTTGCCGATAAACGGACCCTTTATTTTATTTGTATTTTTGAGAATATGAATTTCGCAACTGGACCTTTAGGGGTAGGGTTGTTAACATTTATATTCCGGCTTGTGTGCTTGATCAGAAACCCGCTTGTAAGCCTTCGTCAAATAAGACAGACACAGAAAGAGTTTTGCTGTCACAAAGAAAGGAAGTACACCCAGGGCGAAGGCGGAAATCGAACCCGCACTCGTTACAGCGCACAGACTGCTGGACTACAATGCTAACCACTCGGCCATCCAGACCCCAACTAGCCCTTTAGTTTTTGTCAAACCAACTCAACAAACTTCAGCTCCCAACTTCATTAACCAGGAGCTTAATTCCCATGCCAGATTCCAGAGTTCTAAGTGATTAAAAATCGTCGCTTTTGATCACAGTTTCAGACGACATCAGCGATTCTGTTTTACGGCGACATAATTCGAATAAACCTCACCCTTTCTTTGATGTTGGAGTTCTAATTAAAAGAGTTTTACTTGTTGCTTAAAAGGTGGTGTTTTGATTTTTATTGTCGCATTATATTTGGAAGTTGTTACAGGATATGGCTGTGTTGTTTTAGCAAATCCTAACAAAGTGATTGTGGTTGTAGTTGTCAGAATCCTTAAATGTGAACGCAAATAATGTTGTTACAGTTACTTGTTGTTGGTTACTCATACAGGGTGGCCCAAAAGTAGCCTTACAGTTAGTTAGGTCTAAAGTTCTTTATACAGAAACAGTTATTTTTCGAAAGCTTGTCAGGTAGTTCAGTAAGTTGATAGCGCAATGTACATTGTCTCACAGAACTGTAATTAAAATCGTCAACAGGAAGGCCTCGCAACTGAAGTACTGTTTAAGGTTCAGCTGGGGGTCCATCAGGCGTTGTAACGTTGCTCTAGGGATAATCAGCTGCCGAGACGCTTAGGTAGTGGACTTGTTTTCATGCTTATGAATGTTATGCTTCACGCTGTCTCGGCACATTTCCATACTTTCAGATGATCTTATGGATACACCGTCGATGCTCTTCACCCAGATTCCCAGCAGTGGTTTACACTTACAAACACAAAAGTACAAATTTTCCAACAGCCCAAATCATTTTATAGGATAGCAGGCAGATGGCGAGATTCGAAGTTTCTTACTTTGGAAACATTATTTGCTTATTTCTCAAGCATCAAATAAATATTACGAAGCCATCTCGAATCTAAACCAAACGAAGTCTACGAATCACTACTCTTCGGATAAGATGCGCTGTAGTGCGACTTTATTTTAGCCAACCAATAAAACTAAGCACGACTATGTCAAATAACTGTTCTAAATAACCCAAAGTTTTTACCAATGGTACATCATGAACTGTAAGGCTACTTTTGAGCTACCCTGTATAATAAGGCTTTGTCATCTTTATTTCAATTATCACTAAAAACTGCAATTATTCTATACATGACAGTTCATGGTAGATGGTATATAATGTTAGATTTCATTTATTTCACTAGACAACCATAACGACCATGCCTACGATGTCGTTATAGTTGCGTCAAATATTGTTTTAAACCCCATAAACAAACACCAGCTGCTAATTCGTCCAAAATAGAACGGCCACGCCTATGGGTACATCGCAGCTACGTCAAATAGTGCTTTCTATCCCACAAACAGACCACACTCCACCCTGTTCGAATCGTCCAATCGAAACACAATCTGTCTGTAATATAAAATATAATATACTTGGTAACACCACGTCTTTTCTCGCATAATTGTAAAGATTATGGGATACATCTGTTTCAACGCAGTTCCTAAAATTAAACTTCTGTTTTTGTAATTTAAATACATGTGATTTTGATATGGCAATCAATATCATGTTTATATGATTTTTTTTGTCAAACACTAAATGCTTAAAATGTCTTTCCGTGTATTACTTTCAAAATATTAAAATTTTGACCCGCTTCACACACACTTTCTTTTGCACTTCCACACTTTTTTTTTTGGTTCGGTTTGTATTTACGGTGCCACATAATTACAATGGTATAGTTAAGTCAATAATAGTTTTCATACGCAGCTGCAAAAATATCATAGTTACGGTTTTGTCAACGTTATTTGCGGTACTAAGGTAGTAAATGGGGTAAAATATTACAACGACGCGATGGTAAAATTTTTGTCTTACATTCCCACTACAGATGCATTAACATTGATACTATTTAAATGAATGCTTCTGATAAAACCTACTTCTGATATAGAGTTGGGAAGGAGGAGTAGAGTTGTCTATAAATTCAAATGGCTTGAAGCAGTGCTGTCAGGTTTTTAGAGCTACTGCGTATAACAAACCGGACCTGAGGTATCCCAAGATACACCGTTTTAGCGTTTTTTTTATCTACTACGCCTAACATAGTAGCCGAAACTATGGAAACTGGCACTGAGGTATCTCAAGATGCATCGCTCTAGTCTGCTTCTTTTGTGCGTTACTGCGCACATACATGGCCCGCTCTATTCTCTTTCCTAACTCTATCCTAGAACAATCTTTTTCTAACATCGCGTGTGAAATCTAAAATTGACTTAGCATTGTAAATATGATCATGCTGCTCCGTAATATGACTGATGAACTCTCTGTAGACTAGGTTATATACACAACACCTTCCTTTTTGTAATTTAATCTTTACTAGAAGAAGACGACGATTTTTCAATCATCTTTGTTCCCACAAGCCTAGTCGTGAGCGGAAGAGTGGTGCATTAAAAAAAAGTTTCTTAAGAATCTTATAAACTAAGAGTTTCCATTGCATTTATGGTTGAGAACGTGTGGATATATTTCGTCATTTAAGTTCCCACACGTGCTATCTCACTTTGCACAACGGATCAGATTTACTGCACGGTAACCCTTGGCGAACTTTCCAAAGTCGCGCCAAAAGTCCGTTTTTTGGCGACTTTTACGAATTGGATATTTTTCAAAGATTTTCAAAATCTTCTAATTTCGATGCGGTTTTTTTTTGACATCGCACTTGAATGTAGCATTTGTAGTTTGGGATATGAAAGTGTGTGACAGACAGACGTACTGAACGATAATACCTTCCACTCTCTCTATCAACGTAGTGTGGAAGCTAAAATCCATATATACCACTCTTTCGCCACTTTCGGCTTTTTAATCTCATGTCTCTCGCAAGAGAAATTGAAAACCGGAGCCACGACAAAGGGATAAATTTTGAAAAGGATGACAAAGAAACCAGTTTTTTTTCTTCCTCGGGTTTTATAAAGTCTTTTATTCGAGGGTCATGCGAAGCCATTGAAAGTTTTCCTTGCAAGAAATCTTATTCTTTTACTAAGTCTGGTATAGGAGGTAATATCTTGGAGGCTTACCTTGACAATGGCTTGCCACAGTGTGCCTAGAAATTCATATTTACTCTACAAGATATATTTATGTTTGTATAAAACTTATTATATGGATACAATGTGAGAGTTTGTTGGAAGAATTGGGTTATTTTTTGATGACGATGTTTGTTGTATGATGTAATAATATGGCGACTTTGATTTTTGTTTCATAAAAATTGTCATAAATGCACTATGTTCCATTATGACATTAATTTTAAAATTATTTCCGATGAGAGTTCATTTATAGCTTACTTGAAAGTTTTAAATTATTTAAAATAAATGCTTAAATTTGTATGCGATTTAAATGTTTGTAATTTTAAAACTATTTTAAACAATTTATAATGTTTTCTGGTTTGAAAAAAAAAATAATATCCTGAGGAGTGTAGTCATAATTTCGTAGCCATCAAAATTATCTCAAATATTTCTAATTTACAAATAAATCCTAAAATATGCACTATATTTTTTTAATAAAAATTAAAATATGCTTATAAATCATAGTCAAAATATTTTAAATATCGTTTGTATAAATATAAAATTATAAATATTGAAACATTATGTTTAAATTGCAATAAATTATTGCTTTCCTTTTAGAATGTTCATTTTGGTTTACATATAATTTAGTTTGATTACCAATTTTTTTTAATGTTTTTGAATTTGAATTTTACCAAATACTGTTATTTTTATGAATATGTCTAAACATAAAACATCCTTTAACTTTTAAACGTAACGATTTCGTAATGTGTAAATGAAATTAATTTGGATAACTTATGCAAATTCGGCAATCTATATTAATGAGTTTCTTATAATAACTCCAACATTGAAATAGAAAACTCTAAGCAAATGTTAAATAGACTTTTAATTATTAATTCTAAAAAAGTATTGATTTTTATATTGAAGTCATTAAGAGTGTATGTTTATAATATATCAAAAAGTAATTAATTACAAAACGATACTAATTTTTTATTAAAATACAATTTTCGTACTTGTTATTGATGAAATGTCAAGTTTTTTTTATTTAAATGGACATTAAAACAAAAGCGTTCATGAAGATTTTCCGATGTGACATCGAGATCAAAAATCATTAAACAGTAAACATTTCTTATTTAATCAATAATATAAAGAACGATAATTATATTGCATTTTTCTTTGTACAACTACTCAAACTTTTCAAATATATTTTTCATCGTACTCGATCTAATTACAAATTAGAATTGGCAAACAATAAAACAAAAATAAGAGCATTCAGTAACTTGCGATTCGAACATATATTTCGAAGGTCATTTTGTTATTTTTAGTTTTAAAAATATTTTTTTTTCTCACTTCATTGAAATTTAAAATATGTCGATCACGATTCATTTGTAACACAAATTTTTCTTTAGCTTCAAAATTAATGCTTTTAGTTTTATTCGAAAGTTGTTTTCCTGTAAAATTGTTAGGGGCTGCTATTTTATCTAAACTTTGTGCTGTTTTTTATCTAAGTTTGTCATACACTATAAATTTTTAAATTACACAATGTTTTTCCATTTCGTTAAATTTTGTTTTGAAATTTAAAGTTAAACCATCCACAAATCGTAAGAAATATCCGTTTGTTGCTTAATAAATTTAGTTACAAATCATATTTAAATAATTCCCAAGTGTTTTTGTATAAATATGCTTCTAAATAAGTAATTATATGACAGTTATAAGTTAGTTCGATTAAAGTATGTGAAATTAAGTAAGATATTTCAACCTGGCACTTCTAAATACAAATTAAATTAAGTCTTCTTAATCTAAGTCTTAAAAAAAATCAAAAAATTTTATTTTTAAATAAATAATTAACTATTAAGGATTATATAATGGAGAAAAAAAGGTTGCAGATTGTAGATTTTATCTAACAGAAAGTTATTAATTTATATTAGATGACACAATCCTAACAATTCCATACACTCTTACTTAAATATAAGAAGTAACAATAATACCCTAACTAAAACTATTACTGCAGATAGAAGTTCTCAATCTATAAAGCCCTTTTTATTTTAAGAAGAAAAAAAACTAGAACACAAAAAATAATTTTTATACATTAAATTAAACATTTCTTCGAAACTCCGCAATTTTCTAACTTAATATGTTTCTTTCACGCCAAAAGAAGAAATACAAATGATTGGATATTTTCTTTCTTTTTTTTTTGCAACAGGATTTTCTTTTGGTTATTTACAGCCTTCAGTCTAAGACTAATGAACGGGAAAACATTTATCTATTGTACCGATTATTTTCATTGTCAAAAAGTTGTGTGCTTTCGAGAAGATATAAAATAGATTTTCTCAGGTGGAATAATCGATTCTAACACGATCAATAGTGTGTAGAAATGTTATTTGTTTGCATTACTGAGCCAAATGTACATAATAAATTAAATAATTTCGGGAAATTAAGTTAAAATAACAAAATTGATTCTTTTATAATACGAGTTTTGATAAATAATTTAAAGAAAAGTAAATATATTTATTTTAAAAACAAGCTTAAGTCAATTAAATGCTATTCATTACCTTTCAATAGACTGATCGATTAAGTCACTTTAAAATAGCAACTTTGTATCTTTGTTCGGTAGAAATAACTTTTTCAATCTATATTTTTATTCATCTACAAATATAACATGTTTTTATTTGAAATGACATTGATTTTTAAGCATTCTTATCATTTTTTTCTTTAAAAAACATTTGAAATGCATTTTTCATGAAAATATTATCAGTTACGAGTAAAATAAACTCGGAAATGTGTGCTTTTTTTTCAAACATTTACAATTTTTGCAGGATACAGCGAAAAAAAAACCTGATTATCTTTCTTACTTATATTTTAATATTTATTAGGACTGACTAAAAAGAAAAGTAAATCTGTATCAAAGTAACTGATAAAATTGAAATCATAATCGAAAATACATGGTAACACCCATACTTTTTAAAGAATGTTTTTATTTCATATGAATTAAAATTGATATAAGGTTTCAATATGCTGATATTTATGTTATATAAAAATATATATGAGAGATTTCATTTTTTAGAAGTTTCGAAAAGTGTTTTAATAATTGCTTTTGATATTTTTAATTACGAAATTTTTGAATTCAACAATAAATTATTTTTCAGTCAAACTATTGTACTTCAAAAGAAAATTTTAGCTTTCAAGAGAATAACGTGTAGATTTCCATTGTTGCAATTTTTCTTTCACTTAATTTCCTCAAATAATCAAACAAGTGTGCTATTTTCAAGTTTCGTTATGTAAGGAATATTTATTTAAATAAACTTTAAAGGAAAGGTGTTAATATATTTAGCTTGCTTATTAGAATGTAATTTACATTGTATCAAATTCTTCAATATCTCAATTTTATTGAACGTTATTTTTGTCTAGAGCAATACTGGAGAAATCTTTAAGTTTCGGTCGAATAGAGTAACTTTGTTCCATGAATAAAACCATAGCACCTACTTTTCTTTTGAATATTTTTTATTCATCGGTCAATGCCGAGTTGCCACTAACTGAAAAGGGCAAGCACATTTTTAACGAGTTAATTTTAGCGAGAATTCAAGAGTTTGAAAAGCTTGGGCAAAAAATTTCCTTCCATAACCAAAAGTACCCAATTTGACGGAACATGTACTTTTTCAGCATTAACCATTCAGTCCCAAAAATTTACTACACTACAGAAACTTCTGATATTCACAAAATAAGCTTATTTTAGGCCAAATATAAAGTTCCATAAGAAAAAAAATTCATTTTAATTTTTTATATGGTTTTTGAAATAATGCAAAAAAATTTTAACTGTGGAAAACAACAAAATAAATATATATATATTACCTAAAATCCCTTCGAGGTACATATTTTAAGGTATCTGACCATGTTATTAAAAAAACTAGTAATTATTTTAACCGAAATAGTTTAAATTGGGCTTTAAATATGTGGAACTGAAGTGAACTTATGAAAAATCAGGTGAAAAGCTCGTTGGCTGTTTTCTGAATAAAAAAAAATAGTAGTTCTGACTTCTATTGAGATTAATGTAAAATATCGTCGAATAGAACAAAATGTGAAGAATCGAATGATGTGTGTTTGGATGTCATAACGGGACACAAACATTTTGAAAAAAATATTGAAAGTGATGATGCCAAATGTCATCACTGGGACTGAAAGGGTTAAAATGTTAATAGGTTTTATTCTCTTCATTCAGGACGGTAAGCTCAAGGAGTCTATTACCATGGGTACCCCCGACACCCCCTTGGAGGACAAACAGGTGACGGTCATCTATGCGGCTGACTTGGTCAACATCAGCGCCATACACTACAGCTGCACCACCAAGGAGATCGCGCAGGTAAGAGATCGCGCACTTCATCAAATTGAAATTTTGGACTAGAGTAAAGTAATATTGACTTTATAAGAGGGATGAAAATTTGTTTTTGATGTTGTTTATCTTCTCTAAAGGAGTCATACAAGTCAGTTGTACACTCTTAAAACAAACACTCCCAATTTACCTCAGTCTGAGTGGATTTCACTCCTCCAGATTGGAAAATGCACTTCTCCTTTTGGAGTGGATCCTTTGTGTGTTAAACCTCCGACAGGATCACTCCAAACGAGTGATTTTAACTCAGTCTGAGAAAATATGCATGCCTTTCGGGTGTCGAAAATGCACTTCTCCAACTGGAGTGGATTTCACTCTTTTGTTTTAACAGTGTAGAAAGCCAGATAATCAAAAAGCTAAAGGGTAAAAAAATTTAATTCCCCCTTAGAAAGTAAGGTAAGGTAATGTAATCGATTCCCCAGCTGCCTATTTCTAGCCTCCCTGAGGAGCTTTAACACAGTCAATAACGCCTCGTAATTTAGAACCCTGGTCCAGTGGCGAGGTCGACACCTGAGCGGACACCCAATGGTACTTCGAGCGACATCGCACGGGACTTTGGACTTCACAGATTTGACGAGCACGTCTGTCCCAGTGTACTCGGGCCCATCCGCCACGAGTTGAATTTTCTCCCTCCGCACCCCTGAGAAGGCAGAATCCTGAAGATGATGCCTTAATCACTCGGCCACGGACGGGCCTACTTAGAAAGTTCGACCCAACTCAATATGTCCTCCGGAGAGGCTGGATGGTCGTTTTTTTTTTAGTTAGTGGGATGGTTTTTCTGCCACGTTTAAAGGAAATACACTTAAGACACTGTTTTTTTGTACGAGAAATGAATTGTAGAATTCTATATCAATTTTAAAAGAAAATAAGAAATCCTAAAGGGGTGACAGCATTACTTAATTCCATCAGATAAATGTTCAACCTCTTTTTTCCAAAGCAATATTGAAAGGACTTTTTGAAAGTATGAATGAACAATCATGACTTTTAAAATTTATAATTACAAAAAAATAACACACTTCGATACATTATGTTACAGTCTGCTACCAATCTCTTTTAATTTAAGAAGACAATCAAATAACAACCATGCCACAAATACTGTACCTTGCATACACACGTCGTGTTCATTTAGGCCTATATATGCAGCAAATGCCCTAATCGAATGTACTTCAGGCACTTCTCGGAAACCCCATTTGAGGGCAGTCCTATCCAAACCTTTGAATTAATTAAAGATCACATGCAATTTGTGTGGGATAAGAGCCTTTCTCGGTAGAATTTCCATGGACCTGGAAGTAGCACTTCGCAACGAATTACATTACGCGTGCGAGAATTAAGACGGGAAATTGTCTGTCGTTCGGTTGGATTGATAGAATTTCACTTGCGTTAGATTTGTACAGATGTATCCTGCACTACACTCTTAAAACAAACGAGTGAATTTAACTCAGTCTGAGTTAATTTTCCCTCTTTTCAATGTCGAAAATGCACTTATCCTATTGGAGTGGGTTTCACTCTTTTGCTTAGTTAAAACTCCGACAGGATCACTCCAAACGAGTGATTTTAACTCAGTCTGAGTTAATTTTCACTCCTTTCCAGTGTCGAAAATGTACTTCTCCTATAAAGTGGATTTCACTCTTTTATTTCAAGAGTGTACGCAGTTAAAAATTTTGGGCAAATTTTGCACCGGAATCCTGAATTTTTGCAGCTACCAAAACTATTTAGAGATGGGATTTGCCACGTTTGCGGTGCGTCAACGTTGTAGTTTTACCAAAAAATTTGGTAAATTTACACTCCATAAAGTGGTGGCAACTGCAAAAATGCAGGATTCTGAGCAAATCTTGCACTAAACTTTTTCTCAGTGCACAGCTATAATGGAGTCACTAAATGTCGGCTCTAATAAAAAAGGCCGACTCGTAGCAACCTTGTCGGAATAACAGCCCACGCCCAAAAACGTCCATAGCTAGGTGAGAGCAAGGCTGTTATACTGGAATAGAGAGCACTTAATTAATTCTAAGCTGTCTTAGAATTTTAAAGAAAGTTTCACTTAAACGCCAAAAGTTTGAGTTGCTGTGACTGCTGTTGTTATGAATGTTCAATTGTTAGACTGGAGTTCCCCTCAGCACTCTTGGTATGGCGCTAAGAAACCAGGCGAGATTTCTAAATTGAAACTATTTAGGCAAGACCAAACTGCTCTCTCCAGATTCAGGACGGGACACACAATGAGTTTGAAGTTTGAGGCCGGAACCAAGCTTTTCCCTGGCTGCCCCAACTGTCGTGGAGGTACTAAAGCCAGTCCTCAGCTCATTCTCCATTGCCTCCGTTTGACGTGGAAGGACATAGATTTAGAAAGTAGCAGATATGCCCATCGATTGCGCAATCCCGTACAACGTAATACAAACCGCGCGATTGTGTGATGAACCCACATTACGCCGTTTTCGCAATGCATCACGGGATACTGGTTCACAAAAAATGCTTTTGCCGAAGAGTTACATGCAATAAAAACTGTATTTTTAATATGCTTCTTAAAAGAATATATACCTTATGTCTGCCAGAAATTATCAATACATATCCAGATATAAACTTATGGTAGCAAAACTGGTAAAAAGTTTTAATTAGTTAATATTAAATATATATTTTTTTATTATTCGAATTATGTCATGGTGCCAGCTGGTGGCGTATGGCATGCCATGCGCTAGGGCTTGCGAACTGCCTTATGAGATACTGGTTCACAAGTGGCTTCACCTTTCCCGCTAGGGGCAGATCTGCTACTTTCTAAATCTTGTGGAGAGACGTCAACGACGACCCACTTTTCTTTTTGGACTTTCTCAGAGTCACACACATCAGGGAACTGGTCTAATTTTGACCAAGGGATACGTAAAAAAATGTTCAATTGCGGATAGAAATTAAACCTGAATGGTGAAAAATTCTTAAAAGCTCATGTTTGTTCCCTCAACAATTTTGTTTTTTTTTATTTCCAATGCAGCTGGCTAGAATGAACGCAATTATTTCGCCAGAGGCGGATACAGAGAACATTTTTTGAAATTTGATGCCCCGAATTTTCTATTTGAATGCAAGTGTAAATATCTTATTTGAGACAATCATAGTTAAGATTTTATCAAACCTGAGCTACGCTTTACTTAGAAATCTTTGATAGAACTTCATTTGCGTTTGGATTTCAAAGCTGTCCACGGTCATAATGGATAATAAAGATCTTATTCAATATCTACTTTGAACTATAATTTTATTTTCAAAAATATAGGAGGCACCGGAGATAGTTTTCCACCTATTTTTTCAATGCGGGCATATATATCTTTTCTATTTTTATCTATCGTGGTGAAAACCTAAAAGAAATCAGATAAGAAAGTACTTTCTCACTCTAGTTTAACCCTTTACTGCATGGTTTTTTTTCTACATAGACGCTTGCATTTAATGTATTTAGTTAGCCATATTACTCGGAAAATTATTAAAAAAATTATTCTTTGTTACCCAAATCTATTTATCTAAATGTATTTAAGTAAAAATGCAACGAAAATGTGAAAAATATTCGAGTACTTACTTTTTTTAACTGGCAACTTTCTAAAATTAGATCTAAAAATTGAGTTCAAAATGAGTTATCATCAAATGGCTTTTTTCATATATTTATTTCTAAATATTACAAATTCTATCTACATAAACTGTAAATTAATCAAATGTATAATCTAATTAATAAAACCATACTGAGAAGGTTAAAAAAAGAGGGAATAAATTACAGTATGTAGGATACAATAACACAGGTTATTTTAACACGAGGACTATACAATGACATTAAAGAATTGTTTTTGATTTAAAAATGTCGCAAAAATAATAAAAAATAACTATAGTAGAATGCAATTCTTGAATAAACATAAGAAAATTTAGTAAAAAAGTGAAGTATATACCATGTTTGTTCCAACGGAAACGTTAATCAAAATGCGCAAAATATACATAAAAACAAATCATTTTAATTAAAAATACAAATGATTTTAAAAACGTTCTTGACAAAAATGTATTCAAAATGAAAGGAAATTATAAAATGCTTATGATTGTTTACCATTAACCGAGCAATTCAACTAATATTTTAGTATTAACTTTTTGTATTTCTTTCAAACTCACCCAGCAATTTGCTAAAGTGCATTAAAAAAGACACACAAGATTTGTAAATAAAGTAAATTTTGAAATATGAGCATTGAATAAACCCTTTTATCGTGATTTTTACGATTCAATATTTGCATTTATCTTGTATGATTTTGCATCTGCTTAATACCATGACAAAGTCTATCGATTTAGTTTGAATACACTTATGTATATTTAAAAACTAAGGGAAATGGAATACAAACATATAACATTTTCAGAAATTTGAGCACAAACAATTGCTTTGAAAACATGAATCTTTTGTCTTTCCAATTTTACTTCAAATCCTAAAAATATCAATGCCTAAATAAAATGGAAAATTTTAAAAAAGGTAAAGAATACTTTGTATGTTTTTTCATGACAAAGTCTATTGATTTCGATTGACTGGACTTTGAATACTTATTTGAAAAAATAAAGTAAATAGAATACAAACATATAATATTTTCAGAAATGCGAGCATAAACAAAGCAAATCTTTTGCATTTCAGCTGTACTTCAAATCTTGAAAATATCAAAGCCTAAATCTGATCGTGGAAATTTTTTAAAAAAAAAAATCTTTTTGTGTTATCGCTGAGTAAATATTATAAACAGCGATTGTTTTAAAAATGTTTTTTTATACTATACTAAACCTAGTTTTATAAAAAATAATAATACAAAAAACATGAAATTAATAGTTTTTTTTTAAATGGATAGAAGCGCCAAAAGTAGTTGTTTTTATTTTTTTATTGCAGTGTTTACTCCAGAAGCATACACTCTTTAAACAAAGGAGTGAAATCCACTCCTGTAGGAGAACTGTATTTTCGACGCTGGAAAGGAGTGAATATTAAATCAGAATGAGTTAAAATCACTCGTTTGGAGTGATCCTGTCGGAGGTTTAACACACAAAGGATCCACTCCAAAAGGATAAGTGCATTTTCCAGACTGGAGGAGTCTGGAGGAGTGAAAATTACTCAGACTGAGTTAAAATCGCTCGTTCGTTTTAAAAGTGTATATTATAGTATTTTGCTGAGATTACATTTCAAATGAAAAACATTGAAATTTAGCCCAATTTCACTACAAATAATGACATAATTTATTCAATACCTACTAGTTTATTTTTTTTAGCCTACTTACGTTTTTTTTTAATTCAAAAGGTTTTATAAAAAAATAAAGGTGCGGAGCTCTACACGACTTCCAATTATCACTGCGTAAATCAGTACATTTAAAGGTTATTTAACTGCCTTATAAGGTCATTCCATTAACTTTAAAACCAAAAAGTTCTAAGCAGCACCCTTTGCTAATGCGTGATTTACTCAAATCATAATTATGACGTTTGACACGTACTTGGAAGTCGTCTACCAAATTTGAAGTCCTCTTTTAGTTCAAGCTGGTAAAGGGCAGGCAGACGGACGGAAATTGTTAGTAATGTTTGTAAAAAAATTTAATGCTTTAATAAAACGGCATGGTTATGAACATATAAATTTGTTTAAGTGCGCAATTATATTTAAGTTTTCTTGAACGTATTAATTTAAAACATTTTGTATTTACTATTTGTGTCAGCATTTGTGCATTACAGGGCGAATTTGTTCTGAACAATCACTTCCGGAACCTATCGTTCACGGCTAACTATACATTTTTAGGGTCCCGAATGAGTCCGAACTAGTTTCTCGATCTTCGGCATTCTGAACAATGATGTCGAAAATTCCATCTACGCTCATGTTTTGGAAAGCTTCTCTGGCCTTGTTATTGAAGTTGGCCGAGATTCTACCCAGTATTACAGAAAATATCTGTTATTCACTAATATTTTCTGTATCTCTTTGTTATGGGAGAATGCGGTCAATATAATATTTTCATAGTATAAAAAATATTTTCTGGCAACTTTGCTACCAGAATTTTTTGTTCTAAAATATAATTTTTTCACAGTGAGTTTCAAAAAATAACTCTACCCTTAACTGTAAACGGGCTATTGCAAACCCAGCCTTTGATAACCACTCGGTTACTGTTAAATCTAAACGAATATTATATAAGTTAACATTTTACATTAACAATTTAATAACATTCATTTAACATTGTATTAGTTTTAATTAGGAACAATATAAGTTTGTAAATAATGATGCTGGTTAAACAACTACAATGTGCAACAGACTTGTAATGTCTATGTCCATCAAATCAGTACAGTTTTGGTTTTAGCTTCTAATGACTTCGCGTATAAGATACTTAACTTTTTTTCATGGAGTGTGTTTTCTGCAAATAATCGCGTAGGAAAGACGCCTTTAGAAGTTATCTCGAGAAAGTCATTAAAAATTCCGCTTCCGAAATGTCTTCCATGAAGCAAATGCTTTTCAATGTATAAAAAATAGTGATTACATAATAGTTATTTATGCAACTAGTGCGAAAAGTAACGCTTTTTAAAACTAGTCGTCACCTGACTGTGGTTCTAAAATACGACGCCCGTCGCAAATAGCCCTCGTGTAGCTCTAGTGCGACGTTAATTCAAACCAAACCAAAACTAGTCGATTTCATTTCACGAGCGAGGTACGAGCGAGTGAAATAATGGCACGTGTTTTAAAAAGTTTACTTTTCGCACGTGTTTCATACACTATTTTTTATAATTGTGTGAGAAAAATCAAATCTTATTGGTTAAAAATAATTCACGTGCTAATTGGACTGAAATTAATTTTGAGCTTCGAGAAGAGATGTCAAAGCAAACAACCAATGAACTCGCAGTTCGAAGAGCCTTGACTTAAGAAATATTCTCATCGCGAGAAAAAAATTTCATTGATTCAAATATAATTCACGCGCACAATATTTTTAAATAAAGCCGATCGATAAATCTTTGGATATTTTGAGTATTATCAAATCGAAATTTTACTTGAAATGTTGGAAAGAGTGATCTCTTCCAACTTATGAAAATGAGTGACAAAAAGTACTTTTTTTTTCACCGCTTTTGGGTGACAAAAAGTACTTTTTGTGACAAAAAGTACTTTTTGTCACTGTTTCAAAAAGTTTGACTTTGTGCACGCGTTTGATATTGAAATTATAACGCAAAAGTCGGATTTTTTTCACGCAGTTATAAAAAACATATTTTTTTCTCTAGCTATGGACAGACCATCTTTTGAAAATGGCTTACAACCTGTTGGCTATCAACGCGTCGGCAGCTGTGTTTTTGGAGAAGGCTCTCACCAAAGTGAAGCTGCTCACGGACAGAGACGGAAAGATCCCCGTTAAGAAGTAAGTACACTGGGTCACATCGAGTGGCAACAATTCCACAAGAATGAAAATAGGGCCTCGATTGGAAAATAAATGCAGTGGGATGGACTTACCGTGTCATACCCATAATGGAATCCAGGATTATGTTTCTTTTAAAAAAACATAATAATTGTATTCAAATTAATTAGTTCGTTGATACCTATATAAAAAATATAGCCTAGGAATATTAGAAAATTTACTATCATTTGCTCTTTATTGAGTAAATAAAGAGGAACCATTACCATTAAGTTGTCTCGATTTTTGTTAAGAAGTTTGTAGCAACTTGCTTATGATAGTAAGCTGATAACCAGATTAAAGCGTGTGTCAACGCTTAGTAGTCAATTTACTTAAACATGAATTAATATGTACAATATAATAAAAACTTTATGAGTTTTCTAAACTACATATATAATGAAGTTTATAATAAATTAAAATGCCTCATATAGTTTTTAAAAACTTACCTAATAAAAAATAAAATGTACGCACTTGAAGTTTAGGAATTAAATACAAAATGGTAATATACAAATTTAATACATGGACAAAAAAATTAAAGTATTGAATGCTGAGTGGTTCTTCACTTTAAAAGCATGTAGTAGCTCATTCATAAAAACAACAATCGTTTCATTCCAGACTCTCAACTCTCTGACCATTCACTAAATCTCTATCAAAAACAAACCAGTGCCCCCCCCCCCCCCCTTTGCCCCATCCTCACACACGATGACCCTAACACCCCATTTCCGTTCCATAATGGATTTTCCATCGCCGAAATCCCCGCGAAATGCGACACAAAATTCAATAACAGTTGAAAATCCCCCCCCCCCCCCCCCCCCCTTTTTTTTTTCCAGAGTGCACCATTTTTATGTGCACCATTTGCATCGGCACTCCACTCTTTCTAGTTTCTGTGGTTGATAACTTCATTTCAGTTCGGAAATCGTAAGTGCCTCGGCCCCGCCCCCTGTTTTCGCGCGTTATCGAGCGAGTCCTGTGAATCGATGGGATCTTTTGACGTCACCGGTGACGTCACACCACAAATACACTTCACTTCGAAGAAAGGTGCCTCGCGAAAATGTCTTCTTCCGGCCATTTTCGGGGGGGTGTTTACGTTGCGACAAGTGGGGATTGCTGTCGTTGACCCCTTCTTTTCAAGTGGTGTCAGCTAAAAAGTATTTGACCATCACATTAAATACAGACCTCATGTTAAAAATTAAAAAAAAAGAAACTTTTAATAAAATAACAGAATTTTTCTGTCATTGTTTTTTCTGTAAAATTTACAATTTTTTTTTAAATTAGCTTAGAGCAGTTGCAAGGTCCTGTACCTGTAGAAACCCAAAACACGAAAACAAGTTGCAAAATACGTCATAAAAAGATATCAATATAAATGACATATTCTATTCTATATAAATGGTCATGTTTTTAAAATATAATTACACTATATTGCATTTTTTTAAAGTAATTTGACTTTTTTCATCTAGTACATAGTACATCTGATAACATTTTAACTAAAAAACGAAAACAGCTACAAGTTGCAAAATATATGTCTTCAATTGACCTTAAAAAGATATTGATATAAATGACAATACTCTATACATATTGTCACGGTCTTAGTATAAAATTATACTATGCCATTCTTTAAAGTAGTTTGACCTTTTTTATCAAGTATTACAAATGACGATATTTTAACTAAAAAATATACTTATAGCAAATGCTGTCTTAATATGACCGTGAAATGATATTGATGTGATTGACTGTCTATATACATATAGTCTCATGGTCAATAAAACTACGCTTTGCTATTCTCCAAAGAAAATTTGACTTCTTATTCTAGTCGTACAAATGACGATATTTAAACTATGCACTTTTGACGTCTCTTTAAACGATTGAAGTACATGAACATTTTGCATATCTGGTTTTTTACCTATTCTTCATAGAAAATGTTTAATTATAAATGTTTATTAATTTATAAAACTATTAGAGTTTTCTTTCACATTTCCTTTCAATTGAAAGTTAGCGACGGCCTAAAGCCAGGACCCTAAGTACTCTCTTCAAGAGGTCCTGAGAAAATGTATCTTACTTTAAATCTCTTTAAAGGGTGTAAAAAAATTATTTGGCTTAAGAAAATAATGTCTTCAAAGGGAGAAATTAGTTAAAACACTATTCAATAAATATTTCCTTGCTCATATATCATCAAATTAAATTCGTATCAACAAACTGCACTTCAATTTTATAAAAAAGTGTAACTGAACTGCTTGATATTAAAAGTACTTTGAAGTGGAATGTATCTATTTCAAAAATATGATTTGCTTAATAAAGCATTTGCAGGATATTTGACGTTAGTTGAAGACGTTGGTTAAAGTAAGTTTTCCTTAGACAAAAATATAAAAATTAAAAAATATTGCGTGGCGTTCATTTTAATTAAATTCGTTTTTCTTTTTTACGTTAACCCAAATTTTTAATGCAAAAAGTGTTTCCTTAAATAATTTCCCGTTTTTTTTATACTATCATTAATTATAAACATTGATCGGTACTGAACAAAAATAATATTCCTAAACTCTTCGAAAAACAATATACTCGTTAATTAAAAAAAGCTTTTCTTTGACATAAAAAAAGCCATTTTCATTTTTAAAAACATTTTTAATTTAAGTATCGTTAAAAATATGCTTATGTATTTTGTTTGAGAATCATGAAAATATTTCAAATCCCAGTGGGTGGTTGTGTTGTCCTTAATGTGGAGTTCAATAAGTAAAAAATTAATTTTGTATTCTGAAATATGAAAGAACTTAATTAAAAGTCAACACAGAACCGTTCCATAACATAAGTTAAAAAAAATAAGAAAAAGCATGCCAAGAAATAATATTGCGGCATTAGTTTTGTTTTTCCTAGAAATAATGCTCAAAATAATTTTGTTCCATGAATATAAGGTTTTTGTTTGCGGTGCTATATTAATTAACATATAGGGGAGACCGGGGCTAGTTTTCCATGTGTTCTTCTTTTTGATTGCATATCTTTGAAGTAAACAAGATGTCATTTTCTTCCACACGTTATCTAAAAATTACCACTACTACGTCTTCAAAAAGTATATATACTTTTTGGCAACAAGTGGTTAAATGCAAGCACGTTGAGCTGGAAAACATGCTTCGTATGCGGGATAATTTTCCCAGACAGCCGAAAAGTGTTGAAGCAAATTTTCCAATTATTTTTATTTAAAGGATTTAACACATTAAACATTATTTTGTGATTGTTACGTAGATTTATTAAAAACTAAAGTAGACTTAATTTACAATGGTTGGAGCACGCTTTTCTACATGGTATTGTTGGAAATCTTGCCCCGTGAAATTTTGGAAAACCCGCCCCGTCGTCATATTTTGACTGTAATAGTTCCTTGACTCGTGACTTTTGAAAACGAATGTATAGTTACATAGAGAGAGGAACAACCTTTTACTATACGGAACTATAAAATTGTAAGGTTAATAAAAGTACGTTTGATTTAGGTTTGAATGTAAGCATGAAAATTCACTCAACGTTGAAAAAATCACAAAAACTTCTCTAACGACAATGTTACAACACCAATCAAGTAAAATTCTTGTGGGCGTTATAAAACGGGTTTCTTCATAAACCAAGCAGCCATTTGGCCCCTTCTAATGGCTCATTTCTTGTATAAGGCCTGGGGAAAAACTTACCTCATGGAAAAACTAGCCCCGGTCTCCCCAACATACACTTCGGCTTTTAATATCGTTACATTTGTTACGAAACTTTAAATCCTTTTCTAAAGTGTCAGCTTTTCGAAAAAGAAATATTGGTTTTATTCGTTAGAGTATCGTAAATGAACAAATAAAGCTTGGTAGTCAATGTACATATTTTGAAACAATTTAAATTAACAACTTAAATAGCATAAATAGTCCTTATTATTTATTCAAATTTTCAAAAAAAAGTATTTTCAATTTTAGAATATTTTTAACGAAGTCTTAGTATATCTATAAACAATCAATGGACTTTTTTATGTAGTAAAGAAATATTCTTATATTTCAACTTGGTTTAAGTTTTTAATCTAAATCGATATTAAAGCAATCTAAAATTAAGTTCCAATTGAATTTAAAATTAATATCTCTACTTAGTTTTTATAAGTACAGATATTCACTTATTTTAAGAACAGATTTTACTTTTTTTAAGTACAGATATTCACTTTTTTTAAGAACAAATTTTACTTTTTTTAAGTACAGATATTTACTTGAAACATTTGACGTCATTAAAGCTTATAATTTTCGCTTTTTCACTCACTTTAAATTGGCTTACAGACGTCATCGAACATTAAAAGGCATCTTTCCTTTTCACAAAGAACTTAAATTTATCTCAGAACTATTAAAAGGCCTCTTTCTTCAACAAGACTTAAATTTTCTCTGAAACTTTCATACATCGTACTTTAAATCCCCAGGTACATCAACACAATTGATTTAGATATCCAAGTTAAGCCCGTTTCAAGAAGAAACTATTTCGAAAACATTTCTTTCGCGTCCTTAAATTGCAAATCCTATCACGAATTGAATCTCATTTTTCCATTTTTCCTACCAATTTTAAGCACGAGCCTTTTCAAAGTCTGACTTTCAGGCACTGGAAAATCCGGATTATATTCAGGAGAATTTGTACATCGATTGTGCACTTGTGCAGTGCTATATATTGATGTCAACGTTTGGGTCGATGTTTCTTTATGTTCTTTTCGAATAAAAAGTATATGTTTTAAAAATACTTTTTCTGTTTTAAATTTTTAGTTCATTTAAGAAAATTAAAGGTATTAAATTTTTAGTGCATCTTTCAAGACATTTTGGTCTCCTGAGATTCTTTAAAATTGTAACCCATACATTAATTATATAAGCACCTTTTAAAACAAATGAACATTGAAAAATATATTTTATGAAGAATTGAAAAATAACATTCGTAAATTTTACGGGGGATTTCAATTATTTAAGTGGATGTTGGAACATAAAACAATACTTAAGAACATAATCGAAATTGATTAAAATTCACATTTTAAACTTTTTTTAAATTATGGAACGTTTTACTTCAAATGTCAACTTTTCAAAATTTAACTTTTCTATGATGACAGCACATTCCTAAAATTTTCTTTGCAATAAGTAAACTTTCCGCACCAGAATCGAAATTTGAGAAAATGACATTTTCCATGAATTCAATACTAAATCTGACATACTAAATTCGGGTTTATTTGAAGAATTATCTCTTAATGCCATTTGTAAATATTCTCTACCATTAGTAGCTTTATGATACGCCAAATATAAAATGATAACAAATGTGTAGGCATACTTTATATTACATATTGGTAATACCAGGGCAATAATGTATGTTTAATTCACCATTATAATGATTTCTAGGAGCTGCAACGGCTGTGTGGTGAAAGTTTTCACCATATTTTCTGTATTTTCAAAAAAAAGTTCTGTATTTAGAAACAAAAGTTTAAAAAATGGTTCAAGTCAACGATCAAACCTTAATGAAACATTTCACCACATAGCCATTGTAGCTATTAGAAACCATATTTTTGGTTAAACTAAGATTCAAATTTTTTGCTGCGTACATATTATTCATTATTATCTTATTCAACTGTATAAATCATTTATTATTGTAATTTATTAACAGCATTGTGAAGATGTTCGCCCAGCACAAAGACGACAAAAAACGCGTCGAAAAGGCACTTGAAGGATGCGGTTTTCCATCCGGAAAGGTAAAAATATCATTAATTTAAAGTTATTAAAATATTTAAAATATTTCTGCGTCAGGAAAATAATAAGTTCAACTGCCTTGGACTTTGATAATTAAAAGGCTTAGTTAAAGAACGTGCTAAGTGATTTGTTCAAAAAATTGAAAATTTTGTGTCAATGAACATGTTATTCTTTCCTTTAAAGATAACAAGATTTGCCTTTTCATAGGAGCCCCGATTACCTAGTGGTTTGAACCATTATGCTAGCTGTCTGCGCGCTGTAACGGGTGCGGGTTCGATTATCACCTTCTTCCTGGGTGTAATTTTCTTTCCCAGTGACAGTACAAATTCTTTATGTGTCTTTCCTACTTGACGAAGGCTTATAAGCAGGTCTCTGATCAAGCACACAAGCAGGAATATACGTACCTACCATACCCTACTTTTTCATAAACTTTAAGTTAAATATTTCTTTTTTGCCTTTTTGTAAATGCCATTTTTAACTTATCTAAGTGCAAACGAAAAACTTTTGAGCTCATTTTCTCGTTGTCAAAAGTGTCACTTAGTACGTTCTTCCATTAAGCTCTTAAATTTTGTTGTATAAACTGATGTTTTAGCAAAAATTAATTTACGAGTAATTAATAATATTTTTAAAAAGTATTTAATTTTAGTTAGAATTGTATGTTTTGGTCTCTTTAGAAATTAAATAGTTCCGTAAAGAAATAATGTTTCCTATTTTGAATACCTAAATTACCCACCTCGGAGTTGTATGAATAATTGCAATGATAATAAATCTAAAAAATAATTACGAAAGCAACTCGTGCTTAAGCTTTATTACCCTTATTCGGGAGAGATGCATTTGATGTTTCTTTTTGTTTGAAAGGCAGTTTTATAAAAGAAGAAAGGTAAAATGAGTTTATGTTTTCGAAAAGAAAATGCTAAAATTATAACACAACGCGCTTTGAATTCAGCAGGTTACATTTTACGGAAAATGTGGCAATATTGTTTTAAAAATAAAAAAATTTGCAAGAATATTTTGCTGACAATATACTATTTCATAAATTAATAGCGTTAGAATACATATTTCCGACAGGATTAACAGCAATTTCTATTTGCTTATATACAACAATTGACGAGTATGTGGCTAAAAATGAAATGGTACTTTAATATTGCTCGCAACAATTTTTATTTAATTACAAAGTTGTTCAAAACGAAAAGCTTTAAGAATATTTGTCCTTTTTCATATTGTATTTTAATTTTGTTTACGAAACAGAACAATTATAAAGGTTTGGCTTGAAGTCCATTAAAAACATACCCTTCATACATCAATTATTTAAGCGTTAATGAAAAATATAAAAACTGAAAGGCAACTTCAGAATTCTCTACGGTGTAATCGTAGCCATGGAAAAGTTAATTTTGATAATTAATATTATTTGTGAAAAAAATTAATTAATTTTTACAACTAATAATTATTTTTTACAATTAATATTAATTATTTTTTTTCCTTTTCATGTTGTATTTTAAATTTATTTTACGAATCAGAACAATTATAAAGTTTTGTTTAAAGCCCCCCTACCCCTCATGTATTATTTAAACGCAAATGAAAAAATAAAACCGAAAAACACCTTCCTTCAGGAATTTCCACGGTGTATTTATAGCCATTAAAAAGATTGAGGAAAGTTTTGATAATTAATATTATTTGTAAAAAGTCAATTAAATGTGGTAATTTAAATTAAAAATTGTAACATTTGCAGTTACAGAAAAAAATTAGGAAATTTGATTATGTACACGATTTAAATAGCAATCTTCTAGCCGGTTCTTAGACTATAACAAATCCACAATTGTTACAATGTTATAAAACCTTAGATCAAGCTGGATTTATAGTGGTGTGTGGTTTTTGTGGGGGGGGGGGGGGGGGTTTGTGTGTTGGTTGTGTGTTGGCCAAGTTAGTCTACCATACAATTGCCACAATATAGTTTTCACGACTTTTTTTCTTCTAATACATATTAAGAATCATCGATTTGCACTCTAATCAAAGCGAAATACACATGCGAATTTTTCAAACTGTAACTATTTTTCTTTTACCTACCAAATCCGGGGTAGTGGGAAATCTGCAATTGTCCTTACAGCTACCATGATGTTCACTAGTAGTAGAGACGTTTACGATTTACGCATTAATGCAAATTATATGTTTCTTTCTTAAAAAAATTATTAAATATACTAATAATTTTTCAAGCCGATGCCTCTTTTATTGGAATATAATATTGCCGCCCCCAAAAAGTGCGCTTTGGGCAACAGCCTACTTATCTTATTAATCGGCCTGTCTTGGACACAATCCTTTGTTTTATGTGTTTCTTTTTAGAATGACTCTATAAACCGCCGACAGAGAGACAACAGAAACATTTTCAACTTCTACAGAAACTATCTGCAGAGACGAGGTTGATAAAATATTTGAAAAGCTGTAAGTACAATTTTTATTAAACTTTTGAGATCCACAACTTTTTTCTCATTTGAATGAAAGTGAATTCTTCTTTTATAAACTTAAAATATATTATTTTCATGTTACACTAAGGGGAAACTTAATTTAACCAAGATTGTGTTAAAAAATAAAATATTTTATTAAAGTCTAAAGTACCAATTTATAACAATTTTTAAAACTTCAAAAAATAAAGGAAAAAATGGTTTTTTTTTAAATTTCTCATACTAATTACAACTAAGCAATTACCAATTGGTAACTTTCATTAATTTTAATCATTCACAATTCAGTTAATATTTTTCAAAATATATTTAAATTTTTAAAAGTGTTTATAAAAATAAACTTTTATGTTTTAATAAACTAATTAACGTTATCAATGGAAAAAGTCAATCAATCTGCATTTTTACATCAACCAAAAATGCAATTAAAAAGTTTTTTTGTCGAATAACAAATTTTTTATGGCAGCACAATTAATAATTAAAAGCGAAATGCAGACTGTTCTAATCGGTAATCTGGTTTTACGTCATCTTGTTTTATGTGAAAAAAACAGAATTCTGATCAATGCCCATTTTAATTTGATATGGCGGCTCCAATTTCGCACTAAAAGCCGTCAATTAAAAGTAAAGGAAATCGATAAGAGTACCTGCATGCTTATTTACAAACTAAAACTTTGTATTTTTTTTTAACAATTAAAACTATTCATTGGAATGTTCTAAAATCAAAACTAGCGTAAAAGCCTCATGTACATCAAATTTCTAGTAAAACACAAACATGTAACTCTTTTCTGGTAAATAATTTTGATGTAACATTTATTACAAAAACATTTGATAAAACGTTTATTCCAAAAATTATAACATTTTTTTAAAAACGTTATTCCATACATTATTAATAATAATTTGTTATTAACATATTTTTTAAAACAATTACATAATACGTTTATGTAACGTTATCCATGTTTATTAACGTTTATTCATAATATTAAAAAAATTTGCTCAGTTATTAATAATTAAATAACGTATTTGGTAAACATTGACATAAAACTATACAGTGTACATTTATTAACATAAATTGGTATAAAACTTAAAAAATTTTGCATTTCGTTTTAATAATTTCGGTAGCGTATTTCGTAAAGATATGTGCGTTTTTGAGTAAAATATATTTCATGTAATATCAAATTTAATAAAGACTATGAAAAAATAAAATAAAAATATATAGAAAAATTTTTCAAATACGCATAAAATATCAATTATTTTAAAAAGAATTATTTCTGAAAGTTATAAAAATGAAAAAAAATTTTCAATTTTAATTTATTTTTTTGAAAATTACAAGCTATCAAAGGTGTTTATTCATTTGAAAAAAAAAATATATTTAAAAATTTTTTTTTTTTAAAATAAGCTTCAAAATGAAATCACAAATTTTTTTTTCTAAAGTATGAAAGATAGAAAGATTTAATTTTGCATAGAGTAAGCTTAAATTTAGAATTTATTTAAATAATCACTTTAAAACTAATTATTATTATTTTAATTATTGATCAGGCTCCAATTTGGCACTAAAGCCGTCTAATTAAAAGTATGGAATTTTTTATAGTACATGCATATTAAAAGTACTTTTTTTTAATATTTTAAAACTATTGTAATTTAATTGCAAGTACACCTAAAAATTTTATTAACTCTTTTTGAAATTAGACTTTACATCAATTTCTTTTTAAATCGAAGAAAAATGATGATCCTTATTTTAATAAATTCTGATGTAATTTAATAAATTTACATTTGAAAAACGTTATTTATCGTTTGTTAAATTTACATTTACAGTTGAAGTATTCGAAAGTTTCTCGTAAGTTTTAACGAAATGAAAAGAGTCAAATATTTGAATAAAAATGGAATTTGCATTTAATGTAGATTAAATTTTTTTTGTTATTTAAATTTTAAACGTTAAAATTTTTAATGTTTTTTAATGAAATTTGGAATGCCTAATCTGATTGCTTCAAAATGACGTATACCACTTAGCTAAAAACACATGAAAAAAAAATTAAAAATATCACTGATCCAGATTACCCCATAAATCGTGATTACCCCAGTAAACCTGGGGGATAAATCGATATGTTTAAAATCATTAAAAAAATAATTATGAAATTATATATGATAAATGAAAAGCTTACACCTTTTTATTGAAAAATAGCACCAACAATATAGTTAGTTCAACAGTTTTTATGGATCTTAAAAAAAAATCATGTTTTCAAAGACAATCTTTTTTGAAGATGTTTTTATAGTAGTGTAAAAAGTATTTTTTTTCCATTATTTGCTTACAGTTACAGTGTTTTTGATTGATAAGAAAATATAATGTATAAGGATGACTTGGCATAATTTATTTTTTTTCTAAAAACCATTTTTCATCCTTAAAACTTAGTGATCATTATTTACCCCGGAAAGAGAGTGATCCATAATTCCCCCATGTGACCCTACCCTAAATTAAACTGTAAAAAAAAATTACATACATTTTAATACGTTATCATTAAATAGACGGAATTCGTATTATTTAATTTTTTAAAGTTTATACTTCCAATGCATTGTTCTAAGATATTATTAATTAGACGGTACAAATACATTTAACTCTTTTAAATTTAAGCTTCCAATCCATTGGAGTAAATTTGTATAAACTTGACTGACATTTTTATTTAATAAACTTCATTTTTAAAATTTTTTAATGTATTGTACCAAGTTAGTACAATGTAATTAACTACAATTTCAAAGGATGTGTAGAACAGTATGTGTAGTTTGAATTATGTTTTTAACAAAAATTGAAAACTTAAGTTTTCATTTTAAGTTAATCAAACGCATAATTTAAGAAACTATGCAGTTACAACTTTGGCAACCAAATGTAACAAACAGTATTTTTTAATAGGATTCTCTTTTGTACATTATGCAAGCTTTACTTAACTTCGAAAACGAAATAGTAAACAAAAAAGGGAATTGGGGAAATGAAAACTTTTGCTTGTACATATGGAATGAAAATACATAGAAAAAATAATCCATTAAAAATGCATTATTGCTTCTAATCAAGAACAGTTATTTTCTGAACTTGGTATTTAAATCTTCTATTTAAGTTATTGTTCAATAGGCGATAAATCTTAAACTAAAAACAAAAGTGAAGAGTTTATGAATTTAATTATTTTTTATAATAAATTTAAAACTAAAAAATAGATTTTTGAATTATCAATAAAAATTAAATCGATGCATGTAATAACAAATAATTGATAAGTAATTTTTCTCCTGCTGAATGATGAAACTGGATTGAAAATTTAATTTATGTTTCAAAGATTAAAATGCATTGCATCCATGTTATAACAATCAATTTTATGACATTTAAAATTACAAAAAATGACGGACTTTATTTATGCATTCATACTTTTGGAGCTTTAAACCTCGAATTAAAATAAATTGATGTGCCCTCCATCAACTATTAAACGGTATTTTTTTTTTTAATTTCTTGCAAAAACTACTTTTCAATACACATTTTTTAAATGTTAATATAATTTTATATACATTTGTTTTTAAATGTTAATGTAATTTTATATACATTTGTTCTTATATGTTAATATGATTATTAATGTTTTTTAAATTCTAAATGTTATAAAAATTCTTGTATATTTAAATTATATTAATATATATTTGTTTTAATGTTTAATATGTTTATGTAGGATTTTGATCAAGAGTGAAATTATAAAATCTATAAAAAATTTAATCAACATATTTTCAGCAATAAATATTTGAACTAGAAAGATATTTATAATAAAAAAATATTTGAATGTGTATTTAAATTCCTGAAAGTGCTTAACATCAATAACAAGTTCCTTTAAAGGATCCAAAAGAAACTTGTACGAAGACTTCTTTGTTATTTCTTTGGTACTTTAATAATGCATTTCCGCATAAATATAATATTTGTCATCCTTATGACAAGCTTTGAAATATAGAGCGTCTATTCAGTGTGACTTGAAAATGATTTGTGTGACAGAGATTTGCGAGGCAAAGTTTACAGAAAAGAAATTTGCTGACTCCGCTTATTTGTCATTCCATTGTGGAATTGGAAAATAAGAATTTTTCAAGGGAGAATAGAAGCGTAGCTAACATTTAGTAAGCTTATTGTTTATAGTGCATTTAGTAAATATGACAAAATTGTAATGGATATTTGAATCACTAAATGAAAAATATACATAAATTTCATTGGCAAATTTCCTTAAACAACTTTATTTATTCGCCAAACATAACAATTTGCTGTAGTTTAAAATTTTAACTGATAAAATTGTCCATTTTCATTCTCAAATTTAAGGCAGGTCGGTACTTTGTTTAACGGCTTATGTTAAATTGACCTTTTTAGTGTTCCTTTTTCTTTGAAACTAACATACAAAACAACACACAAAAAATTATTTGCAATACAAAATTAAGCACAAAAAATTCTGTGCACTTTGAACAATACACTGAAATGAGATTTTATCAATATATAAAGTAGTATTAAATATTATTTAAGGTAATGTGTTACTAAAGAACCATTTTTACATCACAAGATTACCAAGATATTTTTTTCTTCAAATTTTGAGAAAGGCTCATTTCAGTAAGCAAAACACTCTTAAAGAATTTTGAGAAAAGAAGAAATGAAGAAAGAATTTTTGAGAAAGAATTTTATTAACAATGTAAGAATTTAAGGTCTATACATGAAAAAGGTGTTTGAGAAACAGGTACCTAAACCTAAAAAAAAACATCGTTCTGAGAAAAATAAGATTTAAAGTTGAAAAATGGCGTTATATATCCTGGGTTCAAACCTAATATTCGTTAAGGTGATATTTGAAACATTTGGAAAATGTCTACAAAGCATATCTACTTTTCCTTTTTTTTAATTCTCTTTCGAATTAAAATAAGCTGAAATTATGCATTAAAATGTAATATTAGGAATAAATAACAAAATCCGAAATATTCAAAATGTGAATGACCTTTTGTTAAAAAGTTTCATAATATATATGTAAATTAGTTTCCTAAAAAATACATACGTAAGAATTGATGAAAATCGTAATTCCTTTTGTTATTAAAAAAGCGTAAGATGTTGTGTTGCTTTGAAAAGTTTTGTACAATCCATTTTTTCTAATTCTTATTTATATATTTTTTTATGTCGAGCTTTTTGTTATTGGTAATTTTTCTTTTTAACTTAAGGGGACAGGGAACATAGCGAAGATTCAAAATATCGAATTTTTTTTTAAACTTTTAACCACTTAAATATAAATTTACGAAAAAACTCTTATGATATACATCTAAATATGGAGTTGTACACTGTGGTTATAAAATAGCGCTCGCTATTCGGAGAGGTATGTAGCTTTAATGAATAATCCAAATACAAAAAACTTTGAGACAC